>JAJJWW010013592.1:0-179451 GCA_023531295.1 Papaver armeniacum
TTTTGAAATAATATAAAAATAAAAAACCCTTTATCGACATAGTTTTAATTAGTTGTACTTGGTTATTGAATTTTTACTTATTAAATTAGTTTAACTATTATTATTGAAAAATTAATCATATAAAATTTTTGGTGGGTAGTCCGGCGACAAGCTCCTGGTTTAACTCATAAAAATTAAATTAGTTTAAGCGTAATTAATTAACTATTTTTTATATCTCATGGGTATGGTTTGGTGTCCTAGCCTTCTCTACCTTAGGGGAACTTGGCGAGGATACCTTGGCTTTTTCAAGCGCCCAAGAATCGCTTAGTTAGTAATGATGCTAGTAGCGGCTTAAGCGATTTTATTTTTTATAGATTAGGCGTGCCTATTCAAAGGGAGTTGGAACCTAGCTTGTCGCAGATTACCAACTAATAGCTTTGTACGATACTATCTATTTTTAGTAATGCATGATTTTTTATATTAATTATTTTTTTTAAAAAGTCAAATATATTTTAAATTTTTCTCATTAACTTTTTATTAAATTCCTATTATAATCGGTAATTTTGGTAATTTTAATTATTACCAATTGTATAATAATAAGCCCTAAGTAGATTGAAATTCTTTTTCTTTCACAATTGCTAATTTTGTAAAATTAATATTTATTTAATTTTTTTAAATTTTAAAAATTTTAATTTATTTTTTTATTTGGATTAACAAAAATGGAAAACTTATATAAAAAAAATAATTAGAAAAAAAAAGCTTAAAGTTTAAAGGGTAGAAACGAAATTGAACAAATAAGGGTAACTTAGTCCTTTTAAGGTTTATGAGAATATTCCATGGAATCTTCCCAGTAAATGGTGTAATTCATTGTTCTTACGAACATTCAAACTTATAGTAGTCCGCTCTCCCGGCGAGGTTTCGATCTTAAAGCCGAGTTTCTTTCTATAAAGTTTATGAATTTGTGTGTGTTTAAGGTTTATGAGAACCCAAGAATGGTGTGATTCATCGTTCTTACGAACTTTTAGACTTATAATAGTCCGCTCCTGTCAGTTTCGATCTCCTGCCCGGTTTCTTTCTCGAAGTTCACAAATTTGTGTGTGTTTAAGGTTTCGAGAATATTCCCATGGGAATCTTACAGTAAATGGTGTGATTCATCGTTTTGAACTTTCGGACTTATAGTAGTCCGCCATGGCTGTGTTTCGATCTCTGAGCCGCTTTCTTTTCGAAGTTGGACGAATTTGTGTGTGTTTAAGGTTTCGAGAGTATTCACATGGAATCTTACCGAAAATGGTGATTCATCGTTCTTAGGAACTTTCAGACTTATAGTAGTCCGCTCCTGGCTAGGTTTCGTTCTCGGAGCCAGTTTCTTTCTCGAAGTTGACGAATTTGTGTGTGTTTAAGGTTTCTGAGAATATTCCCATGGAATCTTACCCGTAAATGGTGTGATTCATCGTTCTTACAAACTTTCATACTTATAGTAGTCCGCTCCCTGGCCAGGTTTCGATCTTAGAGCTAGATTCTTTCGAAGTTCACAAATTTGTGTGTGTTTAAGGTTTCGAGAATATTCTCATGGATTCTTACCAAGAAATGGTGTGGTTCATCGTTTTACGAACTCTCGGACTTATAAGAGTCTACCCATAATTTGGTGAATCAAGATGAGCTTTATATTTATCGATTTCGATGATGTATCATGCTATGTTTGAAGCCGGAACCTCTCTAACTTCTTGGTTCATAATTTGTATGCTAAGTCTTATTACACATTTGAAGTTCGGACGAAGACCGAGCTTCATATTTATCGATTTCGATGATGTATCATGTTAAGTTTGAATTCAACCCTCTGAGTAGTGGTTCATAGTTTATATTTTTATACTACATTTGGAAGCTCGAATCAACACACCGAAGTTTCATATTTATCGATTTCGATGATGTATTCCCGTTAAGTTTGAAGTTAGAACCCATCCAATTTCGTGGTCCATCTATAGTAATCTTATAACATGAGTCTACCGGTGTGAACTAAAGCTACTTCATGACCAGTATGACTAGTCGAAATTACTTCATGACCTATACGAGTAGTAGAAATTCAAACCAAGCACAAAGAAATCTCAAAAACATAAAGAGAAAGCATAAAGAAATAGGGTTTGTTTGGTTTTAGAATATTAAAGGTATCTTACTTGTAGATGATTGATTCATCGTTCTTACCAAGTTTCCGACTTATAATACTCCACTCACGGCCGGGTTTTGATCTGGGCAGGTATGCATACGATATTCCATAATATAGTTTGTTTAAGGTTTAGTGGAATATTCCAAGGAATCTACCCGTAAATGGAAATGATTCATCGTTCTTACTAAGTTTTCGACTTATGGTAGTCCACTCACGGCTATGTTTCGATCTCATAGCTAGGGTATACATACAATAGGCCATAATAGGGTTTGTTTAATGTTTGGGAATACTCCAAATAAATCTTACATGTAAATGGATGGATTCATCGTTCTTACGAAGTTTCGACTTATAGTAGTCCACTCAATGCACTAAGTTTCGATCTCGGGGCTGTGGTATGCATACAATATGCCAGAATAGCTAGGGTTTGTTTAAGGTTTAGAATATTAGAAGGAATCTTACTTGTAGATGATGGATTCATCGTTCTTACCAAGTTTACGACTTAGAAGTAGTCCACTCGCGGTCAAAAGAACTAATATCAAAATAATATGCATATTGATTGTGAAATTTTCCAAAAGATCAGTTTTAAAGAAAATAGTTTGTGAACAATAAATTGTTTTAATTTAGTTTGCTAAAGATCTATGAATATCCATTGCTCGAATATATTTCAAGAGTTTAAACAAGACAAGCTTGAACTTGAAATTTGTCTTAGAAGTGTGTACTAGAAATATAGCAAAAGTGAACTATAGCCATGGTCAGGTGTATGCACAACAAGTATACTTAACCTTAGGCACTTCATGTACTTTTGCCTTTACATTTGACTTAGAACTAGGTTAGATTAACTGTGGTATGCATACAGAGTATGGGTACCTTTGGCCGGTTGAAATCGAGATCCAAAAGTGTTTCAGACGTTCTCTTGGAAGTTCGCGAAGTCATATCAAAAGGGTATACATACTGGGATATTCGTATCGTCAGGAAGTCCCGAACTCAAATCAAAGGGTATGCCTACTGATGGTAAACAGTTGGTTGTATTCTAAGGAAATTTTCTAAAAGATCAAGGTTGCGAACTCTCAGACTTATAGTAGTCCGCTCCTGGCCAGGTTTCGATCTCAAAGCCAGTTTCTTTCTCGAAGTTGAGGAGTTTGTGTGTGTTTAAGGTTTCTAAGAATATTCCCATGAAATCTTACCCGTAAATGGTTGGATTCATCGTTTTTGCGAACTCTTAGACTTATTGAAAATCATTTCACGGCTAGGTTTCGATCTCGAGCGTTTCTTTCTCAAAGTTGATGAATTTGTGTGTGTTTATGGTTTCGAGAATATTACCATGGAATCTTACCCGTAACTGGTTGGATTCATTGTTTTTGCAAACTGTCAGACTTATAGTAGTTTGCTCCTGGTCAGGTTTCGATCTTGAAGCGAGTTTCTTTCTCGAAGTTGACGAATTTGTGCGTGTTTAAGGTTTTGAGAATATTCCCATGGAATCTTACCTCGTAAATGGTTGGATTCATCGATTTCGATGATGTATCCTGCTAGGTTTGAAGTCAGAAACCTCCTGGAGCTTCTTCGTTCATAGTTTGTATGCCGTTATACCACATCGAAGTTCGAATCAACTTGAGCTTCATATTTATCGATTCCATGATGTATCGTTCTAAGTATGATGTCGAGAACCCTCAGGAGCTTCTTGGTTCATAGTTTGTATCTTAGTTATACCACATCCGAGGTTGAATCCACTCCGAGCTTCATATTTATCGATTAGATGACGTATCCTCCTAAGTTTGAAGTCAGAACCCTCCTGAGCTTCTTGGTTCATAGGTTGTATCTCGTTATACCACATTTGAAGTTCATGACCAAAGATGACTACTCAAAATTGCTTCATAACCTATGTGACTAGTCGAAATTCAAATGGAAGCACAAAGAGAAAGCACAAAAGCACAAAGAGAAAGCACAAAGAAAACACACTTTCTTATTTTTCATCGTCATTCTCATATAATTTTCTAATTTTTATATAATGAATATCGATAATAATATCTTAAATTTATTGATATATTTTTTTGTATTTTTTCAGTATCGAAGTTTGATATTAAAAGTCGAATACACGAGTTTGAACAGTACAAAGCCTTGAGGATCTCAACCGTATAAGATGCTAAAACAATCTATACCGTCCCTTAATTTTATAATCCGTATGAGACTAATCCGACCAATAGAAAAGTTGAATAACAATCATGATCGGTATGCCATTTAATCGGACCGATAGGAAACTAGGATAAAATCATGATCCGTATGACATTAATTGGACCAATAGGAAACTAAAATATACTATGGACGGATTGCCTATTTATCCAACGACCGCTAGTTCGTTTTGATTTGGAAAACATATGTCGTGGCAAAATTCCCACCACTTCTTGTAAAGAAGCCAAACTAATTAAGAGAGCCCCTAGCATTTCGGATCAATACAAACTTGGTAGTTGTGTAGTTGACTGCTTGTCCTCCACGTGTGTACTTGAAAAAAGATTGACTAACAACTAACAATGTTTCTATGGGATAATATCCATGTATTTTAGAAAATTTGTCATTCATTTTGATTTTTTTAGGATCGGTTTAAGGCTAGTTTGGTATTGGTGTGAATTTTAGAAAAGCGCTTTTCTGCTGTGCTGTGAAAATAAATCTGCGTGACGTTTGGTAAATTATAATTTAAAAAGCATTGCTTAATTAATAAATCAGAATTACATTTGGAAGTGGTATTTAAAAGTCTTGGTGATGTAGTTAATGACGAAAATAGACATATTTTAAAAATTAGTTTTAATACAATTTTATTATAATAAATTATATTTCTAATTTTAATAAAAAAATATAAGTAAACTATAATTTAATATAAAAAGATGTCAACAACTTTGAAATAAAAAAAAATTAATATATTTAATAAAATATAAGTAATTTTTTTAATTTTTAATTGTTTTAATTATTTAATTAAAAAATTTATGATTATGGTTTTGGTATGAAAATATTATTTTTTTATTTTTTTCAAAAAAAAATATTTATTAAATTTAATATTTTTGTTATTTTTTATTTTAATATTTATTAATTTTTTATTATTTTATATAATAATTTTAATTATTATTGTATTTATTGTTTTAAATAAAAAATGAAAAAATAGAGAAATAAAATAAAATAATAATTATAATGTCAAATGTACAATTTTGAGGGTAAAACTTGTCTTTATAATAAATTAACAAGGTTAAAATAGAGAATCGGTTAAATCAATTATGTGTCCACAACTTGATTTTCCCTTTTAAAAATTTAGTCTTGATAGCTTTTAAAAGCGACTTTAAATGAAGTGCTTTCTACAAAAGCACTTTGAAATTTTTTACCAAACACAATTTTTGATAAAGTTTGTTCTGAAGTTTGTTACAAAGTGCTTTTGGTTGAAAAAAACACAATCCCAAACTGGGGCTTTAATATGACTTCTCTTTGAAAGGGTGGAGGCTAAGACTTGGTTGCTTTGAGATAGGATTATACCAACTAAATATTTTTTGAATTGCTGCCCTACTATGCCTCAAAGCAAATAATGACTCAAGCACTTTCGCTGAGATGCTTTTGTGGATAACTTGAAAAGTGATGTAGCGACCAAACATCTTTATTGGTCGCTATGAAATAGTTGAAATATGTTTATAGCAAGTAAACTATCCGGTGGTTGCAAACCTGGTTGCTCAACATTTAAAGCGACCAAAACTTTGGGGTCTTGCTAAGATTTTGGTCGCTTAAGTCATGTTTTCTTGTAGTGCCACTAGATTCTTTTCTTTATTTTGATATTTTGAAGGAAAAAACAAAAACAAGAAAACCGGAAAGTACTAGTGCTCGTGAGAGTTGAGAGAAGAAGGAGGAGGTGTTGGCGTGTTTAGAGGTGTAAATTGGGTTGTGCCGGACGAGCACAACCCAAAGACAAAGACGCTAAAATTTGAGCTTACGGGAAGACAAAGACGTGACTTAGCCACAGACGGCACAACACGTTAGTTAAATGGGACGTGTTGGGTTTGAATAATTGCACAAGATAGCACAACACAACACGCGACGACGGATAAGCCACGTGGCCAAAGACAAAGACAAACACATGTGTATCAAAGATGGCACGTTTATTCGTGTGTTGTGCCCGTGTTGTGTTGTGCCTAGCTTTTGACTAGTAAAGCACAACACGGCTAAGACAACACGTTTAAATCGTTAGGCCTGAACGCGACACATGGCACGTGAAGCACGCGACTTCGTATGCCGTCTTTATCTTGGCCGCACGTATTACACCTCTAGGCGTGTTTAGGGGTGGGACTTGGGTTGGTTGGTCGGGTCAGAAAGCTTGGCCGAGGCACCGTGCTAGGAATCTTGTGCCCAGATTGCCCATCGAACAAGTGAAACCCATGGAGGCGCCTAAGTCAGCCCAAGTTATGTTCCTCGGGTTCCCAGGTTCCTGGGGTTGCCCAAGTTTCGCTAGACATATGATCTTGTTAATATGACAATAACAAATTTTAGTAATAATAGCATTCAATTGCTCCATTTATCTTAAATTTCCAAATAACCGAAGATTATTTACAATAATATAATTTTTTTTATATTGAATGATTAATGGGATAGATATAATCTATATTTTCATTATTAGATTTGAAGATAATATCTAAAATTACTCTAAATAGATAATAATACCAATTATAAAAATAGTTTTATATAACTATATCATAGTTTTTCGAGTTGGGCGGGTTGCTTGGGTTAAAAATATTTGTGCCCATGCTTGCCCAAATTTAACTCGGGTTTATAATTTTTATGCCCAAGCTTGCCCAAATTTTAAAATACGTTGCCCATCTCCGCCCAACGGTTCGGGTTAGCACGGATTGGTAGGTTAACCCAACCCAAGTCCCATCCCTAGGCGTGTTGGAGAAGTCCACCATAGTCCATAGATTTAAAATCTTGGCGTTTTGCGTGCGTACTTTGCAAGATTATGCGCCGAAGAATTGGCATCTTGTTAAATGAAACAAAAATTGATAGCACTGATCTGTTCTGAGAGCACAATGATATCTTCAGTAAGGTACCACCACTACATTGGAATTTATGGGAAAAAACATGATCAAAAGAGCGAATATTGTGGCTTGATATTAAGCCAGCTCTGTTGTTCATCAATTATCATGGTTATCATCCGTACTATTAGGCGGATACGGTCCAACAGAATTCTGCATCAGCAGATTGAAACCCTTTCTACCATTCAATTCGATAATGCCAATGAAGAGTACTACATATAAAACTAAAAATCCACGTGATGTACCAGAAAAATGTCTTTCCGGTGGTACCTACTGGCTCATAATTCACATTCACACCCCACCATCTCCAACTTCCCATTGTGCATATAAATAAGAGATTATATGTTCCTGGTATCAATCTTTGGTAGCAACTAGCTAGGATAAGAGGTTTGTTGTGCAGCTCTTCCTCCACTTTGTATCTTATTTCCATTAATAGGCGTTGATGCTTATATTCTATCTTGTTTTTCTCTTGTGTTGTATGTATGTATGTATGTGTTTTGTTTTCGGATGATTCTGATATAGAACCACTGTCTGCTTATTTAACATCCAGGTATGGCAAGCTCATCTTGGACAAGGGAGCAAAATAAATCTTTTGAAGTGGCCTTAGCCAAATATATCAAGGACACGCCTGACCGCTGGCAGAAGATAGCCAATGCGGTGGGAGGGAAATCTGCCGAGGAAGTAGAGAGGCATTACGGAACCCTCAGAGAGGACATCCAGCGGATAGAGGCCGGTCAAGTCCCTTTACCAAATTATAATCCTACTGGTTGAAGCAGTGGATCACGCAACTTTGGTGATGAAGAAGAGAGGTATAGTTAGATATTGACAAACATGTAGAGCATCACGAGGATGAGAATCACTCTCATTATTTTATTTTCCAGTATTTCTTGTTGTGTGTTTCTTTTCACCTCCTACTGTTGTGGCTTCTCCTTCTACATTATTTCTAATGTAAAACTGCTGTTATATTAACATATATATATATATATATATATATATATATATATATATATATAGGAGGCATTATCTACTTATCTATGACTCTGAGATCAGTTGAATGAATTTTATCTTTTCTAAAAAAAAAAAAAAAAAAAAAAATTCGCACCACAGACAAGGGCTATGTACCTTTGAAGGGATTTCTCAAAATAAAACCATGCAACAAGCAAAAATATTTTTCAAAAGCTAGAGTATTTTTGATGTACTTGCAGCTTCTGGAAATCAAATCACTCAAGATCTTGAATCAGTCATATATATCACATGGTTTTAAAGAAACAACTAATGGAGTTGATACATCCTAATGTTCAAAGAAACAATTAATGGAGTTGATACATCTTATCCATGCATGAAACTAAATTCATCACCAGCTCAATGGGTCAGACAAAAACAAATCCACCAGCTCAAACTAGGAGATGATTGTGGCCGAGACCAGGTAAGAGAAGGAGAGGCTTGCCCATGCAAACTTCATTCTGAAAACTGAACATTAAAACCAACCGGCAAGGTCTGGTGGCTTACTAGGCGCAGTCACCCCTAGATGTAATTTTTCTTGAACGTCTTGAAGGCTCGAACCCATTTAACAGCAACAGGGAACACCGTGATGGGTTTGATCCTTCATTCTATTGCTCCATCTCCAGATCAACGTGTATCGACATGGCCAGCGTCATAACCAGTCTTATTCTGGCATGTACTTTTATCTCCCAAATAAGTTCTTTATGGATGTTTTTTTCGTATATATTCTCCATTTGGATAACACTTTGGCTTGTTAGTAATCTCTATTAACCCTTTTTTTTTTTTTTGGTAGACCCACAAACTAAGATTCTTGTGTTCAATGGCACAACCTTCACTAACCAGACCCAGCGACATGCTTCATAAGCCAGACTGGTAGTAGAGACCACATTCCTGGTAATAGCAATGCTGCCAATGCAAAAGTCTTCTGTGCAATAATACCTGTAACCCTGACATTACAGTGTGCTCACCTAAATTCACGAGCCAATTATCAAGGCAAAGATCTTCAGAAGAAGCTGAAACATGTTCCCACTCCTGAACTGTTTTATAAGATTGGAACTACTAATGCAGAATGAATCTCTTGTTTTCCTGGTGTTAAAGTCTTAAAAGTAGATGACTAGGCTAGTCGACCAGTTATTATAGACTTTCGAGCAGAGTTTTCATCAGTTCCCTAGTAGACTCAACATTTCTATAAGATTTAGTCGCATAGACTAGTTATAGCAAAGGAATGGAAAGGAGACTGTATAAAAGTAGATGTTAAAATTCATAATTTGCATACCTTTCTCGGCCTTTTGGCTAAGATCAAGTGTAGTCTCTGTTCTTATCAGTTTAATATCTGATATGCTTGTCCACCGGATTAAATTAATTTTTTCATGGGGGAGTTTCCACAACAGTAGCTTGCTGCTTGGTTTCTCGCGTGTCGCCTTTGTGTTGCACTACTGCAAACGCCTGGCACACCCCTACCAAAACTAAAGTAATAATAAACATTGGGCCTTTGTGTATGTTTCCCCTGAATTGGATTCACAAGGAGGCTGTCTACTGGATGAACTAGAGATGGTACTAGTTTGCATGCTGCCATGCGGTTTTGTTAATGGGAGGGGGCGAACGGAAACTCTTGGTGAAGCAATTGAACGGATCTTCATCATACGTGGCTGCTAAGGATTTGAGATCCAAATAGAGAAATGGATGGTGCTCGCATGTGAATTGAAGGATTCGGACTCTAAGATAAATGTAACATCACTATATGTATTTACATTGTCAAAGAAACTATGGAGTTGATACAGCTTCTCCATGTTTAGGTTACAGAAACAAATTATTAATTCATCACCAGCAAATTCACCAGCTCAAACTAGGAGATTATGGTGGCCGTGACCAGAAGGTTTTGGCTTGACCATTTCAAAACTGAAGATTAAAAACCAACCGGCAAGGTCTGGTGTCTTAGGCACAGAAACAAATTATTAATTCATCACCAGCAAATTCACCAGCTCAAACTAGGAGATTATGGTGGCCGTGACCAGAAGGTTTTGGCTTGACCATTTCAAAACTGAAGATTAAAAACCAACCGGCAAGGTCTGGTGTCTTAGGCGTAGTCACCCCCATTAGATGTGGTATCCGGGGCTAAGCTGGTACTACTGTCGTTTGGGCGCTAGGCCTTAGCCACCACCGGGGCAAAGACAAAGACAGATTCCCGGTGCCTTTGGCTTACCATCTTTGTGGTGGTTGGGGATGACCAGATTTAGCCTTTCAACCACTCACACCAAGCTAGTTGATTGATTAAGTTGTAACAGCAATTCAATATATTCGATATCTTCAAACTTGTAATTCCCGATGTGGGATTATTCTCAGTGTTAAGAAAATAGGAGGTGATTGTCATCGGGCCTGAATTTGGGTCCAGCGGGATTGCACCTTGAGACGGGCTGACCGAAATTCACAGGCCCTCCTCTATTGAAGACTCTGGATTTAATTATGACGTCTGCTGGAGTCCTCTTCAATTTGCGCATCTCCATTTTCCCCTCTTCTTCCAAATTGTCAGGCAGGTCTCCATTGATTGAGTAACGCCATCATCAATCAAATCATCCTCAATATATCCAAATGCCACCTAGTGATTCTAGAACTTTCAATGAACAACGCAATGCAAAACGGAATCTGTTAAGATGCAGCCGGATTCCGAGGACGATAGATGTTGTTATTATGGTCATGCACAGTGTCTCACCTTATATTTATTAAGATATGAGAAATCAAATTAATGAATCAAATCATCATCATCAAATCATCCTCAATATATGTATTAATGAATTTTTGTATCTGGATGTTAAACCAAAGTCAGCTCTGTAAAACATCTTTTGCTACAGCTGAAGCTCATTTTACCCTGGGATGCATACAGATTTTCTAGTGTTTCTCTGGATGCCAAACGCTGCGACATAATTTTTTACTCCAACCAAATGACTCATCTTCGTTTTTCTTAAGTAACCAAACATCAGAACTTTTGCCGTCTTCACTATAGTGTGTACCCTAACCCAAAAATTCTCATTGTAATATTCATCTAATTCTGCAAAAGTTTCATTAGCCAAATCAAATGCCATAAAATCCCCCCTTGTGAAATTCCAATAAAGAAATCCATCAACAAAGACAGCATTTTGCATTGAAATGTAATTCGAATCTTTGTTTATCTTCCCAACACTTCTCCATCCTTTACCACTGCCAACAGTATAAACCTCAATTTGTGCTACTTTGGAATCCTTCCGGAAAGTGTAAAGCCTAGCAACCTTGTACTCGTTAGTCGCAGCAGCGTAACCAAATCCACACGTCATGAAAAAAACATTATGATAGTATGTCTCTCTATCAAGTTCTGGAAGGGTGACAGATTCTCGAGTGATGGGATTACATATATAAGCAACATAAGAAGCACTATTAGACTCATCCATGGTATAATGACTAGGATACTGTAAAGCTCAAACGGAGGTTTTAAAATCAATTACTTAGTATTATGAGAAGAAACCTTATCATCATATTCTAAATAATATAGGTCCTTTTTAGAGAACTGTTCAGAATAATCATCCATCCTGAAAATAAAGCTAAGCTTACCAGAATCAGCCGCAGAATCAAGATTCCTAAGGAGGAGATTTGAGTGCATTTGATTGAAGGATGGACGGCGAAGAACTTTATCCAGGTCTTGGAAACTGATATGCAATCCACGACAGATTCAGCTGGTAACCTAGTGAAAATGTCTAACATTACATCTGATTGAAGATCACTAAACTTACCTGTTTGATGAATAGCAGAGAAGAGAATCTGTTAGGACACCAACCTTGCAGTTCACTTATTGCCTTTATTATGCATTACCCTGTTTAGTACCTAGTTCCTTAATTAGTTTAGTTCTAGAAGTTCTATTAATTGGCAGTCATTAGTTACCTTAATTATAGGTAGTTTGTTTAAGAAGTCACCGAGTTATAAATACTCAAGTTCTGTAATCATTAGACATCGAACTAAAACCTAAAAGTTATTATTTTACTTGTTATTTGCCCGTTAAATATTTCGTGTGCATATAATCTTCACATCACTTTCGCTCGCTGCAGGCATCCAATCTTCACGCCGCTTTGGTCTAGAACCTTAATATCTGCCATCAGAGCAGGGTTAGATTTTCACTCAAATTCAAGCAAATTATTTTTTTACGATGACAATCATTGAAGAAGTTAATGGTCTTTCTCGTGCATACTTGAAAAGTTAACAACCAAAGTTAATGATTTTATGGAAGCAATGGTGAAGCTTATGAAGACCAAGAGAAGAATTCTCTTTGCTACAATGGAGTCTTTTCTTACAAAACTACGAACTTCAATAACACAAATATAGTTGTGCTAATGGAAACTAATAAGAGGAATATGACTACTTTGATGCAAACTAATAAGCAAGACATGGTTGTACTTGCTCAAACCATGAATAAATATGGCATCACTTCTTTTGGCACGTTTTCCTCTAAATTCTCATCCACCTGGTTTCAATGGGATTACCGGTAATGGTCACACTGGTGGTGGTATAAACTGGTAATGGTCACACTTTGGTGTTGCCGATCTTCGAACACCATCCATGAATATGAAATTTCCTCCTTTTAAAGGAAAGGATCTGCTGGTTGGATCTTTCTCCCTTGACCAATACTTTAGCTTGTATCATATAATTTCGAAGCACTTAAGATTTCCATTGCTCGCACACTTTAAGGGGGAGAAGCCAATGCTTGGTACCTATGGGTCAAGGATAAAATTGGCAATCCATCATGGCCGAAATTTTGTCTTTGCTATTCGTTCAAGATTTTAAAGAAGTTTGTTAATCCTCGGATGGCTTTAACCAAGTTGACTCAAAAGGAGGCAGACGTGAATTGATTCCGAATTTGTAAGTATCCTAAATTTTGTCACCGATCTTCCCGAATCATATCTTATTGATCCGTATATTAATGCCTTGAAATGTGACATTCATTGCATTTTGTATATTTTGAACCATCTACTTTATCGGAAACTTTTCGAAAAGCTATCAAACAAGAAGAAGTAATGCTTGACTTCTTCTTTAAGCCAAGTTGATTTGCACAGTTTAGGAAATCTACAAACTCAACTACACCTCAGCTTAAGACAACTACTCTTCTCCTAGTGCTACTAGATTAAGTTTGGAAGAGATTAAAGATATAAAATCAAAAGGACTTTGTTTTAATTATGATAAGATGTTTACACCTGGTCACTTATGTGAAAAGTCTAGATTATTACGTCACGAAATTGATTCATGTGGCACAACTCTGAAGATTACCAATTCTAAGAGCAATGAACAAAATTTTTAAGACAATGAACCTATCTCGAGATAATGTTCAATCAAACTTCACCGGCCTATGCACTTGTTGGTTCTCATACTCCTAAAACAATGAGAAATCATGGACATGTTAAGGGCCAATCCATCACTTTTCTGATAGATTTTGGTTCAACTCACAAATTTCTTCATCCAACAATAGATATAAGATGTGTTTATTCTTTTCAAATTCAACCTATTTCTATGAAGGTGTTTGAGGGTGAAAACAGTTTCTGCTGAGTTCGGTAATTTCGCGTGAGTGGGTGATAAACTGAGTCTAAACCCTAAACAATGTGCTGAGGGAGTAATTTAGATTCGAGAGATCAATCTGTACAAATCCCAGCATAAACCAAGAAATGGTCATTCAGACTTGCTTCGGTCACAAAGTGGGGAGAAGGTTTGGTTTTAGGGAGGAAGCGAAGAAAGTGTTGAGACCGAGAATAGTTGATTACGGAAGAGTAGTTGTTTGATTTGTATCGAAAGTGAAAGCTAACAGAGATGGGAAAGCTAGCAAGTGGTTTTTGAGTGTTGTATGATCCTGACCAAAACTTGTCATTCGGTGGAAATAGGTAAGACCTATTTATACAAGTCAGAGTGAAACGTACTCTGGTCTTGTAAGAAATGGAAACGGATGAGTAAATGGGAGGAGGTGGCAACCGGTAACGCCTGGAATTGATGTTCCATAATGAAGGAAAGCGTAGACACTTTCATGTAACGGCGTAGTGTACGCCGCATGTGTAAACCACCAAACCAATACCCTCTATGAGCATCCCCGAGTTTGAGACATGTGTTAGATATCTCGAGTGTTTTCATGGGGAAAACGTGTAGCAAAGTGTTACATATGGCATGGTGGCATGCCGGTGGACATGGTAGAGTCGACATGGCTTTGCCAAAGAATAAAGCACGGCCAAATTTGGGGTTTAGATGCAAACCGTGATGTTTTGGCTTTGGTCCGTAAGTTATGTGGCGAACTTGAACAGTCGACATCCGCATCTCGAGAGGGAAGGATAGCCGTTGATTATTGCAACCTTCGTTTTAGCGACCATCATAGAACATGGCTTTTCCATAGAGTAGGCACGACCAAATTAGGGTTTAGGTGCAAACGTGTATTTTGGCTTTGGGCCGCAAGTTGCCATGTGTCGGGTGGCCAACTTGTGTGGTCGAGATCTCGCATCTCAAAGAGAAGGGTAGTCATTGATTATTGTAACCTTCGTTTTAGCAAGCTAGAGCATGCCTTTTCCATAGAGTAGGCGCGGCCAAATTAAGGTTTAGGTGCAAAACGTGTATTTTGGCTTTGGGCGCAAGTTGCCATACATCGGTGGAAAATTTGTGTAGTCGAGATCTGCATATCAAAGAGAAGGGGTAGCCGCTGATTATTGCAACCCTTCATTTGTAACACCAACGTTGATTATGGCTTTTTCCATAGAGTAGGCGTGGCCAAATTAGGATTTAGGTGCAAACCGTGTGTTTTGGCTTTTGGCCGCAAGTTGCCATGCGTCAGGTGATGCGTGTCGTAGGTGCAATCAAATTAATATCTTATTTCCACACAATTAAAAATAATATAATGGAAGTCAAGTTCGTTCCCACGAGGAGCAAGAGATTCTAGTTGTAAAAATTGTCAAAAAAAGGGGGATGTGTAAAACAAAAGAAAGTAAACAAAACAATTAAAAGATAAAGTTGAAAGCAATAAGAGATAAGACCAAGGAATCCTTCTTCGTTACAAAACAATGAATCAAGTTATGTTCTTTTCTACTTGTTATTAGTCACTGTGATTATCACCAACCGTAGGTAAAGCACTAGATCGGTGCTAAACCCTAAATCCCTTGTATCATGGGACACGGAAGTTCTCGATCACTAGGATTCTATTTACCAAAATACCTAGTAGTAGATCACTCTAGATGTAATTTAAATAAACGCATTAAGATTTATGAACTTATTAGGTCAATATTAGTAGTTAGACTCTTAGATCAAGGTCTACTTGCTAACGTTGTTTTCACACACAATTGCTCCACGGAATCCCTCCGCAAGGTCTCGTGTTTGATACTTATGTAAAGAGTCAAGAAACGATTACTTATCTCCTAACTTTCACTAGCTTTAGATCAAATTAACAAATCAATTTAGCGTGCACTCTAAACAATCTATCAATCAATCATGAATGAATAAACATTCCTATTAGTAAAAACAATCGATAATCATGTGAAAAATCTCAAGATAGAATTGAAACAAAACTCAAATCATATATTAAGAACTAGGAATTCATCCTCAATCAATAAGAAAATTAGCTACTCATGTTTTTGAAATTCACACAAATAATTAAGGGAGAATTTTCAAGTTCACACAAATAATTAAGAAGAAAATTGAAAGCAAAAACACAAGTGTTGTGTGTGTAGAGAGGTGTGTCTAAAAGATGTAGAAAACTTCTCATTTATAGGCTTCAATATTCTCCAAATCTTCCAAGGAATAGAACCCTTTTCCTTTAGCAATTCAATTTCCAAATTCAAGTCTTTCTCATCTTCCATCTTCTCTTTCCAAATTTGAGCCCAATTCTCCATTCAATTCCTAGTCCAAGTCTTCACACCCATGAGAGAAGTCCATGAGAAAATTCTAGAATTTTGGTCGAAAATCGTATTATGGCCGAATTTGACCAGGAATCCATGAATCGCCGGCCACCTGAAAATTTCACCGTCACTGGTATATTCGACGGAATATTCCGTCACTGATCCATCAGAGTTAACGGTCAGGATAACGGTCTCCGTTAGTCAACTGGTCAAGTGCTCGGGGATTCAGACATCGAGTCAAAGATCTAACTCTTTACCGATTGATCTAACTCACGAGTTGAACCGTGCTCGGATCGGTCATCTCGAAGTTGACTGCGGCCGGTCAAAACCTACTGAGTTTCGACTCTTTATAGGACTTCCTCGAGGCCAAGTTCCGCCGTCTGTCTTCGGTTCTCGTAACAATTCCTAACATACATCTAAGCATTTCATTCCCAGCTTTTCATTGCATCAAACACTTCCTCTGTGTAGAATTATAGCTCAAGAACGAGCTTAATTCACCATTCCCATCTGCATCTTCCTTGTCAATCCATTCTAGTAATTAGAAGTTAGAAATACTAAAGAACATATTCTCATTCTTAAATGTTGAGTGAGAAATAACCACACCATAATGAGAGAACGCGTGTTTGAGAAACGATCAATAAGCATTTCGCCTCGACTTCTACCTCACCAAAAAGGATTTTATGATAATTGCACTCAAAAAGATGGCTTTTTTATGGTTCTCACATGTGTGCAGGTAGGAATGAAGAGAGAAATCCTGCAACACGTTGAATGGTGGGAAGGACAACTTCCGAAATATTTTTAAAAACCCACATCTTTTAACATTTTGAAAAACCATTTTTTCGAACGATCTCTAAGAAAGGAAATCAACCATTATCGAGGATGAGATTACTTACTCACCTTCACATCCGATCGCCACTTATGATAACACCACTCTCACAAACATCCAATAGACACGTCTTCCGCTCCTCGTCTTGATCTCCTTGGTCTTCGTCTTCGGTTTCAACTATTGATGATAAACTCTTGAATTTCATAAATCCTTAACAATTTGTAACCTTTTTACCTTAAATCCTTGTCGCTTGAAACTTCCTTATAGATTTTCCTTCCCCACGGCTTATTAAATAAAAACAATATTTCTCTTGTTTTTTTTTTTTTTTTTTTTTTTTTTTTTTTTGAAACAAGAGAAATATTACAAAGTGAAAATAAACAAACCGTGGCCGTGGGAGAAGTATTTTACCGCTTGATTCTTCACAACTTGTATCGTCTCGAAATCATAAACTTCAACAATTCTCACCTTTTGGTTTTCTTCGCTCTTGTGAATAAGTCTTTATACTTGAATATAGAATTACCTCATTGTATTGTAAGTCCTCAACATATATGTAAAAATCTGCCCTTTGTATGTTGCTTTACGTGAATATGAAATTTGCTCTTTTTCTCATTCCGTTGCTTGGAAACCGTGAACTTTTTCCAACTTTCCTTGTAGATTTTGATGTCGCTCCTTGTTGATGATGATGCTGTTTCTATGGACCCGTTGTTGTCGAGAGAGAGAATGGTGCTAACTGCAAATCGAACTACAAGAAGGAAGCTTTCATCTATAGACGTCACCCTTCATGATTGACAAAATTAGCACTCAAAAGATCAAAGTGTAGTGTTTCTATTGGTGGGAGGTTGGGTAGCTCACCATTCTACCCGGAATTTACGTACGGTGACACACACTCAAAAGAAAGCTCTTTAGTAGATGAAAAAATTTCTGGTCGGTGCCTCACATGATGAATACGGGTAGTCTCCACTAATGATTGATCAACAACTCTAATAATGCATTTCTCCCTGCACCAAATTCGCATCACCGGCATGATTAAATACATTATTTAACACTCTAACAAGCAAGAAATCCGAATGTAGTTCTCTAACATTTCCAAGTTCAATTATGTCGGTCAAAATCTCTATGTAAACATACCTAGAAGTATGCTAGTGACTCTAAAATCTCTAAAAGTTGGAGTTTTATGTAAAACTTTTTTTTTTTTTTTTTTTTTTAAATTTTTTAAATTTTTTTTGTAATTTTTTTAAATACATGCTTAACCACTCCCCCACACTTAAACCTTACATTGTCCTCAATGTAATTGAATCCTCCTAGTAAAGTCAAGGTGGGAAACTTTAACATGATAAGAAACAAGAAAAAGAAATAATAAAAAGCAAAAGGATAAGAAATACAAAACCTATGGGTTGCCTCCCATTAAGCGCTTGTTTTAAAGTCGACGGCCCGACTTAGTCTTTTGCAAGATTCATTAGCCCGGATCAATCTCTTTCACGGGAAAACATGACTTCGCATCACTAGGGTATCTCTTTGTATCAAAGATATTGAAGTGGATGAGTGTACCATCAAACTTCATAGTCAAGGTGCCATTTTGGACATCAATCTTTGTTCCGTGATTGCTTAAGAATGGTCTACCCAATAGCAAAGGTGTAGACTTGGAAGAATTCTCATCATTCATGTCTAAGACATAGAAATCGGCCGGAAATACAAGCTCATGAACTTGCACCAAAACATTCTCAACAATCCCTTTCGGGTAAACATTAGATCGGTTAGCAAGTTCAAGAACTACCCCGGTCTCCTTAAGAGGACCAAGATTCAAAGAATCATAAATTGAGGAAGGCATAACATTAACCGATGCTCCCAAATCTAGTAAAGCTTGAGTAAACCTTGTTTTACCAATTGTGCAAGGTATAGTGAAACTACCGGGGTCCTTTAATTTTGGTGGGAGTTTCTTGAGAATGGCTTGCTAGAAGCATTCTCCCCCACACTCATGACTTCATTCCCTTTTAACCTTTTCTTCTTCATGCACAACTCCTTTAAGAACTTTGAACAACGAGGAATTTGACGAATAGCTTCAATGAGTGGAATATTGACTTGTACTTTCTTAAGGATGTCCCACATATCCTTGTATTCCAAGTCATTCTTTGATTTAGCAAATCGGCTAGGAAACGGGGGTGGAGTTGTGAAAGTAGGAACCGTCTCCTCGGGTTGGTTGGTTGGGGATGTATTCTCCTTTGGTGCGGTTTCAATTTCCTCTTTATCATCATACACCTTATCTTGTTGATTTGGTTGCTCCACTTGTTTCCCACTCCTCAAAGTAATCGCATTAACGCTCTCTCTTGGATTAACAAATGGTTGTGAAGGAAGCTTTGTGGACGCTTGAGCTTTCAATAGATTCACATCGGTCGCTAATTGCCCCACTTGAATTTGTAAATCCTTGATTGCCAAATCGGTCTTTTGTTGGCTTTGTTGGAACATAGAAGTAAGACCTTGCATACCTTGTATTAATGCATTGAGCTTGTCATCATTCGAAGAATCACGTTCCTTGACTTGTTGTGGTTGAAATTGTTGTTGAGGTTGGAAACGTGATTGTTGGAAACCACCTTGTTGCTCATATGGATTGGGAACCGCCGCTTGCTTATTTGCATAACTAAAGTTGGGATGATCCTTCCAACCGGGATTGTAAGTATTCGAGTATGGATCGTACCTCGGCCTTTGATTTGGATATAAAGCATTGACTTGTTCGGTCTCATCATCCGGAATAATAACCGCATGCCATCCTTTGAATCATTTTCTCCATGTTACTCATCCTTTGATCAAGATGTGACGATGAATCACTAACTTCATGCACTCGCCTAACCATGGGTTCATCCCTTGTGTAGAATTGTTGCGATTTTGCCGCCATACTTTCAATCAACTCGGTAGCTTGGGTCACCGTCTTTTCATTAGTGCACCACCACCAGCGGAGTCAAGAAGAGACCTATCACTTGGGTTGAGATCTTCGTAGAAGTATTGAGTATCATAACGTCACTAAATTGATGGTGTCGACGACTTGCCACCAACCTCTTGTATCGCTCCCAACATTCATACAACGACTCTCCCACATTTTGTTTCAATCCACAAATCTCCTTGCGAATTTGAGTAGCTTTGGATGCGGAAAATATCTCTCGAGGAAAAGTTTCTTCATCCCATTCCATGTTGTGATACTTCAGGAAGGCAAATAATATAACCATTCCTTAGCATTGCCAAAGAAAACGGAAAGCTTTCAACATTGCTCCATCCGCATTAGTCTCCGGTGGAAGCATAGCCATAACTATGGTATAAAATTCCATAAGATGTTTATTTGGGTCCTCATTCACCATGCCATGGAACTTTGGTAACTCACTAATCAACCCGGCTTGATCTCGAAGGTTGAGTTAGTTTGGATACACCATTGTTGTGTATCAAGCCCGTGAGAAGCTAGGTCCTTGAGTGTACGATCGGCCATTGTTTCTTCCTCTTTGTCCGAATCGTGAAATCACTTGATGAAGAAGGAGGAAGTGGCGTGTTCACCGCTTCGAATGAAATCCTTTAGTTGAGTGCCGGATCGAAGACCAGTTGGACTCGGTCTGCCCTTCTTAAGCATTCACCAAAGGTATAACACCTGAAACAAGATTCTCAAAAACTAAGTTAGATACGGTATAGAATCTAACAAAGCAAGAATAAAGCAAAAAAAAAAAAAAAAAAAAAAAAAAACAACTAAAATCATCCGCTGCTCCCCGGCGGCGGCGCCAAAATTTGATGCGTCTCGTAGGTGCAATCAAATTAATATCTTATTTCCACTCAATTAAAAATAATATAATGGAAGTCAAGTTCGTTCCCACGAGGAGCAAGAGATTCTAGTTGTAAAAATTGTCAAAAAAAGGGGGGATGTGTAAAACAAAAGAAAGTAAACAAAACAATTACAAGATAAAGTTGAAAGCAATAAGAGAGATAAGACCAAGGAATCCTTCTTCGTTTACAAAACAATGAATCAAGTTATGTTCTTTTCTACTTGTTATTAGTCACAGTTATCACCAACCGTAGGTAAAGCGACTAGATCGTGCTAAACCCTAAATCCCTTGTATCAATAGGATACGGAAGTTCTCGACTAGGATTCTATTTACCAAACCACCTAGTAGTAGATCACTCTAGATGTAATTTAAATAAACGCATTAAGATTTATGAACTTATTAGGTCAATATTAGTAGTTAGACTCTTAGATCAAGGTCTACTTGCTAACGTTGTTTTAACACATAATTGCTCCACGGAATCCCTCCGCAAGGTCTCGTGTTTGCTACTTATGTAAAGAGTCAAGAAACGATTACTTATCTCCTAACTTTCACTAGCTTTAGATCAAATTAACAAATCAATTTAGCGTGCACTCTAAACAATCTATCAATCAATCATGAATGAATAAACATTCCTATTAGTAAGAACAATCGATAATCATGTGAAAAATCTCAAGATAGAATTGAAACAAAACTCAAATCATATATTAAGAACTAAGAATTCATCCTCAATCAATAAGAAAATTAGCTACTCATGTTTTTGAAATTCACACAAATAATTAAAGGGAGAATTTTCAAGTTCACACAAATAATTAAGAAGAAGAATTGAAAGCAAAAACACAAGTGTTGTGTGTGTAGAGAGGTGTGTCTAAAAGATGTAGAAAACTTCTCTATTTATAGGCTTCAATATTCTCCAAATCTTCCAAGGAATATAACCCTTTTCCTTTAGCAATTCAATTTCCAAATTCAAGTCTTTCTCATCTTCCATCTTCTCTTTCCAAATTTGAGCCCAATTCTCCATTCAATTCCTAGTCCAAGTCTTCACACCCATGAGAGAAGTCCACAGAAAATTCTGGAATTTTGGTCGCTTAGGAAAAGCGGGTGTTATGGTCGAATTTGTGGGAATCCGTCACCGTCGGCCACCCGAAAATTTCACCGTCACGGTATATTCGACGGAATATTCCGTCACCGATCCGTCGAGTTAATGGTCGGGATAACGGTCTCCGATTAGTCAACTGGTCAAGTGCTCTGGGATTCATACATCGAGTCAGCATCTAACTCGGCTGATTGATCTAACTCACGAGTTGAACCGTCTGGATCGGTCATCGCCGAGTTGACTCGCCGGTGCAGAAAACCGGCCGAGTTTCGGCTCTTTATAGGACTTCCTCAGGCCAAGTTCAGGCCGATCTGTCTTCACTTCCTGTAACAATTCCTAACATACATCTAAGCATTTCATTCCTAAGCTATTCATTGCATCAAACACTTCCTCCTGTGTAGAATTATAGCTCAAGAACGAGCTTAATTCACCATTCCCATCTGCATCTTCCCTGTCAATCCATTCTTTGAACTGCTAAAACCCATTCACAGCACCACCATTCTGATCAAATTCCTCTTTATCTGCTTCACGGTTCTTGCCTTTATTGTCACAGAACCCATTCGATTCCATACAAGCCATCACAGTAGCAACTCAGTACAATCGACAAATCAACTCCATCAATTAAAATCAAACCCAGGCTTTACAACAACACCAAACTCTTGAAATTCAACACTAAATCGAACCCAGCTGCTTCTTCTTCTTCTATCCAACTGCGAATCTTGCTCCAAACCCATGTCTTCAATGAACACAGCTTCAGTACTTAACTCAACACATCATCACCGATTCGCTCATTCTCTTCTTGTAACAGATTCAATCTTCTCTGATTTCTTCACCATGAGCTCGAGTCCATCTTAGCTTCAACAAATAGTAGACCCTAATTCCTTCAAACCCTGGCATGATTTCATCTTCGATTACTTCTCTCTGTCTCACAAATCCGGCAACACTTAAATCTCAAGACCCATTTCTTCATCTGATTCATTACAAAACCCTTAATTTCTTCTCTACCATCGACGACAGAAGTCACCCATCTCTCGATCTTAAACTATCTTCAGATTCTACTCGATTTTGAACTCATCAGCAAACCCATTTTTTTCACATCCATCAGAAGATTGTATTCCCTTGATTTCCATCTGAAATTCTGCATTTTTTCTTCAATTGCGAACATGAATCGAAACCCTGAACTCGTCATCTTTACTCTCCCTTTCTCTGGCATAGTTTCTCGATATCTTACAATTTCTCTCGGCTGCTTATGGTTGCGCCTCTTTCTGTCTTGATTTCAGGCACAAAATGATTGAGAAATAATTTTCTCAATTTAGGGTAGGAGTATGAGAGGCGGGTCTAGATCCAGGTTCTATTATGGGCCACTCAATCACATCCCCAAGTAGCTTAATACAAAGGTGCCATAAGTGCCTAACCTGGATGCCTTTAACCTTTGAATGGTTTTCCCCTTATCCGTAGCTGAGCTGTCTTTAATGCTTCTCCAAAAGAGTTGCCCCTTAACCGTGGCTAGGCTCCATATATTACTTGCTTGTGAAATGACATTTACACCCCTTAGCGCAAATTGGGTGATTTCTTCTTCTTTTCGTTCGTGCGACTCCTTAGTAGCTATAAAACTCAAAATAAGCGTAAAATACATAATTTACAAGAAAAATAGCAAAGAAAGCATAAAAAATAGATAGTAAATAGGATGTATTCTACACCCTATCATCAGGTGGCGAACTTGAGTGGTCGAGATCTGCATCTCAAATAGAAGTCGCTTTGACTACCATATCTTCACTGTTACCTTTCCGACTTGAAATAAAGTCGCCTTGACTACCATATCTCCAATCTGAAATGAGTTAGGGTTTTGTGCAACTGCTTGAATCTTGGTCTCACGGTTTCTAGATCCTTGGAAAAGCGCTTGAATGGCATGGCGCCCCATTCACATCTTTTGACAGCGCCCATCCGCCAATAGTACGCGAGTCCCCATGACGGGCTAAGAGGAGGAATGAGTGGTGATGAAGAAGATCGTTCGACCAGACTTACTTGTGTTTGGAGCCTATGAGTCGGTGCCAACGGGTTTTCCACGGGTGATCGAATTCCGTCGATAAGTTGTTGATACGGCTGTAGGTTGGACGGCTTATTGGAGATTCTTCAGGGTGTCGACATCGGCAGAGGAGACATTCCCAGTTTTGCTTTGTTGTCGGATATCCAAGAGCGCCCCAAGATCATGTCGTAGTCTAGTTATTTGACAATGTGAAACTTGCCATGCGTCATGGTGCCTCCTATCTTGATTTCGAGGTTAACGTAGCCGTGCGCGTTCAAGGCTTCCCCCTTCGAGTTCTTGATCACGGGCGGGAGATGGGTATCTTCTTTCTTCAAAACTCCCGCAACTTTCAGAGTCTTGAAAGTAACGGTGTTGAAGTCATAGGCCACGTCGATTAGTGTGTTGCTGAATTCAATGCCTCTTAAGTAGGCCGTGGACAAGGTCCCCGATTATGCTTTTCAAAGTATAGTTTCCGATAGCGCTTGGGTTTTTGCGCGGTTTTCATGGTAGGGAATAGTCGTCTGCCTGACAAGATATGATTGAGAGCCATGAAAATATCTTGGCGTTGCACCTTGGAAAAGTAGAATTTGGCATACATCTTTGCATCATGGATTGTACGGTCTCGTCACTGAGTCCCCGGAGACCCCACAATTCCTCAGGAAGTGGATCTCTATGCACTTCCTCGTTCCCTTGGTGAAGTTCTCATGCCTCTAATTTTTCCTTAAAGATAAGTTTTAGTTTATTGCAATCACTAGTTGGGTGATGAACGGATCTGTGGTAGTGGCAATATTTGGGATTTTTCATCTCGGCTTCGGTTGGTGGGCGCACGGGAGATGGTAGTCCGATAACATCATCTTGAACGCACGGTTCACAGGATTTCGATTACCTCCTCAATGGGAAATGGAAAATGCAAGACACTTACTCCAGCTTCGTGATGAAGCATGGGAGCTTTAACGAGCGGCTCTTCGTGGTGGGGTCGCTCGTCGGCTTGGCGCCTCGCGTTTAGGTTGCTTGGTCCATAACGGGGCCTTCTTTTTCCTCCCTCGTTTACACACTCATAGAGGAGGGGACGGCGTTGTCTGCGCCGTTGATGAGACATCTACTTCCGCGAGTTTTGCGCATGTCTTCGATTACGGTTGGTCCGGCCCTTTCTAATAATCTTTGGTGCTTTGCCATGGCTAATCGCTTGGCATCTTAGTGGAGTTCAAAGAATGTCCAGGAAGAATAGGTTTTCTAGCAAGGCGGTAAATAGAACCATATCGTTGATGCGTGAATTAACCAATTGTTGCTCGATCAAGTTTGGGTTATGGAAGTCTAGTGTTTGAACCCAGAATCGCTTGAAGAACTTATTTGGATGTTCGTTGTCTCGTTGGTACATCCTCCCTAGGTCCGTTAAGGTAACTTGTTTGGACACGAAGAATAATTTCTTCTAAAATGCGGTGAACCGTGTCACCCCGGCCTGGGGATGCTATTTGGCGCGATGCTATTGTACCACGTGTATGCTCTTCCAGTAAGCAATTTCGAAAACTCCCTCAGACGGAGAACATGATTGTATTCGTGTTCGCCCAGGGACTCCAGGAATCGAGACTTATGCTCTCATACATTTCTAGTGCCGTCGTACATAGTGGATTGAGGAGAAGAGTACCCTCTTGGAAGAGGAATTCTTTGTATCTCAGGTGGGTAAGGAGGTTGATGTTGATGTATGTATATTTCATCGCTTTTGACTCGATTCCGAAGAAGTTGTTCCAAATCCTATCGTGTGACAAAATTGGATGTCCGGCTTATCTCCGGCGGGGTTCTGGCACGGATCCCCTCCTCTACGTCAATGCGTTACAGTCCGAGGTTCCGGCGCCGGGAGTGTTGGAGATATTTCTCATCGGCCCCAGAGGGCGTGACTCTGTGTAGCCGTTCTATCAGAGCCTTGAGAAAGATGAGTACTTCTTTTTGAGTTAAGACCTTGTCCGTTTGGGCTCGAGCAAGGACCTCATGTAGTTCCATCAAATCGGCGATGATGGTATAGGGTAGGCTCCTTCTGGCTCCTCCGGTTTCTCGTCCTGTTGGCGGGGTAACTAGAGTCCTGGTGGTGGTCGGAGGTTCCATGCTTGACTAGACTTTAGGGGAAGTAGCGGCAGCTCTGGCCCTGGTGATCGGTGGTGTAACACCTGGAGGAGGGCTTTCGGTGTTGCCAGAATTGGCAGGTTGAGTAGAAGCATTAGAGGCGGTAGCGGCTCTGTACCTGGTGGCCGGTGGTGTAATACCTGAAAGAGTGCTTTTAGTGATGCTGGGCTCAGTAGGTCGCAGAGTGATGCCCGGTTGGAAGGAAAGGAACGTTAACACCGGGGACATATTCCGTGTTAGTGTTCTCGTGGCTCGCAGCTGATCCGGATCTGAGTTCTACCATGTTGAAGTTGGGATTGAAAGCTGAAAATTGATATTATAACTGAAACATCAATCCTCCCGCTGTGGTCGCCAATTGTTTGAGGGTGAAAACAGTTTCTTACATGTAAATGGATGGATTCATCGTTCTTACCAACTTTCCGACCTATAGTATTCCACTCCCGGCCAGGTTTCGATCTCGGACCCAAGGTATGCGTACATTATGCCGGAATATGGTTTGTTTAAGGTTTCAGGGATATTATGAAGGAATCTTACCTGTAAATGGATGGATTCATCGTTTTTATCAAGTTTCAGACTTATAGTAGTCCACTCCGTAGGGTTTCGATCTCTGAGCCACGGTATGCATACAATATTTCAAAAAAGGGTTTGTTTAAGGTTTCAGGGAATATTTTAAAGGAATCTTACCTGTAAATGGATGGATTCATCGTTCTTACCAAGTTTCCGACCTATAGTATTCCACTCCCGGCGTGTTTCGATCTCGGACCCAGGTATGCGTACATATGCCGAATAGGGTTTGTTTAAGGTTTCGGGGATATTATGAAGGAATCTTACCCGTAAATGGATGGATTCATCGTTCTTACCAAGTTTCCGACCTATAGTATTCCACCCGACAGTGTTTCGATCTCGGACCCAAGGTATGCGTACATTATGCCAGAATAGGGTTTGTTTAAGGTTTTGGGGATATTATGAAGGAATCTTACAGTAAATGGATGGATTCATCATTCTTACCAAGTTTGAGACTTATAGTAGTCCACTCCCGTAGGGTTTCGATCTCGGACCCAAGTTATGCGTACATTATGCCAGAATTGGGTTTGTTTAATGTTTCGGGGATATTATGAAGGAATCTTACCTGTAAATGGATGGATTCATCGTTCTTACCAAGTTTCGACCTATAGTATTCCACTCCCGGCCGAGGTTTCGATCTCGGACCCAAGGTATGCGTACATTATGCCAGAATAGGGTTTGTTTAAGGTTTCGGGGATATTATGAAGGAATCTTATCTATAAATGGATGGATTCATCGTTTTTGCAAGTTTCGGACTTATAGTAGTCCACTCCCTACCGGGTTTCGATCTCGGACCCAAGGTATGCGTACATTATGCGGAATAGGGTTTGTTTAAGGTTTCGGGGATATTATGAAGGAATCTTATTGTAAATGGATGGATTCATCGTTCTTACCAAGTTTCAGACTTATAGTAGTCCATTCCCGACCGGGTTTCGATCTCGGACCCAAGGTATGCGTACATTATGCCAGAATAGGGTTTGTTTAAGGTTTCGGGGATATTATGAAGGAATCTTACCCGTAAATGGATGGATTCATCGTTCTTACCAAGTTTCCGACCTATAGTATTCCACTCCCCCGCCAGTTTCGATATCGGACCCAAGGTATGCGTATATTATGCCGAATAGGGTTGTTTAAGGTTTCGGGATATTATGAAGGAATCTTACCTGTAAATGGATGGATTCATCGTTTTTACCAAGTTTCAGACTTATAGTAGTCCACTCCCGGCCGGGTTTCGATCTCGGAGCCACGGTATGCATACAATATTTCAGAATAGGGTTTGTTTAAGGTTTCAGGGAATATTCTAAAGGAATCTTACCTGTAAATGGATGGATTCATCGTTCTTACCAAGTTTCCGACCTATAGTATTCCACTCCCGGCCAGGTTTCGATCTCGGACCCAAGGTATGCGTACATTATGCCAGAATAGGGTTTGTTTAAGGTTTCGGGGATATTATGAAGGAATCTTACCTTAAATGGATGGATTCATCGTTCTTACCAAGTTTCCGACCTATAATATTCCATTCCCGGCCAGGTTTCGATCTCGGACCTAAGGTATGCGTACTTTATGCCATAATTGGGTTTGTTTAAGGTTTCGGGGATATTATGTAGGAATCTTATCAGTAAATGGATGGATTCATCGTTCTTGCAAGTTTCAAACCTATGGTATTCCACTCCCGGCCGGGTTTCGATCTCGGACCCAAGGTATGCGTACATTACGCTGTAATAGGGTTTGTTTAAGGTTTCGGGGGATATTATGAAGGAATCTTACCTGTAAATGGATGGATTCATCGTTCTTACCAAGTTTCCGACCTATAGTATTCCACTCCCAGACCAGGTTTCGATCTCGGACCCAAGGTATGCGTACATTATGCCAGATTAGGTTTGTTTAATGTTTCGGGGATATTATGAAGGAATCTTACGTAAATGGATGGATTCATCGTTTTACCAAGTTTCCGCTTTATAGAAGTCCCACTTTTACTGCCGTGTTTCGAGATCGAGCCACTTTCTTTCTCGTATTAGCTAGAAAAGGGTTTGTTTAAGGTTTTAGAGAATATTCCATGGAATCTCACCTATGAATGGTTCATAGTATGTATGCCGTTATACCACATTGAAGTTTGAATCGACATCGAAATTCATATTTATTGATTTCGATAATGTATCATGCTAGGTTTGAAGTCAGAACCCCCCCGAAGCTTCTTGCTGGTTTATAGTTTGTATATCGTTATACCATATTTGAAGTTCGAATCGACACTGAGCTTCATATTTATCGATTTCAATGATGTGTCAAGCTAAGTTTGAAGTCTGAACCTTCCCGGAGCTTCTCGGTTCATAGTTTGTATGTCTTTATACCACATTTGAAGTTCGAATCAACACCTAAGTTTCATATATATCGATTTTGGTGATGTATCCTTCTAGGTTTGAAACAGAACCTCCTGAGCTTCTTGGTTCATAGTTTGTATGCCATTATACCACATTTGAAGTTTGAATCGACACTGAGCTTCATATTTATCGATTTTCAATGATGTGTCATGCTAAGTTTGAAGTCCGAACCTTACAAGACTTCTCGGTTCATAGTTTGTATGTCGTTATACCACATTTGAAGTTCGAATCAACACCTAAGTTTCATATATATCGATTTAGGTGATGTATCCTTCTAGGTTTGAAGACAGAACCCTCCTGAGCTTCTTGGTTCATAGTTTGTATGCCATTATACCACATTTGAAGTTCGAATCGACACTTGAGATTCATATATATCGATTTCGTTGATGTATCATGCTATGTTTGAAGTCCGAACCCATCCCAGAGCTTATTGGTTCATAGTTTTATGCTTCTTGAATGTACGAGTGTGAACTAAAAGCTACTTCATGACCTCGTATGAATAGTAGAAATTACTTTGTGACCTATGTGACTAGTCGAAATTCAAAACTAAGCACAAAGAGAAAGCACAAAAGCACAAAGAAACACACCAATTATTGAATTCACTTCTTATTTTCCAGCTTCATTCTTATACATTTTTTGGATTTTTTTATATCAGAATGTCGATAACAATGTCCTAAATTTATTAATATTTTTTTTTGGATTTTTTTTTCATGTCGAAGGTTGATAATACACCAAATATATGAGTTCGTATTAGCACAAAGAGAAACACATGCTTCTCAATCCGTATGAGCATCACAAATACAATCTTAACAAATCGATGATTCTTCTCTAATCCGTATGAGTGGATCAAACGAAATCTTGTCCGTCCATAATTTTCATTCACCAAACGTCTCACCCACTAGAACTCTTATCATTTCTTCTCTAGATTCCTCTCTCGATTCCTCTTCTTCTCTCGGTCACCACCGTCGATGCTCACCACCACCGCTGTTCTTCTCTCGATTCCTCTTCTTCCCTCGGTGCTCATCACCATCGCTATTCTTCTCTCGATTCCTCTTCTTCTCTCGATCCCTCTTCTTCATCATCTTCTCTCAATCTCTCTCGTTAACTCTCCCTTTCTCTCATCCATAACAGTCTCATCAAATCCAGAACTGAACCAAATTCTAATCAACCCCATCACTGATTTGGGTAACAATCAACAGAGATTAGGGGTTCGATTTATTGAAGTGTAGGGATTGGATTCAGCCAAGAATCGAGAGAAGAGCAAGGAGAAGATGACGTTAAGCTACAACAATATCAACAAGAGTGATCTTATCAATGATCGGGGTATTTGAACTTCGTTCTTCTTCAAGTTGTCTTGCCAATAAGATGGAGATTTAAGGGAATTTCGGTGATTATTCTACAACAGCAACAACAATGAATTTGTGGGGTTTTATGTGACTCAAATTAGGGTCTAGTTCAATCTGAAATCTAGAGAGGGTAATTTCGAGATTAACAAAAGCATGAGATGAGCCCGATTTGGCTTATTGATTTGATTTTGTGTTATTCGTAATAATGATGTGGGTTTTGTTTTTGAAGATTCTTTGTGAAGATGAGTATAGATTTGGTGATGAATGGATAGTTATGTAGTGGTAATTTGGTTTTTGGGTTTGCTGAATCATTAAGATAAGCCATAAAATGTTGGACTCATAGATCTACAAACAATGCAGTCTAAACTTATAAATTCTTTGTGTCTTTTTTTTTTTGCTTTATTTATGTTTTAGTAATCAATTTTCAAATGATTTTGATTATTGCTTTTCTTCATTTATCAAATTTGAGTAAGATTTGAAATGGTATCTAACAACATCTTAGATATTTACAAGATGGGTTTCTTTGCTCTGCAGTGGTAAGAATTATTTTTGTTTTTCTTCTTCTTTGTTTTGAAATTGTGGCAGATGATGAATACTTACGACTTGAACTGAGTATACTCAATCTAGGGATTGGGTTTTCTGATTTTCAGTTGAATTGGAAGAGCTGATGCCTTATTTGATTTCTTTTGATTTTTTCTTTTAAGTTAAGTTTCTGATTTTGAATCTATGTATGTGGATGATGAGAAGTTCAACTCTTTACATATCTATTAGCTCGCTTTAGATTTTGATTGTTTCATTTTTATTTTTTGACAATTCCATAGGAAATCTGTTTAAAATCCGTTAAATACAGATGCCATTAAAATAATTTTTTTGATTCATCTAGTTATACAATCATATATCCAACATGTAGTCTGTTGGTAGATTGCTTGAGTTGAATGTACATGGTTGTGTTTATCCTCACTAAGGATAGTAGTGTGGTAAGAAAGAACTTATATTCTTGTTTCTTTTTGTTTGATAGTTCTGTAAGGAATTCAATTCCTAATGTTCTAATTCTGGAATGTATAGGTACAATTATGAATTTAGTTATGTGTTTTTCAGGAACAAGCATCTGGGTTGGAGTTGAGGCATAAAAGACTACTCTATTGGATTGGGTACTGGTGTGCTAGAGATGGAAACCTAATTGTATTGGTTTTATATGCAAATAGATTGCGTGAATATATTTTCCTCGTGACTCAATAATAGTCTGCATCTTTTCACTCTTCTTATTTTAAGTATGACTACGTAAATCTGTCAGGTTGCATGACTTTCTGCTGCTTGCCGTTGAAACATGCACTTTTTTTCTCTTACTGTAAGAGTAGTTACTAGCAGTGTTCATGGTTCATAAAGGTAAGTCCTTTGAACATTACAGTTAGTATTTGTTCTATAAAGAGATTGTTGAACAATCATTGCTCGTGGAAAATTTGCAAACTGATTCATGTTCATCTACACAACTGAAATATACTGTTGACAAGGTATGCAAGCAGATATGTGCAATCAAAATCTATGCTTTTTCTTATGCATAAATGGCTAGTGCAAATTATTAGATAAAGAAGTACTGTGACTATGGTTAGATGGGATTGCAATTGGAATTGGTGCCATGTTGGTTGCAGTGAAGTCATAGGAGATTGCAAGGCTGAGATGGTGTTTGTTGCAGCTTAGATGGAGTTTGGTGGTGTTGATGTTGGTTCAATACGTGCATCTATAGAAGACTTAGCCGGACTGGCCGAGAGAGAGAAGTGAACTGCAATGTTGGGTGTATGCTCAAGTCTTTGAGTGCATATATATCGAAGTCCAGGATTCTTAGTTTGTCAAGTTTATGATATCAATCTCTCATTTTTCGTGTAAGTAACTAAATAATTTGTAGACATCTAGTTTCTCTATGTTTTTCTCTATAGTTAACTGTATGTTGTAACATTGGTGGTTTACATTTGAATGAATGCTGATATTTTTAGAATGGTGTGACCAATTTCATTTTTTTTTTTTCACAAATGAAAAATAACCACAACTCCTATGAAAAGTTGCCAAAGAAGTGACTTGCAACTCAAACAAAAGTTGTCAAGGAGTTGTCATACAACTCTTCCCATAGTTGTCCAAGAATCGACATACAACTGTACCCATAGTTGTCATTTAATGTTCCACAACACAAACAAGTGTAGTGTAGGAGTTATTTCACAACCTGTAAGAGTAAGTGTTAGGCACTAAGAGCAAATTTCGAACAACTTTGACAATCGACAAAAGTATTTTACAAAACTAAACTACAACTATGTTTACAACTCTATCTAAAGAGTTGTATAGATTTGAGGACTTTCTACAACCCCCCCCCTCCCTTATGAAACCTATGGAGAAACGTTGTTGTACATGTACGAAAACTGATTTTTGGGGTTGTAGATTACTGTTTTTCCCGTAGTATATGGATTAGTCCATCCCGAGTTAACTAGGTATAGTTTAGTCCAAAAGTTATTTAAAATATGAAAAATACACAAGTAACCTTCCTGATTTACAATTTAGTCCAAATATTTACAGTTTAGTCCAAAGTGACTCATGATGATGTCAACAACTTTAAATAATATAAAAAAAAATTAGAAAACAATTTATCTTTTGAACCGCTTATCCAAAATTCACGAACTTTATATATTTGGAAAGCTCTTTCCGAGATCTACAAAAAGAGTACCCATATGACTAAATAATTTTCAGTTTTTAAAAATTTAATTTTTGATGTGTATAAAAATGACACATGCACGAAATTTTCAAAAGTTTATCGAGTCATTTGTTCACCTGGGCACCACTTTGTCCATGCCTACAAAACATGCATGAATTGGTCATTCATATCCACTCTCAAACCTATTTTTTTATGAAAATTATTCTGGTATGTACACCCCTGCAAAACATGCATGAAACCGTTTATTCATAAACACATACAAATTTACTTTTTCACGGAAAAATAAACCTGTGCATCAATGTACACCCCTGCAAAACATGCATAAAATCAATCATTCATAACCACAACCTAACTTTCTTTTTCAAGGGCGGAGGCACCAATATGCACATGCAGCACACCCTTCCAAACAAGCATAAAATCGATCATTCATAGCCACACATAAACCTATTTTTTCATGGGAATTACACATGTTCACTAATATGTACACCCCTACAAAACATGCATAAAATCGACCATTCATACCCACACGCCGACCTATTTTTCATGGAAAATATACTGATGCATCGTGGAACAAATCAACCATATTCGCTACAAACAAAACTGATTTACACAGTGCACTAATATGTACGCACCTACATGGTCCTACACATATTGTATAAACATAACATGGAAACTCAGATGGATTTGAACCATCAACCTCCGCAAACCTTGTGATAGGCTCGGGCGCTCTACCATTTTGAGCTTGTGAGTCCCTAAATAAGATGCATAAAACCAAGACAAATTAATGTCAAAGGTTCATCCAGGTATAATACGATTTTGTATCATAATCAACATGTGTACAACTATGTAAACATTAACAATCAATATGCGTACAATTATGTACACATTAATAATCAACATGTATACAACTATGTACATATTAAAAATCTGAATCGGCATTCATTGCCTACATGCGTAAACATGATGTGTTGGTTGATAAATGGATTTTAAAAGCCTCAAAGAACCTACAGATTGTTTCCAAATTGGTCAAGCGAGTACATGATAGGATATTGGTCATTAAGAAAGAAATTTTCTCATCAGAAGAATGGGCAGTAGAAAACATACCTAGTAGCTACCTTTTACTATTTGTAATTATTAGTGGCCTCCTTGGGTGATTCCACCGTCCTTACATGTAGGTAACTTGAATTAGGTCCAACCTACCTCCGCAAACTAACAAAATGTGAGCTGATAAAATCTATTTAGAATACATGAAATCGAAAAATATTTTACATAAAGCAACAACAATGTAAGAAGCTAAAGTAGTAGTTCGAGTCTTTTAAAGAAAGGGTAATCTAAAGTAGTATTCACCTTTTAAACCATAGTTATAGTATTTGGAGATATGCTCTGAGCTGAGAAGTTGGACCACAAGTCTGTATAGTTTATACCAAAATGTAAGAAATTATATTATAGAACTTCTCACATTAAGATTAAGAACTGGGACTAACGATGTGCAAAGGTTATTTTTTCCGTAAAGGTTACATAGTAAGCTAAATCTTAATATTATAGAAAGTCTTTCATGTGTAGAACTATGTGCAAATTACCTATTAACAAGTGTACAACTATGTGCACATTGAAAATCAATGTGTACAATTATGTACATATGGGTAAGAAGACAAAAAAAAGGTTCATAGGTACCGTGTGATCCTCGAGCTTCTTCTAAACACTCCATCGATGCTCGTCATATTTCCTGCAAAGATTTGACCCAAAGTGATCAATCGGTTATTCGAGAATAACATAGTTTACGCAAACCACCTTAAGTTTATGTTTTGGAGACACAGAGATGCGAGAAGCTCATCAATTCTTTTTGGCACATTCACTTTCAAACAAAAGTGGAAACAGATTAAAATAAGATTATTTGATCAAAAGCATGACAAGTCTATATAGTGATACAAAAGAAACTCCTAGTTTAATGATAATAATCAACTGTGTGTACAACTATGTACACATTAACAATCAATAGGTGTACAACTATGTACACATTAAGAATCAACATGTCTACAACTATGTGCACATTTGAAAACCTTAGCATCAACTATGGAATTCATTTCAAAATTTAAAGTGCCTAAAAATGTAGGAACAATTTAAAGGAAAGGAATCATCTAAAACTTCAACCTAAAATGATTAGCACATACAAAGGTAAAGCAAGAGCTCCAATCAAAAGATACCACAATACTCAACTCGTTCGACTATAATCCCGAAACCATACCTGTGACCATTTCAGCATGTTAGCAACACAAACAGATAGGTTTGATGATAACCTTACAATCACTAACATCTTTAATTCATTGTTACCAAGAAGAGCACCTACAATCATATATAGAATAGTAAACAATCAAACTTGTAAACATTTATCCCGTAATGAATCAATCACATGGCATCTAATACGACAAGCTTAGACTTTAGATGAAAGGTTAGACTCAAACCGAGGCCACACACATAGTGATTACCATAACTTTAGAGGCAAGGTTAGACTCAAACCGAGGTCTAACTACACCATCCTCCTATAAGCTTATTTTTCCTTCTTCCCGATTGCGCAGATTTCTCCTTCCCGTGAAATTCTAAAACGTAAGAGAATGTGAAAATGAAGTTCACTCACCTATCCTACATTCCGATCGAAACGGAGACATAAGATAATCACACCTCAACCACATTACTATTATGTGGACATGCATGTGAGGCATTAATGGAGGGCTCGCACCGCAATCGAAGTTCATCTCTCGTCTTTACCTTAGATTCCACAATGACATCACTCAATTAAAAATGCTAAATACGATAAATGATGAATTAATATATACACAAAAATGAAACTTTAATTATATCTTGTTAGGTAAATGTAATGTGAATCCCTTAAAAAAATTAAACCCGTTGTTGAGCCCTAACGTTGTCATCGTCTAACAGACTCAATTCAACTAAATCAAATGGACTATGAACCAAAAATTAATATCATCTTATCGAACTAAGATGCAAAAATGGATTACATATAGGTGCACTAATATGTACACTTGGATAACGACATAGGTGCACCAATATGTACACTTACATAACGCATGGTGCACCAATATCAAAAGAACAAGATAAGCCGATATATTTTGTTATTCTCCATCTTCATAATATCAAAAAAATATTAATTGAGAGGCCAAAATCAGTATGAGATATCAACTTTGTGCACCGTAACAATTCAAAAATAAAATATACACAAACTGTAAACACAAGCATAAGCTTACAGAGTCGTTTTTCTACATGTGCACCAGTTTGTAGACTTAGGCATCTATGCAGCTCAAGCTTATCAAGTCAAATTTTTTCTCATGTGCACCAATTTGTACACCCTAGTTACTTCCACAAGAATAAGCTTATGGAGTCATTTTTTCACATGTGCAGGATTGTACACCCTATTTATAGTTTATGCAATCATTACTTAGTGATATTTAGAACATGACCGCTCTATACTACATTGTTATTCAAGCATTTCTGAATCTTCCTAGAAAGAATGTACAAAGATGGACACCAAAAACTCACAAATGAATACAAGATGCAAGAAAACACCAGCAAATAATAATATTGTCAGCAATAATACATTTTCAACTTATAAAATGATGAATATCTCATACTACAATACCCTTCTTGTAACCTTATAAAATGTGTGCTTGGTCACTGTCCTTATTTCTTGCATTATTCCGTGCTCAGTGTGTAACGTGCACTATGAGAGCTTATGGTCATGCCTAAATATAAGATATGCGATTCCAGCTAAGAATATGAACCTAATTTTTTAAAATTGCTTACAAAATAATGAAACAAAATCACACCCAACCACACCTCATACACAAGTGTGGTTGGTTTTACCAAATTGAGGGGAAAATGGTGAAATGACACTTGAAATAGTGTTACAATCGACTTCGGGTTCCCAGTTTACGTTGGCATCATAACATATTAGCATGCAAAGGTCGGTGTAAAACATCTGAGATGAAGTGCAACGTTGATCTTAACATTCCTTTTTTTGGTGGAATCATGTGAAACCACAAGACTTTTATCAAAATTGAAGCTAAACTATATCTACTTGAGAAATACCTTGCACCCAAAAAGGAAAAAACACGAGCAAGTAATAAAATTTCAGCCATATATCCCATGTTTCATCATCGGCTATTCAACTTCAAGGCACCATTTCTTGTCACCCACCCTATATACGGTCGGTGAGTTAGTTTATACTCTGATGAGGAGGATCAAGTATCATTAGCCAAGTACCAAATCATTAGCATAACTTGTGTCAATAAATAAATCTCCCAAGAAATGTATCATTTCACATAATCTACCTTTTGATTGTTTAACTAGTTTTATTTAATTTGCAAACAGACGATACAAGGGAAACATTTACGGAATATCGGATGCACATAACCACTAAAATGAGCTACTCAAATTTTTTTAATTTTATTACATGATTATTTAAATAGCTAACCAAAGAGAGTTACGAGATCAGTAATAGAAAAGTCCATAAACCCTAAAAGTTCTATAGTTCACTCTACAACAAATTCATGAGTAGATTTGTCTCATACCTTAACGAGAGGTTTAGTCACTACACTCATACACACGATTTTATCGAAAATTTTTATCTCAAAACAAAGATTAAGATGAGGTGATTATAGATATAAACTAGTATCATTAATCAAATAAGAAATCAACCAAGTCAAAGTAATTAGGTTTTTGAAACAGTTAAAAAAAATCCTAAAATTGAATTCAAAATCGATTAATTAAGAGTGGCTCTCAAATTAAATGATAATAAGAACTTATTTTTCAAACCGCTTTCAATTGAAATCTTTAAATTATTGAATCTCATCAACTTTTTGTTCTCCATTTCGAGTTAATCTTGGAAGAAAATAAATGACAATGATTTAGATTTTCACGCTGAATCGAATGTTTATTTGATTGCCATATTTGGTTTGGAGATTGAACTTTCGTTGAGACGACGAGACTAGGTTCATGATTTTCTTCTTTTCTCGGGAGAGCTGTTTCTATAGAATGAAAATGAAGAAATGCTAAGCGAACTATGAAGAAGTAATTTTAGATCTATTGATGGGTATTTTTTGCGATCAAAAGTATAAGTTTTGGACCTGAATCATACATAAAAGGACTAACCCGTTTGAAATTTAGTATATTTGGATCTCCTAGTACTAGGCTTTGTGAGGTAGGACTAGAGTGTCTAAAGCCCAATAAAAATGGGATTAAACGTTAATTTCTACAAGTCGGTCTTATCATATTTAGCAATCACCGGTTTAAGGAAACCAATAATGGCCAATACGAATCAGGTTTCGAAAACAATTTGAAGAATTTTCGATTAAAATTTAGCAATCACCGCTGCAAGTAATTCTGTAGCTTCCAATTATGGGAAAGCAAATTGCTTATAAGTACCCTTTATAGTTTCATACATAAGTTTTTTCATCTCAAAAACTTTCTTTTGTCTCAAATTCTTTAATTCTCGGTCATTCATCATGACATCTAGAATTAGGTTGCCTTGTGATTATCAAATTGAGTTGAACCTCATATTAGTGACGATACTATTTATCAAATAATACTTTGTTAGAAACGAGTGCATACGGTATGGAGGAATAGGAGGTACTATGGCTACAACAGAGATGAGATATTATCCGGAAGAAGTGGAAAGGATCAACCTTTTTTTTTCTGATAGTGAAAGTATTAGGTCTCAACTTGAGACTTTGTTTTCTAGAAGTGAAGTTTTGGATGAAACCACACTCGAGGTTTAAGTACCGAAAGAATCTCAAGAGAAATTGAAGCCCGAATGGCTGAAACAACCGATGATTCCGCGGATTTTAGGGTTAATATTTGTTTATACACTGAAAGAACAGTTGACGAACAAGAAGAAGAATTCCAACCAGATTTTGATACGCAAGAAGATTCGTACAACGGGATCAGGAGAAATCCTCCTTCAAGTTTAGAAATCAGTAAACTGAAAGGATTTGAGTACGTCGGTGAATGGGAGAATCAGATGCATGCTGATATCGCTTGGACGATTTTTATTGATAAAGAAGAAGTAATGTTGATGAGATGCGGGCACGAGTTCCACTCGGGTTGTTTGCTGAGATGGTTTGAAGGAAAATCATCATGTCCATTATGTCGTCGCTCCATCGTCCAAACAAGCAGCAACGAAGAATTATCTAAACAAGTCATGATAGATTAGTTTTTTTTTTTTTTTTTCATCTTTCCTTGAAACTCACGAGGTTTAACTGGTTTGGTCCCCTCGGGAGTATGTATTTGAATTCATCGTACATATCAATATTACTTTCGGAAAGTGAGTATATATTGTTGTAATTTAATAAAACATCTTTGATACTAATTGCTTAATTTTTCATCTATTTATCTAAAATCAAGCCCTAAACCCGCTAGTTCATGCCTAGAAGGGGATAAAATAAAAATCAAGCAGATTCGTAACTCTTACGGAAATCTAATTTCATCTCAAACTACAAAATTTAGATATACACACCGAAAGAGAACAGTCACAACTCACGACTAAAGACCTATAGATCGTGCATACATGCTCCGGTTTCTTGTATCGATGGGTTCGTCAACTAGAAAGCATGAAGGAGAAAATGAAGTGAATGTTGCTTACTTACAATATCGAGACATAGTATGTAGGTGCAAATAATCCACTGGGACGGTGGAACCATCCCGGCCGAGGCGTACCAAGAAAAGCAAACACTAGAAGCTAATGAATCATCTCATCGGATCGGGGCGCGAGAAAAGAGGAATGGAGACAGCTCTTGAGAGGTCGACATAAAGGAAAAGAAAGGTTCGATGTAATGCTCATCGGGTTCGAGGGTAGTTAATGCAATCGGCTGAGTTGGTGAAGAGATAAGAAAAGCTTCGGTCAAAGTGGGACTCGGCCCCAGGAATCTAAAGGGCGACGTCGATCATCTCCATCAAACGAACGACATCGGGTGATGACACCACTCGGATAGATGATTCGACTCGAGCAAAGGGGAAGATCGACCGAAGCATCGGCTAGTCGATCGAGAAGACCATCCAAGAAGCTACACCGGGCCTAACACCAGTAATATCTATGTATCACCACTGTAACTATAAATAGAGATCGTGTAGAGAAGTAAAGGAGGCAATTGATAGGTAAGTGAGAGGAGAGATAGAGTATTGTTGAGAGCATTTCATCATTATAAACTTGTATGAAGTAATAAGATCATCCTTCATCCCCCGTGGACGTAGGTAATCATGCCGAACCACGTACATCTTATGTTCTTTATGTCTTTCGTTGATTTACTTCTTTGCATACGTTTGAAATCCTTTGGATGTAGTAGTAGGGTTTTCTACATCTTCATTCTGGCGCCGACTAAGGGGACCATGTAACATCTTCGGATACCTTGAAATCGGTTACCAAAAGAGAAATCCAAGCTCTAAGTCACCTTGCGTGTTAGTTGAAGCTAAGGGAGAAACTCTTTTGGTTAAAAAAGTGTTGATAGGCAAAATTTGTGAGATGTTCTTGTCTTTGTCTTCTTAGCAAAACTTTGTTGAGTTTTGAGGTAGGACCGTTTTGTTAGTATTAACCGCTTCTGCTTTCGTTTGAGTCGGGTCGTCAAGATTAAATCATCAAACTAAGCTGTTTGTTTAAGTCGTCTAGCGGGTAGAAGACCAATAAGCTCCCGAAATAACATCGTTTGATGTTGGTAGAAGCTAAGAATGAAATTCCACCTTGCTAACCTTTTTTTCCTCATCTCTAATGGTTAAAATCCGTGGCGCTAGATTTGTTATTTCAAGTTCACCTTTGTGGTGAAGCTCAATGTTGTTACCATTGTTTTGACTTACTTGAGTTCATGAAAAGCTTGCGGAAATTTAGTTTAAAAGGAAAAAAATTGTTTAGTTAACTTCATCGTCTTAACCCCATCAAACAAGAGTAGGAGATCTCTTACCTTATGAATAAGGGATTCCGGTCGAGTAAGTGTGACAAATTATGTAAAGATAAATGTTTTCGTTGGAGTAAAAGCTTTTTGTCCAAAGGTCGCCTTGTCGTCGATCTAAGGTAAAACATAATAACACCTCAAAAGCTCCCAGAATAGATCATCTTTGATGACCTGGTAGAAGCTAAGTTGAAACGTTACTTCGTTGTTTGGATCTTCTTAGTTAGCTAAAACAAAGTATGACAAGGGTAGAGGCAAGACTAACTTGAAATCATCAAGTTCATTTTCCGAAAACTATGGTGGGAAGAAGTTTTAGTGGGCGCTTTATTATTAAGACTCATCTTGACCCTACGCTAAAAGCCTCACAGCATCAGTAGACGGTCGGCACAACAATCGGTAAAGGTTATCGTATCATCAACTATAGTCAAGAAAGAAGTCCTCCGACCTAACATACGGATGATTAATGACTCCTGGCACTTGGAATGTTAGGACAAATAATGATTAATGCGTTGAAAAATTACCGAAAGCGATATGTTGAGACTGACTTTTCAAAAATTGTCCTCTTGCGGTCAAACCTACTTGATTCTTTGAGATCAACACGCTAGCATAAATGGAAGTGTATCTTGGAAAACTTTTTCCACCTTACACTGTAACTATTGTACTTCATCCTTAACCTTTTCGAAAACGGTTCGAAGTAAGTGTTGAGTACTTTGCGACGTAGGTATGGATGGACGGGCGAGCCGAGGAACATGGGCACATCGAAGGTGATGGCGAGTACCTCCGGGACGAGTAGAATCCTAGGAACCAAGGCGCAATGGGATCTAGCGTACAAGAAGGACCGACAGATTCAGACACGAAGATCATCAGCAAAATAACCAGGACGAGACTCAAGCACTAGGCAAAGGCATGGCTACCGGTTGACGAGGAGGTCGATTTAGGCCGAGACGAAGATCTCCCGCTTAGGACACTGAGGATCAACCCGAGTCAGATAATGCAGGGCGACATGGTGGACGGAAGAACTGCATCGGATACTGAGGAAGAGGAGGAAGTGCAGACGATGCAGGAGGAACGGGGGCGACAAATACAACCGACATAGTACCAGTGTGAACTAGAACGAGAAGGTGAGAGGCTTAGGAGAGTGCGCTTAGGAAGGGGCGACCACGACCGAGACATCCCACCAGCGGCGGCCGATCATCCCATAGCTCCAACGCGTTCCTCCATTGTCCCCACGACAAGACCTCCAACTGCACCCCCCAATGTAGCAGGAAACCAAGTAAACGGCCACTCTAGCCACGAGAGTACCAACCCAATGTTACTTGCTATCTTGGCAAGCCAAAGAAGGCAAGAAAACCTTATGAGAGAGCTGCAGAGAAGGAACCTAGCCTTAGAACATGAAAAATACCGACTCCGCAACAGGAGAACAGGTTCAATAGGGTCGTCGAGCCGAGGCGCTTATAGCAATAACACTAATTCGAGGAATACTCCAACCCCACCCCCAAGCCGAGAACGCATGCCCGACCCTAACCGATCAGGGGGAGGGTATGGCCCGCTCGAGGATTCTTCGACCGAGGAAGAGGCGACCAATGAGGGTACGGATGCGACAACCAAACAAAAGATCGAGAAACTTGAGCAGATGGTCAAGAAACTTACGAGGGAACGCGAAGACGATAAGTTGGCGAAGTAATTAGTGAAGCACAAAAGACACCGTTTACCAAGGGGGTGGATGGGCTCCTTTCCCCCAAATGTACATTGCCGATCTTCCCATCCGGTTTGACGCACGGCGCGTATTTGGAGAGCATATCAAAATTTCTGACATGTCCTTGTTATAATGGAAGAATTACGATGTGGTCATGTGCAAATTCTTCCCTGGCAAGTTTGGAGGGTGAGGCAAAGAAGCGGTTTTACACCGCCCGATGAATCCGTTGGCAATTATGCGGTATTGGTGGAAACCTTCCTTGAAACTTACATGCATAACAATATAGCTCGGCCCGAGTTAATAAGCTCTTTACGCTTGCACGAAGATTCGAGGGGAACGTTATGTCTCTAATGACGAGATGGAGGAAGTTATGTCGACATTGGAAAGGTACCGATCGATCAATGAGATATTCGGGTTCGAAAATTCATTAGGGAAGTCGAGATCCTATTTGGGTAGCAATGTACACCGAGAAGCCTAAAACGTTAAGAGAAATCGGGGAAGATGCAAGAACACTACATTTCCTTAGAGGAAATACGGAAGAAGGAGCACAGGATAGAGGAATACAAGAATCAAGCGCCAAACAGAGGCAACCCCACGAGAAGCACCGAAGCGATCGAAAAAAGGCCGAGCACACAACATCATGGGGAGAACAAGAAAATTTGGGTCGAGAAAGGAAAAAAGCCTCGCCACGAACCCAGATCTTACACCCCACTAAATGCACCATTGGAAGAAATATTCAAGGAAGTCGAGAATAGGAACGATATCCGATACCGAAGACTAGGGGAGTCCGGTTCGAGGAAACAAGGAACCATCCCGAGTTTTTGCCATTACCACCAGTTCCGTGGCCATTCGACCAATGATTTTCGAGAGTTAAAAGACATCGTCCAACACCTGATCCGAGATGGATACTTGCGACATTTTGTCAAAACATCGTCGACACCGGCTCAGCCCGACGCGCCAGTGCACCAGATAAGGATCAATCGTGGTACCCAGTTCGCTTGCAACAACATCTCGCACTCTCGGCAACTCGGGGTTTGATCTAGAGACGGCATCACTTCAAGGATCCACAAAAGAGATCGGGCGGGAAAAGAAATATTCAGTGTGGCCAAAACTCTGCCCATGGAATCTTGGATGATGCAGCCGATCACTTTCTCAGCGAAGGACGTCCCGTTGAATGGTCAAGCACATGGGGATCCCCTAGTGATAACCCTACTCATTGAAGAATGGGGTGTCCGAAGGATACTGATGGACAGTGGCAGTTCAGTCGAGGTCCTATTTTACGACACCTTCAAAAGAATGGAGCTATCTGATGACATCCTAATCCCGTCGACCTATCGAATCTACGGCTTCTTGGTGCGGTGACGGTACCAAAAGGAGAAGTCACCCTCGAGTCTCTAAGGGGAAGGGTTCCTAGACACGCTCACCACCTTACGTGTGGTCGACATTATGTCGCCTTATGAAGCAATTCTTGGTCGACCCTGGTTGGCGGAAATCAAGGGGTCGCCTCGGGCTACCACCAAAGATTGCGGTTTCCATCCTATCGAGGGGGTAGTGGAGGTATTGGGCGACCCCGGCGGCGCGACAATGCGTACAAATCGATATCCAGCGAGAATGAAGAAAGACGATCGAGGAAACGATCGAGGATAAGAACAAAGCTAGGGAAATAAAAGTGGGGAAGAGCTAGAGAAGGTGATATCACAGGCCATTACCACCTACGAAGCTGACAAGGAGGAGATATTATAGCAATCAAAGAAGCCGACAATAGTCGACGAGCCAAAGCCTAATTTCTCGGCCTTAGAACCCACCCGACAAGTCAACTTAGACACTGAGGAAGATCCTAAAATGGTGAAACTAAGGTCTCTATTAAAAGATGAACAGACACAACAGCTGATAACTCTCTTGAAAGAACACATGGACGTATTCGCCTGGCAAATGCACGATATGGAAGGAATCGACCCAGAAGTCTGCTCACATCACTTGAGAATAGACCCCAAGGTCAAGCCGATCCTACAAAAGATGAGAGAATTGCACGAGCTATTAGCGGCGGTGGAGGCCGAACTAAAAATTTTCAAGTAGCAGGAATCATTCAAAAGCTCAATACCCACAATGGATATCTAACATGGTGATAGTCCCCAAAGGAATGGAGGTGTTCGCGTCGCATCGACTTCAGCGACATTTGAATAAAGCTTGCCCGAAGGACGACTTCCCCCTCCCCAAGATCGATCGGCTAGTAGAATCCATAGTCGGATACAAGGCAATAACACTCATGGATGGGTACTGGGTACAACCAGATCCCTTGGCCCCTTAGGACCAAGAGCATACATCGTTCTTCACACCCGAGGTTATACATTACACCAAAATGCCGTTCGGACTGATAAATGCAGGCGCTACATACCAAAGATTAGTAGAAGATATGTTTGAAGATAAAATACATAACACCATTGAGGTATATGTGGACGACATGTTGTTCAAAAGCAAGGTGGCCACCAACCACATCGGCGACCTCCGAGACATATTTCAAACTATGAGAAGCTTCAAGATGAGGGTGAACCTGCTGCTAAGTGCACTTTCCTCTGGTCACCTCGAGCAAATTTCTATGGTACATAATTACCGACAAAGGTATCGAAGCGGAACCCGAGATAAGATCCGAGCAAAAGAGTAGAAATGCCATCACCGTGACGATTAAGGACGTACAACGGTTAAATGGGAACTTAGCAAACCTTGGGCGATTCATCTCTCGGTCATCCAAAAAGTGCAAAGACTTCTTCGGGACATTAAGGAAAGGAGAAAAGTTCAAATGGACTGAGGAATGCGAGGAGGCATTTCATAAAATTAAGCACCATCTCGCTAGCTGCTAGGTGTTACAAACGCCGAGGGCAGGAAGTATTAACCCTATAACTAGGGCGACTGGTTATGCCATTAGTGCCGTATTAGTCAAGACCGTGAAAGGGGAAGAAAAGTCGGTGTATTTCATAAGTAAAACCATGAACCCAAGCGGAGAAGAACTATACGAGAATCGAGCAATTGATATTATCTTTGGTATTTGCAACTCTCAAAAATTTCGGACGTATTTCCAAACTCACAAAATTCGGGTCCTCACAAAATCCTCCATAGAATCAAGATTGACAACGCAATGACTAGATCGGGACGGATCTCCAAGTGGAGCGCATGAGATCAAGCAATTCGATATTTTCTATGAGATGAGAACGGCGAAGCAAAGGCAACGTGCAAAGCGAGACTTTCACAGCGAGTCTTCCCCCGAGCGACGAAGATGAAGTGGAAGACATCCCAGGAATGGAGGAATACCAAGAGGACCCATCCTAACTACTCGAGACATGCAACCCGACACGTTGGGAAGTTTTTTGTGGACGGATCATCCAATAAAGACTGTCCGCCTAGGATTGGTCTTCACGACGCCAAAAGGAAAAAAGATGGTCCACTCGTTTAGACTCAATTTAAGGTGACCAATAACGTCACGGAATACGAAGTAGTGATCCATGCTCTACGCCCGATAGTGGAGATGGGAATCCAAGACGTAAGACTAACAAGTGACTCTCGGTAGTCGTCCAGACAAATCACGGGGCAAGACGCTATACATGATCCCTTATTACAAAAATATTGGGAACTCGCTTGATTCTACATCGTCCAAATACCAAATATCAAGTTCGGCACATCCAGAGGAAAGACAATCGCTGCCGGATGCCCTAGCATACATCGCTTCCATGCTAACGGGATGCAAGTGTGGATGGCATCATAATTATGAGGATCTTAATGCCATCGGTTCGAGATAGTGGAAATCGGCGCACACGTAGCAACAACCACTACCGATCATATAAGGCCGATGATTGGCGAAAGCCAATCCACGAATATCTTGAAACAAAGAAAGCTGCCCAAGGGGCGCCCGAGATCAACAAAATTAAAAGCAAAGCATTTTTGGATACGACTCTCCGAGACGGCACTCTGTACGTAAAATCGCACTGGACCATTATTAGTATGCTCGAGTGAAGAAGAGGGGAACACTATCCTCAACGAATTGTATTATGGGGCCGCGGAAACCAGGCTCGGGCCATAGCCTAGTAGCACGAGCTAAGACTATGGGATATTTCTGGCCTTACATGAATGAGTGATAGGTGTAGAATACACCGTATTTTCTATATAGAGTTTATGCTTTCTTTGCTATTTTTCGTGTGAATTATGTATCTTATGTTTGCTTTTGAGTTATCAGGTGCAATGGAGTCGCACGGAGGAAAAGAAGAAGAAATTACCCAAATTGAGTCAAAGGGCGAAATTGTCATTTCGAGGGAGAACACTATCTCTGAGCCTAGCCATGGTTAAGGGGCATCTCTATGTGTAAAAACATCATTTCAAGGGCGGATGCTGTGAGTTAACCCAAGGAATTAGGGGCCGCCAACGTTTTAGTGGCCTCGTATCAATTCATGGGGGTGCCTATAATCATTATGGTTGACCCTTATCTAGATCACTGGGTGGCAATATCCACTATTACTCTCTACGAAAACCTAAAAATTCACATTGACATTTATTGTTTCTCTTCACCTTGAATCGAGAAAATAGCCATTGAGGCTTCACTAAGAGAAATGGGCTGTTGTGCTATAAGAGAGAATTAGAAGGGAGGATGAATCGAGAAGATGAAGATGATTCACTACGAAAGTGTTGATCATTTTGTGAGAAAAAGGGGATTGACAGATTCAAGTCAGGGTTTGTGCAAATTGAAGAAGGAATAACAACTATGGCTGTTGCTAACTCAGGTGATGAATGTTGTTATTGTCGAGCTCAAATGACAGCCAGAGATCGATGAAACTCAGAGATGAAGAATAAGGTCTTAACGAAAAGAAGAATGAATTTACATGGGTGGGTCCCCGAACAACGAGGAGAAGATGGAGATAATGAGAATCATTGCTCGATTCAGATCGATCTAGATGAAGACCGAGGAGAAATTGAAGTCGGGGTTATGAACTAAATGGGTTGTTCTCGAGATTTGGAAATGGTCTTGATATCACGAGAGATGATGATTCTCGCGGAAGGGTTTGTTATTCGGAGGAACAACTTCTCGGAGACGTGGAGGAATCAAATCGGGGAAGAACATCGTAATTTAATTGAGTGAATGGGTATGATCTTTGGTAGTTGTTGGTTAAAATGGAAGGTCGAGAAGGACTTAGATAGAATGGAGCTTGATTGAGGTGTGGTGCTCTTTGACAAATGAGCATAGAAAGAGCCGGAGTTGAGAATTGGCTGGTTGTTGCTTGGTGTTGAAAAGTCTGGTTTAGTGAGCTGTTAGTGCCGGCTTGGCGAGAGGGTTGGCAGTGCGCTCGAAGATGTTGCGGGGGTAGTAGGAAGGTGAAGTTGCTGTTGGTAAAAGGTGGATGCTAAATTGTCTTGCCTTTGGTGGCCTCGGTGAGTGCGAGTTGATGTTGCCGTGATGAAGATGGTGAAGATGTGGCATTGTTAACAAGGTAGGAGTAGAGAAAGGAGATTGTGATGTGTTGAGGTCCTGGTGGATTGGCTAAGGAGACGGTGGTGAGCCGTGAGGTTTTAGGTTGTGTATGAAGTCTGCTTGGTTGAGAACAAGCTGCATGTTGATGCCAGTGCTCATTTGTTAATTACGGTGGACTGGCTATGAGGCAAATCAGGTGTATGGTGCGACATCATTGTTGTGCCAAGAAGGGAACCGAAAGGGTCCGAATGATTGCTAGCAACTAATTAGGTGAGATGGAGTTGAGCTGCGAGATTGTATTGCATTGGGAGTTGGTTCAAGTGGAGCAAATTGGCCACGAGAAGATTGTTCTTGAGGTTAGAATGGGAGTTGAGTTTGAGTGGTTAGCGGTAGCATCCGAATTTGGTGAAGTGATGGCAAGCCGGTGATCAGCAAGGTTGTGGGTCGTGCCGCAATCTTTGGCGGCTTAGGCCGAGCTGCAGCTGCGGTGTTTGAGCGAGAGATGGCGGAGCTTGAGTTGGTAGTGAGCTATTGGGTATTGTGAAGAGCTGGTCTTCTTGTTTATCTTTGCAAGAAGGGCAATCATGGAGTTAACTTGGCTATGGCCTGGGAAAGCAGTACAGTGGGGAGAGCCGTTTTGTTTATGCTTCTAGGGTTTGGTTTTGTTCTTCTTCTTCCTTGTTTATTATTGAATATTGATGATGATGAACTCCATAGCTATGAGTAGCTAAACATCTTATTGGTTATGGGATAAAAGTTGATTTCTCAACATGCTTTTGATTCAATGAATTAGTTTTGTCTCGGTATTTATTGTTTGTGATTCACAATTAATAGTGTTATAAGATTTTGAAAACTTGTTAGGTTGAGTCCTAATCAATCCGATTTGTGTTCATCTCTAGAGCTATATTAGGGTTTTCAATACGAAAAAGTTGTTTATCCACTCGATTCTAAGTAGCATAATTGTGGTTAGTGCTTGTAGTGATACATCCTATTAGTCACAAGTGAATCATAACTTTTGTTAAAACGTCTAGTGCTTTTACACATTCGTTTGCATTGATGAGTCTTATTCCATAAAACTTAATGCTCTTAGGGAGTTAAACTTAATTGTGCTTTTACACTTTAGGTTGCTTTCGACGAAGAATTCACATATACATCTTTTAATGTGGTTGTGGTGAAAACGAGGGAATTAACGGGTTATACTTGCGATCAAGATATCCTAGGACTTTTAATAAATACGAGATTAAAATACCAATTCTAATCATTGATGAAAATACATGTTTGTGAATGATACTATCCCTTGACCAATATCTTCTCCTTATTGATTTCTCAAACTATTTACTTTGCTTTCAACTATTTTTTTAGTTCTTAAACAACAAACATACCTTGGGTTACTTTAGAAACTGAAATTTACATAACAACAAACGCTCTCTGTGGATACGAACTCTTCCTTACCTTGTGCTTCATTTAAATTTAGTGCGTAAGAAAGTGAAATTATTTTTGACGGATTGACACACGATCAAATTTTGGCGCCGTAGTTGCGGGAGGCATACGGCTTGTTATTAAGTTTTTAGTTTTCTTTTTACAATTTACGCTTTTATCTTTGCTTTTCGTTTCTTGTCTTGTTTCTCACTTGTTTTGAGAATTGTTTGCAGTGCATAATCTCCGCTTCTAAGGATTGGAATTATCCAAGGTGCGGGATTGCTACTAGACGCATGCACAATACTCCAACCAAGTAAAGGCACAACGGACGAGCACGAGGAGGAAGTAGGAGAAGAGATTTTCCGACAACGAGAAGAAGAAGAAATGGGTGATGCAAATCGTTCACTCAGGACTTAGCTTCTCATAGGCTTGATACACAACGGGGTGTATTCAAACGAACTCTACTTTTGAGATAAAGCCGGGGTTGCTTAGAGAATTACCAAAATTCCATGGCATGGTGAATGAAGATCCTAACAAACATCTTTTGGACTTCCACACCATTGTCACGGCTATGCTTCAAACAAATGTTGAGGCGGATGGTGCAATGTTGAAGGTTTTCCGTTTCTCTTTAATGGATAGTGCTAAGGATTGGTTGTACTATTTACCCCCAGGAAGTGTCACAACATGGAATGGGTTGAAGAAACTCTTTTTGGAGAGATATTTTCCTGCATCCAAGGCTACTCAAATTCGCAAGGAGATTTGCGGGATGAAGCAAAACGTGGGAGAATCCTTATATGAATGTTGGGAAAGTACAAGAGATTGGTTGTAAGCTGCCCTCACCACCAATTTAGTGACGCTATGATAATCAATACTTCTATGAAGGACTCCAATCAAGTGATAGGAATCTTATTACACATGGGTGGTGGTGCACTAGTTAGCAAGACGGTGGCACAAGCTAGAGAGTTGATTGAAAACATGGCAGCGAACTCACAACAATTTCTGAGTCGTGGTTCGGATGTGATTCTTAGAAGGGTGAATGAAGTGAGTGAGGTGGAGGACCTTCGTCAACAAATGGGTAATATGAACGCAATGCTTCAACAAGTTGCAGCCGCGGTTGTACCAACTTCTTCTCAATCTTATGAAGACGAGCAAGCTAATGCGATCTTTTCCAAATCAACAAAGACGGTATGATCCCTACTCAAACACTTACAATCCCGGGATGGAGAGATCACCCCAATTTTAGCTATGCTAACAAGCAAGGTGCGATTCAACAACCTACCTTCAACTCTTCAAGTGGATTTCAACCTCAACAACAACAATTCCAGTAGAGACAACAATTTAAACAACCTCAAGCACAACAATCAATGCAAACTCAAGGTGGTTGATATTGATGCAAAGCTTCAAACTTTTATGCAAGGTATTTCCACCATGTTCAAGGAAAGTCAACAAGAGACTAAGAGTGCTATTAAGGAGTTGCAAACACAAATGGGCTCCATGGCGGTTGATATCAACAATTTGAAGGCACAAAATAGTGGGAGACTTCCTTCTCAACCTATAAACCCAAAAGAGGGTGTCAATGCTATTACGTTGAGAAGCGGTACACAACTTGTGCAACCCGGTTCTGATTGAGCAAGGTGGACACACCAAAGGAACCTGTTTTGGAGGAGAAAGTCGAGGATTCTCCCCAAACTACGAGGTACCTATTTCTAACGCTAAAACTCCGGTTTACTTATGTTCCTCCTCTACCTTTCCCTCGCAGATTTGCAAGTTCTAAGAAGGCGGAACTAGAAAAGGAGATTTTAGGCGTTCTTAAAAAGATCCATGTGAACATACCACTCATTGATGCTATCAAGCAAGTACCAAAGTATGCAAAGGTGTTAAAGGACTTGTGTACCAACAAACAAAGGCTCAAAGGTAATGAAGTGCTTAGTGTGGGGAGAATGCTTCGGCAATCTTACAACACAAACTCCCACTTAAGTGCAAGGATCAGGGTAGTTTTGACATTCCCCGTCACAATTGGTAACAAAACTTTTCACAAAGCTATGTTGGACTTAGGTGCTTAGTTAATGTTATGCCTGCGTCAATGTATAATTCACTTGATCTTGGTCCTCTTAAAAAGGCTGAAATTGTATTAGAATTAGCCGATCGCTCTAATGTCTACCCAATGGGTATTGTTGAGGATGTTCTTGTGCAGGTTAATCAACTTGTATTTCCTGCGGACTTTTGTGTGTTAGAGATGGATGAAGGTGCACCGGACTCGTCTCTTCCATTGCTTCTTGGGCGTCCTTTCATGAAAACGGCGAAAACTATAATTGATGTGGATAAGGGAACGCTAACTATGGAGTTTGATGGAGAAATAATACGTTTCAACATTTTCGAGACGATGAGATATCCTAGCGATGTCCACTCTTGTTTCTCCATTGATGTGATGGATTCATTGGCAAAACAAATGTTTGAACTAAACGGTGATGATGCTTTGGAAACCGTGTTAACTACATCCATAGATAATGGTGTAGAGTGTGGTAATGAAGTCAAGGAAGCTCTTGGTGATCTTAATTCACTCCAAGGATGCCCGAAAACTCATAATATCTCTTTTATTTCTTTACCATGCAGTGATGAAAAGCTTGTACCTTCAATTGTTAAATCTCCAAAGTTAGAATTGAAACCTCTTCCGACCACCTTAAGTACTTGTACTTGGGTGATAATGAAGAGTTACCTCTTGTGATTGTTTCTAATGAGCTTAATGATTTACGGGAGCAAAAACTTCTAAGGGTGCTAAGGAAGTATAAGACGGCCATAGGATGGACAATTGCGATATCAAGGATATTAGCCCTGCCGTTTGTATGCACAAAATTCGTTTGGAGGATGATGCAAAGCCTAAAAGGGACGCGCAACGTCGTTTGAATCCTCCCATGATGGAAGTTGTGAAAAAGGAGATCCTCAAGCTTTTGGAAGTGGGTGTTATCTACCCCATATCCGATAGCAAGTGGGTAAGCCGGTACAAGTGGTACCAAAGAAATCGGGAGTAACGGTGGTGGAGAATGATAAGAATGAACTTGTCCCAACTCGTGTGCAAACCGGTTGGAGGGTTTGTATTGATTATAGAAAATTGAATGCCACCACTAGAAAAGATCACTTTCCTTTACCTTTTATTGATCAAATGCTTGAACGTTTAGCGGGACACTCATACTATTGCTTTCTTGATGGCTATTCAGGTTATAATCAGATTGTGATAGCACCAGAGGACCAAGAGAAAACTACTTTCACTTGTCCTTTCGGTACTTTTGCTTATAGAAGGATGCCTTTTGGCCTATGCAATGCACGGCTACTTTTCAAAGGTGTATGGTAAGTATCTTTTGAATATGTTGAAAACATAATCGAAGTGTTCATGGATGACTTTAGTGTCTTTGGTGATTCTTTTGACCTTTGCTTGAATAATTTGTCTCTAATCCTTGAACGATGTGTTGAAACAAATCTTGTGCTAAATTGGGAGAAGTGCCATTTCATGGTAACTCATGGCATAGTTTTAGGCCATATAATATCTTCTAAAGGTTTGGAAGTTGATAAATCTAAGATAGACCTTATTCGTGCTCTAACCCCTCCCACTACGGTGAGGGAGATTCGTTCTTTTCTTGGTCATGCAGGTTTCTATCGTAGGTTCATCAAGGACTTTTCTAAGATAGCGTCGCCACTTTGTAACTTATTGCAAAAAGATGTGGTTTTTGACTTTGATGAGAAATGTATGGCGGCATTCAATCGTTTGAAAGAACTTTTGATGTAGCCCCTATCATTAAACCACCGGATTGGAGTAAGCCGTTTGAACTCATGTGTGATGCTAGTGATTATGCGGTTGGTGCGGTGCTTGGGCAACGTGTGGGGAGGCTTCCTCATGCTATCTATTATGCTTCTAGAACGTTAAATGAGGCTCAACAAAACTACACAACCACCGAAAAGGAGTTATTAGCCATTGTTTTTGCTTTAGAAAAGTTTCGCTCTTATCTAATTGGTACAAAAGTTGTTGTTTTTACGATCATGCGGCGCTTAAGTACTTGCTTACAAAGAAAGAGGCGAAACCGAGGCTCATACGGGTGGATTTTACTCTTGCAAGAGTTTGATATTGAAATCAAAGACAAGAAAGGGATTGAGAACACCGTTGCGGATCATTTGAGCCGACTTGCTGTGGACAAGGAGACTATCCGTTGCGTGAAAGTTTCCGGACGAGCAACTTTTCTCAATTTCCTTTGGAGAACCATGGTATGTCGATATTGTCAATTACTTAGTTTCTAAACAAATCCTGAGAACTTGTCTCGTCTTTGAGAGGGACAAACTTAAGAGGTTAGGGAACCAATACATTTGGGATGATCCATACTTATGGAAACATGGTAGTGACCAAGTGATACGAAGGTGCGTGCTAGAATCAATTTAACTCTATCTTGTCTTTTTGTCACTCTTATGCTTGCGGAGGACATTTTGGGAGTAAGAGAACCGCGCACAAGGTACTTGAAAGTGGTTTTTATTGGCCAACTTTGTTTAAGGATGCACATATATTTTGTACAACTTGTGATAGGTGTCAAAGAACCGGCAATCTAGGTGTCCGAAATCAAATGCCACAAACTTTTATTCAATTTATTGAAGTTTTTGATGTATGGGGTATTGATTTTATGGGGCCTTTTGTCAACTCTCATGGAAATTTTTATATCTTACTTGCGGTTGATTATGTCTCGAAATGGGTGGAAGCTAAAGCCACCCCAACTAATGATTCTAAAGTTGTTTAGATTTCGTGCAAGCTAATATTTTTGCAAGATTTGGAATTCCAAGGCGATAATTAGCGATGGGGGTTCTCACTTCAAAAACGGGTTCTTGCAAAGCTTGTTAAGGAAGTACAATGTGTCGCATAAGATTGCAACACCTTATCATCCACAAACCAATGGACAAGCCGAGGTGTCTAACCGTGAGGTGAAATCAATTCTAGAAAAGACGGTGAACCCGACAAGGAAGGATTGGAGCATGCGACTCAATGATGCTTTGTGGGCGTATAGAACCGCATATAAAACACCTATTGGAATGTCTCCTTTTAGGCTTGTGTATGGTAAACCTTGTCACTTACCCGTGGAAATTGAGCATAAGGCGTTTTGGGCTATTAAACAATGCAACATGGAGATGGATGGGGCTGGAAAGCAAAGGAAGTTACAACTTCAAGAGCTAGAGGAGCTTCGCAATGATGCATTTGAGAGTTCACGGATTTACAAAGAAAAGACAAAAGCATTCCATGATAACATGATTTCTAGGAAACAATTTTGCATAGGGCAGAAAGTGCTTTTGTTTAATTCTCGCTTGCATTTATTTAGGGTAAACTAAGGTCACGATGGATCGGACCTTTTATTGTTACTAATGTGTTTTCTCATGGTGCGGTGGAAATTCGTAGTATAGCTACGGGAAGGAACTTAAAGTGAATGGGCACCGGTTGAAACCATATTATGAGAACTTCACTTAGAAGTGGTGGAAGGAGTTAACTTTGTGGATGTGCTCCCTCCTGGAGGAGTCATAGAAAGCAAGGAGATAGTCGGGCTGACGACTTTAAACCAAGCGCTACTTGGGAGGCAACCCAATGGATGAGTATTTCTTGTCTTGTATTTATTTCTTTTCTTGTTTTTAGTTTTTCTTTGTTTTTGCTGCTTTCTTGCTAGGATTTCCCACCTTGACTTACTTTGGATGATTCAATTTACATTGGGGACAATGTAAAGTTTAAGTGTGGGGGAGCATTTATATGTTTTAGTTTGTTTTATATAAAAAAAAAAAAAAATCAGAAAAATAGAAAAACCAAAAAATTTTTTGCTTTTTGAACTCCGAAATTTAGAACTTGTGCCTTTAGGATGACACCATTAGTGGATGGAACCATTTTGAATGCAGGAGTTGAGGAACCAATTAACTAAAAGGGACGAACATAGCTCAGAAATCACAAATTATATGATAGTTGTTACCATATCTCGGAATATCACCATATCACATTCTATTTTTATTTTTCCATATTTATCTATTGTTCTCTAAGTGCTTTGGTGGGTCACTAAAAATCGACGTGTTATTACTGCTAGGATGAAATAGAGTGGTTGAGTTACTAGAAAAAGAAAAAAAATTTGAAAAAAAAAAGAGAAAAAGAAAAAAAAAAAAAAAAAATTGAAAAATTTATGAAAAAAAAAAAAAAAAAAAAGATGACCAATAGACAAAAACGGAATAAAAAGACACTTGGGAATAGCAGTATGTGTGAAACGTAGTCCCCTGTCTCTCCGTCGCCTTAAACAAGCGTGGAATGCGGGATCCAAGGCAACTATCATGTACTTGCCGACAAAGAAGCATGCGCTTGGATCCAAAAGATCTAATCATGCCGTCTAAAAAATTGGATCCGATTTGATCCAATCTTATATAAAAAAATTATTATTGTGTTGAATAAAGTCACTTTTGGTTCCCTTGTATATGCCAATTGATTTGATGTAGCATTCGGACTAAGTAGCTCAATCCAATAGGATTAGGTTCATCTTTAGCGGTGACCTTGAGGCAGATATGGGAAACATCGAACACTTGTGAATATCCGCCAACATCTACATCTTTATCCATCTTAATCTTTTCATTGTGATTGTGGTTTGTTAGTTTCGAGTATTGTGGCTTGTTCGACTATCTAATTAGAGTTTATTTACTAATATTTGAATTGAATTTGCAAAGGTACCTCCTCCTGTAGTCAATTTGGATTCATTCATTGATTTGTCACGAATAGACGGAGTTTGAAATATAGGTTTTGTAGGTATATCTCTAGTAAACCTTCACGAGACTATAACTCGTCCACTAGGGACACCTAGGGGTTTAAAGGCTTGTTATTTATGCTAAAAGTGACCGTAGCCTCGACGACACTGAGTTGTTGTATTTTATTGTTTTGTTTGATTTGCTCGAGGACAAGCAAAGTCTAAGTGTGGGGGAATCGATAGGTGTAGAATACATCGTATTTTCTATATAGAGTTTATGCTTTCTTTGCTATTTTTCGTGTGAATTATGTATCTTATGTTTGCTTTTGAGTTATCGGGTGCAATGGAGTCGGGAGGAAAAGAAGAAGAAATTACCCAAATTGAGTCAAAGGGCGAAATTGTCATTTCAGGGGAGAACACTATCTGGAGCCTAGCCATGGTTAAGGGGCATCTCTATGTGTAAAAACATCATTTCAAGGGCGGATGCTGCGCGGAGTTAACCCAAGGAATTAGGGGCTGCCGTTTTAGTGGCCTGTATCAATTCATGGGGTGCCTATAATCATTATGGTTGACCCTTATCTAGATCACCTGGGTGGCAATATCCACTATTACTCTCCTACAGAAAACCTAAAAATTCACATTGACATTTATTGTTTCTCTTCACCTGAAACTGAGAAAATAGCCATTGAGGCTTCACTAAGAGAAATGGGCTGTTGTGCTATAAGAGAGAATTAGAAGGGAGGATGAATCGAGAAGATGAAGATGATTCACTCTGAGTGTTGATCGCTGTGAGAAAAAGGGGATTGACAGATTCAAGTCAGGGTTTGTGCAAATTGAAGAAGGAATAACAACTATGGTCATTGCTAACTCGGGTGATGAATGTTGTTATTGTCGAGCTCAAATGACGCCCGGAGATCGATGAAACTCGAGAGATGAAGAATAAGGTCTTAAGAAAAAAAGAATGAATTTACAAGGGTTGGGTCCCTGAACAACGGGGAGAAGATGGAGATAATGAGAATTTGTTGCTCGATCGGATCGATCCGCAATGAAGGCGAGGAGAAATTGAAGTTGGGTTATGAACTAAATGGGTTGTTCTCGGATTTGGAAATGGTCTTGATATCACGAGATGATGATTCCGTGAAGGGGTTTGTTATTCGGAGGAACAACTTCTCGAGACGTGGAGGAATCAAATCGGGGAAGAACATCGATAGGCTGAATTGAGTGAATGGGTATGATGCTGGTAGTTGTTGGTTAAAATTGAAGGTCGAGAAGGACTTAGATAGAATGGAGCTTCGATTGAGGTGTGAGTGCTCTTTGTGATCGAGCATAGAAAGAGCCGGAGTTGAGAATTGGCCGGGTTGTTGCTTGGTGTTGAAAAGCCGGGTTTAGTGAGCTGTTGGTGCTGGCTTGTGGCGAAGGGTTGGAGTGCGGCTCGAGAAGATGTTGCGGGGGTAGTAGGAAGGTGAAGCTGTTGGTGGTAGTGGCAGGTGGATGCTAAATTGTGCTGCACTGTGGCCTGAGCTGGTGCAGGTTGATGTTGCCAGTATGAAGATGGTGAAGATGTGGCATTGTTAACAAGGCCTGGTATGAGCTGAGAAGGAGATTGTGATGTGTTCGGTCCTGGTGGATTGGCTAAGGAGATGCAGGTGAGAAATTTGTGAGGGTTTAGAGCGTGTATGAAGTCGAGCTTGGTTGAGAACAAGGCATGGTGTGCAGTGCTCGGGGTTCGTTAATTGCGGTGGGCTATGAGCAAATCAGTGTATGAATGGCGACATCGCACTGACTGTGCCAAGAAGGAGGCGAAAGGATGCGAATGATTGCGGCAACTAATTGCGGGTGAGATGGAGTTGAAATTTAGATTGTATTGCATTGGGAGTTGGTTCAAAGTGGAGCAAATTGGCCCTGAGAAGATTGTTGCTGAGGTTAGAATGGGAGTTGAGTTTGAGTGGTTAGCGGGTAGCATCGAATTTGGTGAAGTGATGGCAAAGCCGGTGATCAAGCAGCGGTGGCCGGGCTAATCTTTGCCGGGTAAATCTTTGGCAGCTTGGCTGAGCTGCAGTGGCAGTGTTTGAGGCAGGAGATGGCAGGCTTGAGTTGGTAGTGAGCTATTGGGTATTGTGAAGAGCTGGTGCTGCTGTTTATGCTGCAAGAAGGGCAATCATGGAGTTAACTTGGCTATGGCCTGGGAAAGCAGTACAGTGGGGAGAGCCGTTTTGTTTATGCTTCTAGGGTTTGGTTTTGTTCTTCTTCTTCCTTGTTTATTATTGAATATTGATGATGATGAACTCCATAGCTATGAGTAGCTAAACATCTTATTGGTTATGGGATAAAAGTTGATTTCTCAACATGCTTTTGATTCAATGAATTAGTTTTGTCTCAGTATTTATTGTTTGTGATTCACAATTAATAGTGTTATAAGATTTGAAAACTTGTTAGGTTGAGTCCGGAATCAATCCGATTTGTGTTCATCTCTAGAGCTATATTAGGGTTTTCAATACGAAAAAAGTTGTTTATCCCTGATTCTAAGTAGCATAATTGTGGTTAGTGCTTGTAGTGATACATCCTATTAGTCACAAGTGAATCATAACTTTTGTTAAAACGTCTAGTGCTTTTACACATTCGTTTGCATTGATGAGTCTTATTCCATAAAACTTAATGCTCTTAGGAGTTAAACTTAATTGTGCTTTTACACTTTAGGTTGCTTTGAGAAGAATTCACATATACACCTTTTAATGTGGTTGTGGTGAAAACAGGGAATTAACGGGTTATACTTGCGATCAAGATATCCTAGGACTTTTAATAAATACTAGATTAAAATACCAATTCTAATCATTGATGAAAATACATGTTTGTGAATGATACTATCCCTTGACCAATATCTTCTCCTTATTGATTTCTCAAACTATTTACTTTGCTTTCAACTATTTTTTAGTTCTTAAACAACAAGCATACCTTGGGTTACTTTAGGCCAAATTTACATAACAACAAACGCCTCTCATGTGGATACGAACTCTTCCTTACCTTGTGCTTCATTTAAATTTAGTGCGTAAGAAAGTGAAATTATTTTGACGGATTGACACACGATCAATGAGGACGCAAAAGCATATGGCCCTCATCTGTGATGAGTGTCAAAAATTCGAAAAAAAAAGATACATGCACCAACGGTGACGTTAAACTCGCAATCGGTCAGTGGCCCTTCGCCAAATGGGGGTCGACATCGTGGGACCATTACATGTCGGATCGGGCGTAGAAAATACTTAATTGTGGCAACCGACTACTTTACTAAATGGGTAGAATCTTCCCCATTCAAGTATATCCGGGATAGAGATGTTTTTCGATTCATTTGGGAGCACATCATATGTCGCTTTGGAGTACCTGAAATCGTCTCGGACAATGGCAAACAACTATAGGGAAAGAATATCGACTTACTATTCAATACCTACAACATCCGAAAGAGCAAGTCCACGCCCCTTACCCTCGTAGTAACGGACATGCCGAGATCACAAACAAAACCATCGCCAAAACTTGAAAAAGAAGCTCGATGGAGCATACTGAGAATGGTGCGAGGAACTTTATAACGTTTTTGTGGGCATATAGGACAACTTCTTGCAGAGAAAGGCTGGGTTATCACCTTTCATGTGAACATATGGGACCGAGGCTATCCTTCCGACGCAGGCGATAATATATATAACCGTGACCGAAGCATCGAGGCGAAATATCTCGGCGAGATCTTATCTTGGCCAAGCTCGACGACCTAGAAGAAACAAGAGAGATGGCCACAAAAGAAGGAAATTACCGGCGAAAAATACAACAAGAATACAATAAGAGGGTCCGACCAAGAGAATTCCAACGGGGCAATTGGTACCAAAGGATCTACAGTCATGAACGTGATAAAAAAGGCGGAAAGCTAGCAGCACGGTGGGGAGGACCATATACCATTGTTGAGAAAGTCGGCGAAGGAGCATACAAGATACTAAACCGACAGAACACCCGATCCACGACCGTGGAATGCTAAGCGATTAAAGCTATATCACCCCTAAGAACAGATATAATACATTGTCGGTTATTTCCTTGAAAGGCCACTTGGGGTTGGGAAATGTGACGATTGTCTAAATGGTCGTTTCGAACCCGAGGCGATGGCATTGTGCAAGTGTCGGGGCAGCTTACACTCGAATGGTCGTTTCGAACCCGGGCGATGGCATTGTGCAAGTCGGGGATACTTACATTAATACGGGCTATTCGAACTCGGGAGATGGTGTTCAAGTGCCGAGGTAGCCTTAGGGCTCTAGTGGTTGAAGCCGTGGACTATTGTCGAGGCATGAGTACTCGTCGTCGAGAAGACAACATTGCTCCCCGCAAGTGGCCGAATCACTTGCCCAAGAAAAGTTAATTGATAACTTCTTGGGATATCGATCCCATATAAACTAGGAAGCACCAACTACCGCCACTAGGTCTGGGAAAGAGCCGGTGATGAGATACCTCAATCGGGACATGGCATGGCCCCCGGTGACCCTCCCTGTTGAGTGTGTTCAATAAACGGCATTTACGATTAACTTAGGTCTACTCATGTTTATGCGGGTATACATAACTTAGTCGTAGAAACAAACCATACATCATCGCATAACATAAGTAAGAACGGTAACATGAGTAGTAGTGTCGGATAGCAAGAAAACCAACAAAGTTGGCGACGCAGCCACCCCATTAAAAAGTGTACGAGAAAACAAAGGTGTTCGAGCGGATTACAACCCATGGCAAAGGGTGAAATAGCGAATTAGCGCTACAAAAGACAAGCTTACTCTTTAGGAGGAACTGCCCTCGAATCGCCCTCTTAGCAGCAGCATCGACTCGTTTCTTATCAAGAACCGCCTTTACACTGGCTTTGACCTTCGCAACGAGCTCATCATTAAACTTCGCCTTTTCAGCAACAAGGTCTTGTGTCATCTGCATCGACGCCGCTGGTGGCCACCCGCCCCGAGTAATTGAGCCTCCTTTCCCTTCAATCGGCACTCTCCTCTTCTAGCGATGCCACCTTCCTTTGCTTGGCTGCCCAAAACACAGAGAGAGGTCGGTTACATAATAACAAAGACTAAGACAACGACAAGGAAACCACAATACAAGGCACACCACCTTACAATAAAGGGGTGACTACTCTAATGGTCTCTTGATCCAGACAAGCTACACTCGATAAGACATCTTAGAAGAAAGTTCTAGATATCGTTGCTCGTTAAACTCATTGGAGGGCAGTACTTCTTATGATCACCTCCCATTGTTCCTGCGAGAATGTGCGATCTTCAAAATCGATAATTGAGCACCAACCCACTCCAACCCTCGAGACTTTCTTGGACTCTCTAAGCTTCTCAAGGGATTCTTGGCTACACTTCTCGGCAGTATTCTTCTCCCTAGGATCCGAAGGAGATCTGCGACGTGCAAATCTCGAACCTCGAAACCTTAGCCGACCAAACTACTCTCTAAGTTATCGGCCAATAATATTTTATCGGCAGCGATACCTTGGAACCGAGCTAAGATCTCCCTAAGATTATCAATCTCCTCGGGGACATACTCAAAAAGTCATGTAACGATGCAGTTGGGTTTGAAGACCCTCAATCTCGGTCTCCAGACGATCGATTTTATCATCCTTATTGACAATCCTCTGTTGTAAATTTGAAACGTGATCCCGTTCTATATTAATTTCTCTCTTCAACAAGCGATACCTCGTGGAAGCATCGGCCTCCGCACTAGAAGTTTCGGCTAGGAAGGACGTGACCAAACTCGGGATATTGGCACTGCAGAATCAATCATAAACACATGAAAGCTAAGTACGGTAGAAACTCTTTTAATTAATACTCGATTATTTAATAAACTCTCTTAAATAATATTTTTTGGCCGGTCCCAGTGGGGACAACGTGCCAAATTAATAATTCGCTAAAATTATAAGATAATATTTTTGTGATTACCTATGTAGGTCCCATATGAATCATAAATTAATAATGCATTATATATAATACATTAATGGTTTGCGAAGACTATTTGAAAAATGATTTAATTGTCTTCTATTTTTTGATAAAATCAATATTGCATTGAGTTTCATCTCTAATTTTTCTTATCATTGTAAGAATTTTTTGGTTTTGTTTTCTCATAGCTCGACAAGAAATTATTCAATGTGATTGACGCTTTAATAGCCTCGTTTCATGAAGGGGACACTATTGTAGAACTTTCGTCATCTTCTTCCACATCTTTATCAGTTCCATAACGTTCCGATTATTTCTTCACCCAGTTAACAAACTGTGTAACTTCATTTTCTTCCGGATAATTTAGGACATCTTTGACATTCATTGAATTGTGATAGCCCAACTCTCGATCAAATTTTGCTAGTCCTAAGTGATTTCATTGTCTATGTATTCATCCAAATTGTCTAAACGTTATCAGTTGATCAAGTTTACAATGACGAACGATTTGCAAGTGTATTTGTACGACATCGTTAGTCCATGTCGAAATTGCAAGATTCATTGCATCTAACACATTTATTTTTATGGATTAATTTAACGCTCTAATTCATAGCCTTCCAAAGAGCTCTATAAAATCGACGACAATAATGCATTTTAAAAGCTCATATAATCCATGCATCAAAAGGTTGAATTTTTGTAGTTGTGTTTGGAAAAAAAATAATTCAATATTTTGTAGTCCTTCAATATGATATGGTATTTTGCTTGTATAGAAACTAATTATTTGATATATGAAATTTATCTATAAGTTAATAAAGTATTAATAATTATTAATTTATCGGTTAATTAATATCTCTCTTAATTAATAAATTTTGATGGTCCCGACAGCATTAATTTATAGAGTTTCTCTTTGTAACTACCAGGTCTCGGCAGTCGCTTCTCAGGCCCCGGACGCTCGCGCTCTTGCTGTAATAAGAGACAAAGATTCTCTTTCTCGGCTGACTCTCTGATACCGAATGGCAGCGTTTAACAGCGAGCGATTGATATCCTACAAACACATACAACATTATCACTTACCCCATAACATGAATGCATGACCTCGATCAACACAACTCACCAGCAGGTCAAAAGTACTCTTCGGGCCGGCATCATACAATGAGACAACTTTGATCCGATCTTCATCCGACGAGGAGGCAAACTCGGGAGAATTAATAGCTCCCAAGGGAATTGCACATAGGTCCTGAGACAAGTAAAAGAGGTGCTACTCCCGAATTAGGAACCACAAGAGAAAGAGGCTCTAGAAACTCGCCCCCATAAGTGGTGTTCTCTTCTTCCCGAGTAACCACATTATTTCCACCAGACTTCTCCAATTGTTTCGACTCCTCTTCATCACCATCGGCTTCGTCCTCCCCATCAAAAAGATCATCATCATCATCACCATCAGACTCAAAATACACAACACCATCGGCAGTTTTTTCCGGGACGGATAGATCGCCCTTAGTCTCCTTGCCCTTTCCACTGGGCTTCCCACCTACAAGGGTAGACGAAACGTCAAAAGTTTTCTGAGGCGACTTCCTCATGAAATGCGATAAAGGCAACCGATCCTCGAGATCCTCACCATCCCTCACCGAAGCACTTCCAAAGATTATCGACCCTCGCCTTCACGCAAGCATGAGCCAATGTCAGAACCATTCAAGGAAAAAAAAATAGGGGCAAGTACATGTACTACAAAGAAGAATCGTATATTTGTTACCTTCCTTGTCTCCTCCTTGGCCCCCGAGCCGAACCCCTATACCTTTTCAAGAACGAGAGACTCGAAGGAACGTTCTGGAACTTGACCGTAAAAACACAAAAATTAAAACATCGCCCACCCGCCGCTTCCGAGCCGATCAAATAAATATAAAGCCGAGAAACACACTTACTCGATCAACATTGACCACCCGGTAAGGGATAAGGCTCGGGCGGAGAAGGAAAATTGACACTCAGAAGGGGACCAGAGATAGCCAAAGGAACTTGGTCCCAAGCCGCATCGCTAGTATGACGGGCATGCCTGTTGGAACTTTTCCCCTCGGGATCCTCGTCCAATAAAAGCTTCTTGACACCCTCAGGAAGAGTCTTATGGCGACGAGGGCTAGCAGCAAAACCAGCGAGGTCACCATTGGTAGCAGTTCCGCTCCGATAGTTATCAGCAAAACTAGAAGGAGTATAGTCACCCGCCTGAGAAGGATCGTAAGTAGACCAATTAGTAGGAGTACATTCGCCTCGACCGTGCCTCTCCCACTCGGACAAAATATGAAAGGTGTTACCATTCCACTAAGCCAAGGCACGGGACGGGCGGATCTTAGAAAGAGCCTCATACCAAAATGAGCGGCTAGGATCGTACAAAAGAAAACGCAGCCCGAGTTCTAGCTGGCCCCTGGTGACAATGGTCTCCTCGGCCGAGTGAGGAAACTTTAGAACATCATCCTTCTTTAAAACGCCTTTTTGGACCGACAAGAGCCTCGACGTCATACCCATGGAGGTCGAACTCATCTTTCAACCTGTTGGAATTGCTCATCCGGCAAGTCTTTAGCAGATTCTCTTGTCGACCCTACATGAAAAAAAGAAGAAGGATTATCACAAAAGATAGAATCTAGAGCACGATAATCATGCTTAGAAGGGCTTTCTATAACAAATAGGGAATCAAGCGGTACAACCGTCTTCATGAGAAAACACATAGCTCACACACCTTTTTCCGTCATGGAAGGAGTTGAAGACGCCATGAATGCTAGCAAGAGGAAACTTTGGAGGAGTAAAAATACGATCGGAATCGGAAGTTGCGACGAAACAAAGAAGACCCGGGACGGTGAAGAGAGAAGGAAGGAAACCCGAGGGAAAGGGTAACTAATGACGATGAAGAAAAGGCGAGAGGAGAACGGAGAGAGAGGAGAAAAATGGCTAAGGAAAGAATAGAAAGAAAATAAGGTTTAAGGGTCGGACTTATAAACCTCACTCCGTGGTAACCGGCGAGGAAGGTAAACCGGTTGCAATAATCAAGAAGGTGGGGAACAAGATGGCGCGAAATCCGGCATGGGCGAGGGCGTGGGAAGACGAGGCGGTTTCTTTCCCTCGTGTCGATCACACGAGCGGAAGAAGGGGCATAAATGTAGGTGCAAATAATCCACAGGGGACAGGTGGAACCATCCTGGCCGAGGGCGTACCAAGAAAAGCAAGCACTAGAAGCACTGAATCATCTCATCAGATCTGGGCGCGAGAAAAGAGGAATGGAGATAGCTCGAGAGGTCGACATAAAGGAAAAGAAAGGTTCTGATACGATGCTCATCGAGTTCGAGGGTATTTAATGCACTGACAGAGTTGGTGAAGAGATAAGAAAAGCTCGGTCAAAGTGGGACTCAGCCAGGAATCTAAAGGGAGAAGTCGATCATCTCCATCAAACGAACGACATCGGGTGATGACACCACTCGGCTAGATGATTCAACTCGAGCAAAGGGGAAGATCGACCGAAGCATCAGCTAGTCGATTGAGAAGACCATCCAGGAAGTTACACCAGGACTAACACTGTAATATCGATGTATCACCACCTGTAACTATAAATAGAGATCGTGTTAAGAAATAAAGGGAGGAAATTGATAGGTAAGTGAGAGGAGAGATAGAGTATTGTTGAGAGCATTTCATCCTTGTAAACTTGTGTGAAGTAATAAGATCATCCTTTCATCCCCGTGGACGTAGGTAATCATGCCGAACCACGTACATCTTGTGTTCTTCTATTTCTTTCGTTGATTTACTTCTTTGCATACGTTTGAAATCCTTTGGATGTAGTAGTAGGTTTTTCTACATCTACATAGTATATATAACGGTTCGAGTACCTATACTTTCAAGATAATAAATAATAGTCAGCGGCATCTGAACGGTGAGATAAGGGTGTACTTGAATCTTCATAATAACAAAATTTTTCACCAGCAGCAAAGAACCAATCTCGATAAAATACAGGTTAAGTAGCTGCCAACCATTACCAATAAGATCGTGTCAGCCTGAAGAACGACCGTGGAGAAAGGTAAATTTGACTACATGTTTCAACTTAAGCATTTGCAAAAACATTATTGGAGGTTTAGCTATCAGAAATTTGAGATTAACTAACAAAACATTATTAGCAAAATGGTAATGGAGGTACAATAAGGAAATAACAATTATGTAGAAGAACAACTAGGTATCACCCGGCCAATGGCCGGGGCTCAACCTTTTTATGATTGCTGATTGTTATCAAATTCGCTGTCCCGTTTATGACTATATATTTATGCACATCATGCCGTAATTCTCATATGAGAAGTTCCATTTTTTCCTTTATCATATCAGAAGCCATCTTGCATCTTTTGTTCTTGGATTTGTCTATTGTTAAATTAACTTCCAGCCAAATGCAAATGTGCATTATCTATTAATCCAATGTTAATTAAGAACACTCAAACCGTTTCTATAGAACCATCAAGTAGTCTTCGAACCTTGTAATTGCCAAATAAGCTCTTATTTGATGGAGTTGAGATACAATCTAGGGACCATTGTTCTACCTATCCAAAAAGAAATCATTCTAAAGTGATATCATTATCGGGAGATGCACGATCTTCTGTCTTAACCATGTACTCCATAAACAGGAAGCTAATGTAGAAAACGATGGCTTTTCTACATGAACAAAATAAACAGGCACCCACCCAAAGTGATAAATGAAGTTTTTATCCTCTAGTCTAGTTATTAAAGAAGAGGAATAGCGACCGCGTTGTTTACATTGTTGCCGTCTAGTTATTTTTTCCTACTCTTGTACTGATATTTCTTGGTTTTGATTAGCAGTTATATATTATTTACTTTGGACATCCATGGGCGATCCTAATTTATACCCAATGTGCCGACTACTACACTCAGCATACTGAACATTTCCTGTAACGATTGATTAGCAAGTTCAGGTGTTATAACACAATATTCTATAATCAGTACACTTTCTGCTTTTGTATATACACCATAAAAATGCTAATAAAATATAGTGTGGGTAGTAGTACAGTCTATATCAGGTGCTTTTAGTTCAACCATGTGTTTAGCTTATGTGCGTTATCCTTAGTTAGGGAAATAACATATTCTATCAGCATGTCCCAATTCTTTTACGTAGGTATACTTCAAAAGTATCTTTGGTGTATCTTTGTTTTCTCTTGCAATTTATTACAGACATAATAAGTGAAAGATTCTGGAAGAAGATATAATGAAAGCCATGATAGCGTAATTTCTCCTTGCGTATGTCTACAAATTTAACTTGTTATAGCCGTACCGGTTCCTTGCAGGACCTAACATAGTAAAACAGAATGACAAAAATATAATTAGAAAGCATCCCTATTCCGCCATTCCCTGTTCTTCTTAAGCTCTGACGTCTCTTTCTCTTTCTGTAGTTCACGACTAACATCGCAGAAGACAGCCAATTAACTCCCATCAAGCTCACCATCACCAATCAATCATTAACACCACTGATTTCTGATCATATCGAGCTCAATTAAACACTATTTCAAACACAGACCGAGTCGTGTAACATCATCTAGTGTTTCTTCGCATGACTTGTTTGTTTTTTAACTTATGTAAGTCATTAAGTTGTAATGACCTCTCAGTCGGATATATAAGATTGTTATTAATCGGTTGATGCCTAATGGTTGAAAGTCAGTTTCAAGTTAATGAAATCAAAGTCAAAAATCTGGTTAAAGCAAATAATCCGCTTTTGTATCTTTCGAAGAAGTTCTTTTGCCACCTTTTAGAAGAGTTATACATTTTTGAAGTGTCTCCTCACCCTTAACATCAAGAATTTTTCTATTCACACACCTCATTATAATTAGCCAGTACCATAGACCGCGTCCGATGTAAGGCGAACTATCAATAAGGCTTGTGATCGAGATCCCAGGATAGCGTTTGTCGAGAATAAGAGTTAGGATTAGTAGTCGATAATTAGCCAAGATTAGGCAGAGCTTGGTTATAATATCTCAGCCATCAAGTCTAGAGATAATCCAATTTCATTGTGCATCCATGAGAAAGAAGAAACCAAATAACCCGCGAAGAGAAAAACCTAAGAGAATAATATCTCAAGAAGAAGACCATGGAGAGTACCAACTCACCCTAGAATAACTTCGTGCTCAACTTTAATTTCTTTGTAGCTTAATCAATAGTGGTACGTTTTTAGCTCGTCGGGGTTTGTATTTCATAATCGTGTCTGACTAAATATCACCCACCTATATAGTGGCAGGGTCGTAACCGTAACACGGTGTTTGTTAGCTATATGGTCATAGTTAGAGTCGGGTAGGCTAGGGCCACGACATAAGGGTCATAGTTAAGAGTCACGTAGGCTAGGGCCACGGCATAATCTCATCCGTCCAGATTAGGAATAATCTCAACCGTATTTTGTCCATCATAGACACCACCTCTCCTTAGAACATTGATTCATGACAAGATGGGTGAAAATTTTGAAGACTTATGGGTGAAAGACAACAACACTATACTGCAAGGAAGAGGAGTTTGGAAAGGAATTCAGGAGATGAAGTTTGTGGTGGAAGATGTGTCTACTCTAGAAATCAGAAATGCCAAACTCCACTATATTTCCCGTATTTTTTATTTTCCGAAAAGAGAAGGTTATATTAAAGAAAAAGATATGTACATACTAGGAGACTAAACTACATTTTAAACATGAAGTCTCCCAATTAAACAATATTTGAGTTACATTGAAATCTCTAAATACTTGTCTATCAAAAAAACCAAAGAATGAGACTTTGTTTGATCAACAAAAACATCTCATCATCCGTTCTACCTCTTGCTCCAAACACTATATTTCCCGGTAATTGTTTCAATCCTTCAAATATCTGTGGACGGAACTGGGATTTATGTCGGAGTAACTTAGGCCCAAAATTTGGTAAGTCTACGGGAGAGGCAAAAACCATACACCAAGATCCAGACACATGAAAACTCATTTGTTATACGATATGACTAACAAACAAACATAAAAGTAATAGTTGATCAAAAAACATAATTATGACCTCATAATAAATAATAGGTGATAAGGTACCACTAGATTCTTTTCTTTATTTTGATATTTTGAAAGAAAAAACAAAAACAAGAAAACTGGAAAGTACTAATGCCCAGCTAGTTGAGGTGTTGGCATGTTGGAGAAGTCCACCATAGTCCATAGATTTAAAATCTTGGCGTTTTGCGTACGTACTTTGCAAGTTTATGCGCCGAACAATTGGCATGATATCTTCAGTAAGGTACCACTACATTATTTAGCCAGCTCTGTTGTTCATCAATTATCAATATCATGGTTATCATCCGTACTATTAGGCGGATTCGGCCTTACGTTCCAACAGAATTCTGCATCAGCAAATTGTAACCTTTTCTACCATTCAATTCGATAATGCCAAAGAAGAGTACTACATATAAAACTAAAAATCCACGTGATGTACCAGAAAAATGTACTCAAATTCACACCCCACCATCTCCAACTTCCCATTGTGCGTATAAATAAGAGATTATATGCCCAGCTGTTCCTGGTATCAATCTTTGCTAGGATAAGAGGTTTGTTGTGCAGCTCTTCCTCCTCTTTGTATCTTATTTCCATTAATAGCTTATATTCTATCTTGATATCAGTTTTTTCTCTTGTGTTGTATGTATGTGTTTTGTTTTCGGATGATTCTGATATAGAACCACTGTCTGCTTATTTAACATCCAGGTATGGCAAGCTCATCTTGGACAAGGGAGCAAAATAAATCTTTTGAAGTGGCCTTAGCCAAATATATCAAGGACACGCCTGACCGCTGGCAGAAGATAGCCAATGCGGTGGGAGGGAAATCTGCCGAGGAAGTAGAGAGGCATTACGGAACCCTCAGAGAGGACATCCAGCGGATAGAGGCCGGTCAAGTCCCTTTACCAAATTATAATCCTACTGGTTGAAGCAGTGGATCACGCAACTTTGGTGATGAAGAAGAGAGGTATAGTTAGATATTGACAAACATGTAGAGCATCACGAGGATGAGAATCACTCTCATTATTTTATTTTCCAGTATTTCTTGTTGTGTGTTTCTTTTCACCTCCTACTGTTGTGGCTTCTCCTTCTACATTATTTCTAATGTAAAACTGCTGTAATATTAATATATATATATATATATATATATAGGAGGCATTGTCTACTTATCTATGACTCTGAGATCAAGTGATTATTCCAATTAAAAGGAATTACAACAGCAGAAGACATCTAAAAGGTCGGAAAATGGACAGCAAAACAATTCAAAAGCAGTCATGCAACACACTATACTCATGACATCACAGAACATACGGATGCACCAAGTATCAAATTACTACGGCCGGGGCTCAACCTTTTTTGATTTTCTTGGTCTATAAATTAGCCGGGGCTTACCGTAATCCCCAACGTAAATTCCAGTATTTTGTTGGTTGGGTCAAATTAGCCGGGGCCCGGCCGTTATCCCCTACGCAAATTCCAGTATTTTGTTGGACGGGTCAAATTAGTCGGGGCCTACAGCCCCGGCCGTTATCCCCTACGCAAATTCCGATATTTTGTTGGACGGGTCAAATTAGCCGGGGCCTACAGCCCCAGCCGTAGTCCCCTAAGCGAATTCTGGTATTTTGTTGGTATGGTCAAATTAGCCGGGGCCTGCAGCCTCGGCGGTAGTCCCTTACGTAAATTTCGGTATTTTGTTGGTCGGGTCAAATTATCAGCCCCGGTCATAGTCCCTTACGCAAATTCCAGTATTTTGTTGATCGGGTCAAATTAACCGGGCTACAGTCCCTTGCGCAAATTCGAGTATCTTGTTGGTCGGGTCAAATTATCCTGGGCGGCTGGCCCCTGCCTCGGCCGTAGAGAAAATTCATATTTAAATTGACTTACTCGATGAGGGTAGTATATCTGTTGGATACGAATAGTCTTCATGGTTGTCCTGAAGAAGAAAAAAAATAGTTTTCATGTTTTTTTTTCTTGAAGCAATAGTCTTAAGAAAATCAACCTGATCAGAAGTGATGTTGAATGGAGATAAGTAATAGATGAGAGAATAATCTAATATCAAATAACTAAAAAAGAACAAATAAACGTCAGCTAAATTTCACAATCAATTAGAGAAATTGAAACCTTAAAAACAATTAAATCTCGTATTTGAGGAATGTGTTTTAGATTAGGAAACTATACTATATAGAGAGAGTCGAATAGAGAATTGTTAGGGGATTAGTAGGAATCCAAGAAACGGACGGAAAGAAGAAAAAGATTATAAGAGGAAATCAACGTCATTGTTTTTCTCCCGATCTGACGTCTCGGTTGTCTCCCGCCCAACTTTCGATCTGTAATATAGCTTAACCTCTTCTTCGTGGTTTCTCTATCACCGTAATATAGATTATCCGGGACCTACTGCCCCCATCGCGACCGTTAATTTTTTTTTGGTTAATGAATAACAGTAGCCCATATTGATCGTCATTCTTTTTCACCGTCTTAATTACCGTGAAAAATTGATACTTCTATGCTCCCCGCCAAGTTTGATCTGCAATGATTGTTCTGCAAGTGAGTAAAGTGGGCTCATTTACTAACACAATTTTTGTTACCGACTCAACACAGTGATTCCATTAGAAATCAGACCAACCAATTGATTAGTCCAAATTTAGCGAGTCATCTAACTCCTGAACACTTCTTTTCTGATTCTTCTTTATTAATTGAACCTTCTGTCACACACGTTTTATCGTTGTGGACAACCAATTAATGACAAAAACGATTCATGAATGTATCCGGAGTAGTCATTGAATTTTGGAATAACGGCAGTATACATCATATAGTTGAAGTCTTCTTATACAAATCGTGCATAAACTAAAGCGACTGTACGTATAGATCGTACGGAACGCCGAACTCAAAACAGATAACTGTGAGCTGATCACCTCGTAGTTTCCAATGGATGAAATCAATATTCTCTTTGAAGCCTTTTGATATGAACGGAATATTTAAGAACATGCATAGTCTTATATAGGATTTTTTGGTTCCAGGATCAGGACATCTCTCTGTTTCCGGAAACAGTACTATATTAAGAAAATTCACGGCAGCGAAACCAAGTTATTAAAGGGATCCTAACAAAATCAGGAAACCCTAGGGCATCCGACGCACGAAAATATCCCTCGTCCAAGTTATTAAAGGGATCCTAACAAAATCAGGAAACCAAGTTATTAAAGGATCCTAACAAAATCAGGAAACCAAGTTATCAAGCATTCTGTCAGAGAGTGTATTCAGTCGTGTTCTTGGTTTGTCAACATCTCAGTAAGTCTGGGAAGCTCTTCAGAAAAGAGGGATTTCTCCGAATATATAGAATGAACTCTCTTTGCCTGTTTTTTTTTTCTCTCTCCTTGTTTTAAGCGGACGTATGTAGTATCTTTAAGTGCTAGCTCAGCACTCCAGTTGAATGAATTTTATCTTTTCCAAAAAAAAAAAAAAAAAAGAAACTTTCCCACCACAGGCAAGGGCTATGTACCGTTGAAGGGATTTCTCCGAATAAAACCATGCAACAAGATGATATGCAACAAGCAAAAATATTTTTCAAAAGCTAAAAGTATTTTTGATGTACTTGCAGCTTCTGGAAATTAAATCACTCAAGATCTTGAATCAGTCATATATATGATTCCATTGTAACATCCATGAGCACTGTAGAGGAGATGGACATGGATACTTCCCATCACATGGATATATTTTTCTTTTGATATACACATGAAACAGCAGTTGGCACTGCTACAAAAATCACTAGATAATATTTTTGTAACTTCAAGTGGAACACCATCTCCAAGACCAAATCAGCCCAGAAAAACAAGTTCAAACTATGTGCGTCAACCTAACCGTCCCAGAAGTGATAATCAGAACACACCCAAGGCCCTTGTCAACTGTGTGGTGAGAGAACTCATGTTGCTCCTAATTGTTGGTTTTGATTTGACAAACATTTTGTTCCCCGACAGCAATTGGGTCTAAGACATAGGAGCAACTAATTATTTAACTACAGATCTGAATAATCAGAACATTACTTTTGCTTAATAACAACGAAACAACAGAATCAGTTGGCAGAACATTACATTTGCTTGGTCACGATAATGAACTTAAGGTTTTAAAGAAACAATTAATGGAGTTGATACATCTTATCCATGAATGAAACTAAATTCATTACCAGCTCAATGGGTCAGACAAAAACATATCCACCAGCTCAAACTAGGAGATGATTGTGGACGAGACCAGGTAGGAGAAGGAGAGGCTTGCCCATGCAAACTTTTTAATGGGGGAGTTTCCACAACAGTAGCTTGCTGCTGGGTTTCTCGCTTGTCGCCTTTGTGTTGCACTAGAGATGGTCCTAGTTTGCATGCTGCCATGCGGTTTTATTAATGGGAGGGGGCGAACGGAAACTCTTGGTGAAGCAATTGAACGGATCTTCATCATACGTGGCTGCTAAGGATTTGAGATCCAAATAGAGAAATGGACGGTGCTCGCATGTGAATTGAAGGATTCGGACTCTAAGATAAATGTAACATCACTATATGTATTTACATTGTCAAAGAAACTATGGAGTTGATACAGCTTCTCCATGTTTAGGTTACAGAAACAAATTATTAATTCATCACCAGCAAATTCACCAGCTCAAACTAGGAGATTATGGTGGCCGTGACCAGAAGGTTTTGGCTTGACCATTTCAAAACTGAAGATTAAAACCAACCGGCAAGGTCTGGTGTCTTAGGCGTAGTCACCCCCATTAGATGTGGTATCCGGGGCTAAGCTGGTACTACTGTCGTTTGGGCGCTAGGCCTTAGCCACCACCGGGGCAAAGACAAAGACAGATTCCCAGTGCCTTTGGCTTACCATCTTTGTGGTGGTTGGGGATGACCAGATTTAGTTGTAACAGCAATTCAATATATTCGATATCTTTAAACTTATAATCCCCGATGTGGGATTATTCTCAGTGTTAAGAAAATACGAGGTAATTGTCATCGGGCCTGAATTTGGGTCCAGCGGGATTGCACCTTGAGACGGGCTGACCGAAATTCACAGGCCCTCCTCTATTGAAGACTCTGGATTTAATTATGACGTCTGCTGGAGTCCTCTTCAATTTGCCCTCTTCTTCCAAATTGTCAGGCAGGTCTCCATTGATGGAGTAACACCATCCTCAATATATCCAAATTCCACCTAGTGATTCTAGAACTTTCAATGAACAACGCAATGCAAAACGGAATCTGTTAGGATGCAGCCGGATTCTGAGGACGATAGATGTTGTTATTACGGTCATGCATATTGTCTCACCTTATATTTATTAAGATCCGAGAAATCAAAGGATGTATTAATGAATTTTTGTATCTGGATGTTAAACCAAAGTCAGCTCTGTAAAACATCTTTTGCTACAGCTGAAGCTCATTTTACCCTGGGATGTATACAGATTTTCTAGTGTTTCTCTGGATGCCAAACGCTGCGACATAAGAATAAGATCTCACACATCAAAATTGTTGGTTTTGATTTGACAAACTGTGTGGTGAGATAACTCATGTTGCTCTTAATTGTTGGTTTTGATTTGACAAACATTTTGTTCCCCGACAACAATTGGTGTTGGATATTTTCAACAAACCCTTGAATTGAAGGCATTTAGGCAGCGTCGGGGTTCGACCTAGAAATTTTCTGTTCTAACGTTTCTATTGTCAGTTAGAAAACCTGAACAGAAAACTCGTTTTACCAATGGACGCATTGAAAGAAGAGACGCGCTTGTTCACTCTGAAAAGATGCCTGTAGAGATGAAGAGTCATCTCCAAAGGGTGTGATTTCCTCTTTAAATTGGAGACTTGTTTTCATTCAAAACACATCTCTCAACTCTCTTTGTTTTCTTTCTTACAAGCATCATGAAACAAAACTGTGTGTTCCTCGGTTGGATCAAGCTCGTATAAGCTTTGAATCCAACAAACGTTGTGGGGCTTCAATTATCCCTGACGACAATATTCAATTGACCTATTTGTACTTTCGCCAATTCAATTGGGAAAGGGTCGAATAATTATCGAAAAAGAATCTTTCATAAGAGCCTTGAACCCTAATACAACATTCTTTTTTCACCCTATTTTACCGCCAATTTTCCAACAGTTTCGACAATTAATATCGACATGGAGGGTGAATCTTCAATGGGTTGCCGCAATCACGCAAGTCATGAATCGACTTTTTAGGTTAGAATGATTTGAAGGAGAGGTTTTTACTGTTGCGAGTAAGACTCTCAAATTCAATCTTATGTTTTTGAAACTTTGGTACATTCTGGAAGATGGGTTAGAGGCCATTCCTACTGCTACTGACAATGACGATGAGGAATTGAAGAGAAGGCGAAAGAAGCGTGAAGAAGATGATTTCATGTGCCGAGGTCACATTCTGAATGCTTTGGGGTTGAACGCTTACAAGGCTCATCGTACTTATGGAACTCGCGAAGGAACTATGGACTCGTGACCGGGAATAAATACAAGATTTCGAGGCCCGAATAAAAAGTTCCCGATTTGCAACTTTATGGATTGGAAAATGGTTGATGGTAAGTCTATCATTGTGTGTCAAAATGATCTTTGCTTATTGTTAATCATCTTAAAGATGCTGGTATTGATCTTGTAAGTTCATTCATTGTTGGGGTTATTATTTCTCGCCTCCCCCCATCATGGAATAGTTACAAGAAGAAACTTAAGCATGCTGAAACTGACTATGACTTAGAAGGTTTTGCGGCGTCATCTTCGCATTAAAGAAGATGCTCGTAAAAGCGTGAGATTAAGGATGGTCATCAAACCGAAAATCATTCTAATATTAATCATGTGCAAGAATCGAAAACTTGAATTCTTTGAAAGTTGAGAATGATTCTCGGTTTAAGAAGCAAGATCCAAACAAGAATGGTAAGAAGAAGGGTCCTTGCTACTTTTGTAAGAGACCCGCCATATTGCTCGCGACTGTCGTCAAAAGAAGAAACAAATGAAAAAGGAAGCAAATATGGTCGATGATTCTAAACTTGTCATTGTTTTGCAAGAGGCCAATAACATCATTGCAGATTATGGAAGTGGATGGTGGTACAATACTGATACAACCATTCATATCTGTAATGACCGAAATCTTTACAAGATATTTGAGCCTATCGTCGGAGAAGATGTGATTTCTGCAAATCGTCCTCCTAGTAAAGTAGATGGCAAAGGCACCGTTGAACTCAAGTTTACTTCTGGAAAGATTGTTACCCTTACCAATGTATTACATGTCCCAGGCATATGTAAAAACCTTGTTTCTGGAGTCCTTGTTAACAAGGGAGGTTTCGAGGTTAAGTTTTGATCTCGATAAGTTTGTACTTGTCCAAAAACGGAAAGTTTGTTGGACAAGGATACCCTGTAACGGAATGGTTAAACTTAATTTAATGAATAATGGTTCCGCTTTATATTGTTGACTCTATTGATTTATGGCATGCTAGATTAAGACATTTTAATTATGGTTCTCTTAGAAACATGAACAAAATAGGATTAATTTCCAATTGCAATTTTGATAATGTTTCTAAGTGTGAAATATATGTGCAAGCAAAGATAACTAGGATATCCTTTAAATTTGTTGTAAGAAATCCTTCCTTACTTGAATTAGTTCATAGTGATGTTGGTGATTTAAAAAGTCATGTTACTCGTGGTGGAACCAAATATTATGTCACTTTTATTGAGGATAGTACTAGATATGCCTATACTTACTTGATGAAATCTAAGGATGAAGTCTTTGATAAATTTAGAATTTACAAATCCGAAGTAGAAGCACAATTAGAACAGAAGATTAAAGTGTTACGTTCGATCGTGGTGGTGAATATTATCCTACCAATTTACTTGTATTTTGTCAAGAGCATGGTTTAATATATGAATTTCTTTGCACCATATACACCTCAACAAAATGGTATTACTGAAAAAAAGAATATAACTTTGATTGACATGGTTAATGCTATACTTATTAGTTCTGGTTTGCCTAATTCTTTGTGGGGTGAAGCCATGTTGTCTGCATGCTATATTTTGAATAGAGTACCTTTGAAAAAGAAATATGTTTCCCCTTATGAATTATGGTTTAAGAGAAAACCTAATTTGAAAAGACTAAAAGCATGGGGTTGTCTAGCATATGTTAGAAAACCTGAACCTAAAAGATAAAAGTTAGGAAATAGAGCTTATAAATGTGCTTTCGTAGGATACTCGCTTAATAGTATCACTTACAGATGTTTAATCCTTGACACCTTTGAGATAATAGAATCTGTAGATGTAGAATTTTTTGAAAGCATGACAAGGAAAAGTTCTCGGACACTACCCATTTGAAAAGCCATTGTTACCAAGTCTAGAACCAATGGAGACCGATAACAATGATGAACCTTCCTCTTCTACACAAAACAATGATATCTCGGTTTATGAAGATATTGAACCTAAAAAAAAGAAGTAAGAGGGGAAGAATAAGAGAAAAGGCCTAACTAGGACTTTAAATATTACCTTGTAGAGGGTGATAAGAATGAAATTCTTAGCACTACCGTGTATAATATGCCTGATGAAGGTGATCCTAAAACCTATGCTGAGGAAATACGCTCCAGAGATGCTTATTTCTGGAAAGAAGCTATCAATGATGAAAAGCATTCCCATGTGACAAATGGGACTTGGATATACTTTGATTTACCTCCTGGTGCTAAGGCAATAGGATGTAAATGGATATTCAAGAGAAAGTTGAATGCCGATGGTACCATTGATAAATTTAAGACCAGATTGGTTGCTAAGGGTTACAAACAACAACATGGTATTGATTACTTTGATACATATGCACCTGTTGCACGAATCACATCTATTCGTTGCTTGATTGCACTAGCTTCTATTCATAAGCTACTTGTACATCAAATGGATGTCAAAACCGCTTTTCTAAATGGTGATTTAGAAGAAGAGATATATATAGAACAACCCGAAGGTTTCATATTGCCGGGCCAAGAGAAGAAAGTGTGTAAACTAGTGAAATCTCTTTATGGCTTGAAGCAAGCTCCCATGCTATGGCATAAGAAGTTCGACAAAGTTGCTTTGTCATATGGTTTTGTTGTGAATGATCTTGATAAATGTATCTATAGTAAACAAGATAAATCTGAGTGCATGATTCTATGTTTGTATGTTGATGACATGCTTATTTTTTGTTCTGACTTGTCTATTGTGGAACAAACTAAGAAATTCCTTAGTTCAAACTTTGACATGAAAGATCTAGGGGAGGCTGATGTAATATTAGGAACTAAAATCCTAAGAAAGGGAGATGAATTCGTATTAACCAAATCTCATTACATTGAGAAATTTCTCAAGAAATATGGTCATTTTGATGACAAACCAGTACCTAGCCCTCTAGATCCTAGTGTGAAGTTAATGAAGAACATTGATAGAGCTCATAAACAACTTGAGTATTTCGGTGTTGTTGTCTTATGTATGCTTATGCATTGCACAAGACCCTGGGACATAGCCCAAGCAAAGTGGGAGTACTATGTCGTTTCTCAAGTAACCTTGGAATTGAACATTGGAAAGCAATTTCAAGAGTGTTGGCTTACTTGAAGGGAACCATAAATTATGGTTTACACTTCCAGAGATATCCCGTTGTATTAGAAGGATACGGTGATGCGAACTGGGAATAATGTAGAATCCAAATCCAAATCTACCGGTGGATGGATATTTACATTGGGAGGTGTTGTTGTGTCTTGGAGTTCCAAGAAGCAGACCTGCATTTCTGATTCAAAAATGTTGTCAGAATTGATTGCACTTACAGATGCATGTAAGGAGGCAGAATGGCTTAGAAATTTACTAGTAGAAATCCCATTATGGATGAAGCCAACTCCTTTTGTTATGATTAATCTGTGACAATCAGGCTACGATCTATAAGGTCCTAAACAAGACTTATAATGGAAAGTCAAGACATGCTAGTCTTAGACATCGATTGTCGAGACAATTACTCAAAAGGGGAGTAGTTGCAGATTACATATATTGAATAGGAAAGAACTTGGCAGACCCTTTCACAAAGTGTCTACCAAAGGATGCGTATTCAATAAAGTGTAAGGATATGGGACTCAGGTCTGTGAAAGAAGTTTGATCGCCAATAACGGAAACCCAACTTATGTTATATTTTGAAAAATATAAACTTAAGTTCAATGTGGTACTAACAAGTTATTGCGTGGTTATGGTACACTAAACTAAAATTTCCCATTGTCCTTCTAGTGTAGTGATTCGCATGATCTTAAGGATGGATGAAAATCCTTAATAAGTCTAACTCTTATCACAAGTTACCTATATGAGTATTTGGAAATCAAAGTCGTTTCTATGAGAATAAGACAGTTCTCAAAAAAGGACTCATGAATCCAGGAGAAAGCACAGGGGCCATTAATGTGCGAGCTATGGAACACACTACTTCTCGAAATCAATATGTGTGGAGGTTAGGCTTTATCACAAGGGGTACTTGGTTCAAGATAAAATTCACCATAGGACCTCGATGAAGCTTTGAATATCTTACACTAAGTGGAGGTTCAAACCCAAAAGGTACCTATCATTTATGTATTGGTTTCCACGATGATGCTTTGTCTCAACTTAGCTTGAACTACGTTGGCTTGATCCCACTCGGGTACGTAGGCAGTCACTTAGGTGATGCAGCCACTCCAATTTTAAAACCTTTTTATTCTTTATTTTGGTTTTTTGAAAATAAGGGGAGAATGTTGGATATTTTCAACAAACCCTTGAATTGAAGGCATTTGGCGCGTCGGGGTTCGACTGGAAATTTTCTGTTCTAACGTTTCTATTGTCAATTAGAAAACCGAACAGAAAACTCGTTTCACCAATGGACGCATTGAAGGAAAAGATGCGCCTGTTCACTCGAAAAGATGCACGTAGAGATGAAGAGTCATCTCAAAGAGTGTGATTTCCTCTTTAAATAGGAGACTTGTTTTCATTCAAAACACATCTCTCAACTCTCTCTGTTTTCTTTCTTACAAGCATCATCGAAACAAAACCGGTGTGTTCTTGGTTGGATCAGGTCGTACAAGCTTTGAATCCAACAACCAGTTGTAGGGCTTCAAGTATCCCGACGGGCAATATTCAATTGACCTATTTGTACTAGCCAATTCAATTGGGAAAGGGTCGAATAATTATCGAAAAGAATCTTTCATAAGAGCCTTGAACCCTAATACAACATTCTTTTCTTCACCCTGTTTTACTGCTAATTTTCCAACAAACCGGGTCTAAGACATAGGAGCAACAAACTATTTAACTACAGATCTGAATAATCAGAATATTACTTTTGCTTAATAACAACGAAACAACAGAATCAGTTGGTACAACAGTACTTTTGCTTGGTGCCGAAAATGAACTTAAGGTTTTAAAGAAACAACTAGTGGAGTTGATACATCCTAATGTTCAAAGAAACAATTAATGGAGTTGATACATCTTATCCATGCATGAAACTAGTATCATCACCAGCTCAATGGGTCAGACAAAAACATATCCACCAGCTCAAACTAGGAGATGATTGTGGACGAGACCAGGTAGGAGAAGGAGAGGCTTGCCCATGCAAACTTTTTAATGGGGGAGTTTCCACAACAGTAGCTTGCTGTCTTGGGTTTCACAGCGTGTCGCCTTGTGTTGCACTAGAGATGGTCCTAGTTTGCATCTTTGCCATGCGGTTTTACTAATGGGAGGGGGCTAACGGAAACTCTTGGTGAAGCAATTGAACGGATCTTTATCATACGTGGCTGCTAAGGATTTGAGATCCAAATAGAGAAATGGATGGTGCTCGCATGTGAATTGAAGGATTCGGACTCTAAGATAAATGTAACATCACTATATGTATTTACATTGTCAAAGAAACTAGAGTTGATACAGCTTCTCCATGTTTAGGTTACTGAGAAACAAATTATTAATTCATCACCAGCTCAAGGATAAACCTAATCCGCGCCTGGGTCGGAGAAATACAAATTCACCAGCTCAAACTAGGAGATTATGGTGGCGTGACCAGGTAGGACAAGGTTTTGGCTTGACCATTTCAAAACTGAAGATTAAAAACCAACCGGCAAGGTCTGGTGTCTTAGGCGTAGTCACCCCATTAGATGTGGTATCCGGAGCTGGGTTGGTACTACTGTCGCTTGGGCGCTAGGCCTTAGCCACCACCTGGGGCAAAGACAAAGACAGATTCCCAGTGCCTTTGGCTTACCATCTTTGTGGTGGTTGGGGATGACCAGATTTAGTTGTAACAGCAATTCAATATATTCGATATCTTTAAACTTATAATCCCCGATGTGGGATTATTCTCAGTGTTAAGAAAATACGAGGTGATTGTCATCGGGCCTGAATTTGGGTCCAGCCGGAATGCACCTTGAGACGGGCTGAGCGAAATTCACAGGCCCTCCTCAATTGAAGACTCGGGATTTAATTAAGAATAAGATCTCACACATCAAAAGAAAGATTTGTACTAAGCATACCAACCTCAAACAGTTTACAGACTACAAGACTGACCTTTTATTTATTTATTTGGTGGACCAATAAACTAAGATTCTTGTGTTTAATGGCGCAACCTATACTGACCAGACCCAGCCACATGCTCAAGCAGTCGCCTCAATGCATCGGAAACCACATTGCTGGTAATGGCAGTGCAAAGGTCTTCTGTGCAACAATACCTGCACTAGCAAAAAAGGACGATCCCAGTAACCCTGACATTCTACAGGATTCACAATGTGCTCACCTAAATTCTTTAAAATGCCAAAATCAAGGCTAAGAGCTTCAGAAGAAGCCCAAACATGCTCCCGCACTTGAACTGTTTTATAAGATTGGAACTACTAATACAGAATCAATCTCTTGTTTTTCTGATGTTTCAACTGTTAAATACGTTGGTAACAACATGGGAGCATATAACAAGAAATACGTTGGATCATACATACCAAGTCACAGACGCATAATAATGACAGAACTTCACATGTGTGTGACAAAAAGTTAACAACTTTTCCATGTTACACATAAAAAGAAAGGAAAAAAAAACGCAAAGTATGAAACTTCGAGCGAGATTTAGTGAAAAAAGAAGTTGCATATATAAATGAATTAGGATCAGTTTCGAAAGAGAAGTGCCCTCAACATGAGTATATCCTAGCTACACAAAAAGTCAAATTGTGACAGAGTTTTCAGGATTAGATTGCACTTCCTAATCTAAAACTTCTTACTGACAACCAACCTGTATAGCCTATAACCTGTACATAAAAATTAAGATTCTTGTGTTTAACGGCACAACTTAATTCAGTTCCGCTAGTTGGTAACCTTCATTAACCAGACCCACTGAAACATTAAGTCTTTGTGTATGTTCCCCTGTATTTGATTAAGAAGGAGGCTGTTTACTGGTTTCCGAGACCAGGTTGGAGAAGGTTTGGTTTGACCATAGTTGGTATTGAACCTGGTAGCGGTAGACAGCATTAAAAACCAACCGGCAAGGTCTGGTGTCTTAGGCGTAGTCACCAACATTAGATGTGGTATCCGGCGGCTGTTTCCGTCTGTTGCGCTAATCCTTACCCACCCAGGGCAACCGGGGGCGCAACCGGGGCAAAGACAGTCCCAGTGCCTTTGTTTGGCTTACCATCTTTAATTCCGGGTGACCAGATTTAGCCTTTCAACAGCTCACACCAAGCCAATTGATTGAACTAAGTTGTAACAACAATTCAATATACGCGATATCTTTAAACTTATAATCCCCGATGTGGGATTATTTCCGGGTGTTAAGAGAAGAGTACGGGGTGATTAATTATTAACGAGCCTAAATTTGGGTCCAGCCCGATTAGACCTCAAGACGGGCCGACTAAAACTCACAGGCCCTCTATTGTGGTCTCCATTGATTAAGTTACACCATCATCAATCAGATCATCCGCATGAATGACTTGGAAGTGATGATCCAAAAAGAAACAAACTGTTGAACAATGACAAGATTCACCTCTCTTTTTTTCAAGGAGAAAGGTTATTTCTATTCAACATGAAAAGGAAAGGAGACAAAAAGAATACAACATGAAAACAATGACAAGGAGAATGCAGAATGGTAAGCAAGTTTCTTCGAAACGAAAAAATTTAACAAAGTTTTTAAATACTGTAGTAAAACAAAACTCTACTCCCGACTTAATTAACATTGTAGTTTCCCTACATAAAAAGATTATATGTAAATTGTCAATGACTCACACTCACTGTATATTGATCTGCTGGTGCACTGGAAATACAGAGATTTCTCTCTTGCATAATAAGTGTTTTCACAGGATCTAGGGGATCAAGTGTATGTACAGTCCACTAAAGATCCTTAGTAACAAAATAGCGCAAAGTTGTATTGCACCATCTTTTTGGACCAGTAGATGAAGCATCTTTTTGGAGGTCAGTACCCTAGGCCGTGATCATTCATGATCAACCTTAGACCGCAAAGTTGGCACTTGGTGGACTCGGTTCAGATTATATCGCAAACATGGCTAGATAAAAGCTAGTGTGTAGGGCTAGTTGGTTAATAGTTTTTGAAATTTGTAAATCCAAATACCAGTACACAGTACGTAATTGCAACTTGCATGTTTATGAGCCACAGAATACACCCTACCTATAGCGCAGCTTATGTATCTACGCGTTTTTTTCTCTTGAGAGGAATCTGATGCATAGTGATGTTCCACTTATACCCTTGCTAACATCTTTCTCTCTTTTGCCCCCTTTCTTTGGCTTTATTTCTTGTTTATCCTTCACTTTTACTATATGTTTTGAAACCCTAGCTCTACTCCCCTCATGTTTTGTTTTAAGAGAGACTTGGTTAGAACCCTTGTTTTCCTTTTCCTTCAATCTTTCTCTTTGAGTTGAGTTGATGTGAGGAGATGCCTCAATAAACTTGTAGCTTCCAATTAATTTTGGGTAGAAGTTGTAAGTATTATAGAGAAGAACTTTGATATTTGTTTCTTCCTTATTCTAAGGGTAGAAGAAACTCAAATTGAAAGGTTAGTAATTCTATTTCATGGTGTTTTGATTCAATTTTACATTATTGTTGCAAGTAGAAGTTTCACTTTACATTAGTTGGTATCAAGAGCTTTGGTTTCTTTTTTTGGGGAAATTGTGGAGAAGATTTTAATTATTAGCTTGGGGGTTTGAATCTTTGTATGTGCTATTGTCAAATTGGGTTCATTCTCCTTGTGATTTCATTATGGCTCCAAGGAAAAGAGTTAATCAAGGTGAAATTTCTATGAAAGAAGAATTAGAGGTCTTTAAGCATGAAGTGTTTGATGAAATGCAACAAAGAATGGATACAAAATTTGAAGAATTTTTTTTAAGATTTGGTAACTTTAATATCCATCAAGATCAATATAGAACTCAACATCATCATTATGAAGAAGAAGTAACGGATGAGGAGACCACTTCTTTTGATAGTCATGTCCATCAACAAGGGAGACGCCAAATGTTTGAAGAAAGATAGAGATACCACAATGTTACTACCTCAAACCGATGGGAAGGTGGACTCAAAGTTGATATTCCGGAATTCCATGGGGGTTTAGCTCCGGAAGAATTTGTTGATTGGTTAGCAACGGTTGAAGAAATCTTGGATTTCAAGGAAGTGCCCGAAAATAAGAAAGTTGGGTTGGTTGCAACAAGACTTCGAGGAAGAGCCGGCGCTTGGTGGCAACAACTTAAACAAATGAGGTTGAGAAGAGGTCGAGCTAAAATTGATTCTTGGGAGAAGCTTAAGAAACATATGAGGCTTGCATTTCTACCCCATAATTATACAAGACTTATCTATCAACAACTTCAAAATCTTAGGCAAGGGTCCAAGTCAATTAATGACTACACCAAAGAGTTCTATCAATTGGTTGCAAGGAACGATATTAACGAAACGGAAGAACAACTTGTAGCAAGGTATATAGGAGGTTTGAGAATGCAATATCAAGACACTTTAAACTTATTTGATATTTATTCGGTGTCGGAAGCATATCAAAGGGCATTTTTGGAGAAGCAATACGCAAGGAGAGTTTCACATACCAATTGGAGTACTCACACTCAAGGAGGTGTTAAAATACTACTTCTCCAATTCCAACTCTCGAGCTCCAACTACTAACGTTCCATCAAAATCCAATACTTCTCAACAAGTCTTTCATGGTAAATGTAACAAGTGTGGAGACGAAGGACATAAAGCATATGATTGTCGGAAGAGTGATCGCTAGGGAAGAACTTACTTGTTCAAGGTGATGATGAAGGTGATGCATATTTGGATCTTATGGAGCCACCAATATTTGATAAAGAACCCGACAAAGAAGTGGAAGAGGAGTTTATCACTTAGGTGACCAAGGACCATGTTTGGTTGTATTGCGTAACTATTTTACTCCAAAACTCGACGAAGGTGATCGATGGCTACGCCACAATATTTTTCAAACCACTTGCACAATTGGTGGGAAAGTTTGCAAGCTTGTGATTGATTCGGGGAGTTGTGAAAATATCGTTCAGAAGAAGTGGTTCGCAAGTTGAAGTTAGAGACAAAAGAACACCCTTCTCCATATTCTTTATCATGGCTTAACCAAGGAAGCGAGGTAAAAGTCACTAAACGTTGTCTCATTAATTTTTCTATTAGTAACAAATATGTAGACAAAGTTTGGTGTGATGTTGTTTTGATGGATGCATGTCATTTACTTCTTGGGCGGCCTTGGCAATATGATCGGTTTGTGAATCATGATGGGAGAACAAACAACTATTCGTTCATGTGGAGCAATAAGAAGTTGACTCTTGTACCTAATCGTGAACTTATGCCTAAGCCACAAAATGGTGATGGTAAAAATCTACTTACTTATCACAAGTTCATAGAAGAGTTGGATGATTCGGAGGTTTTCTATATACTTCATGTTAAAGAATCTCCATCATATGATTTCGTGCCACCTCTAGTAAAGCCAATTATCGAAGAATTTCAAGATGTTTTTCCTACCGACTTACCGGATACATTACCACCGTTAAGAGATGTGCAACACCAAATTGATTTACTACCGGTTCAAGTCTTCCCAACAAAGCCCACTACCGGATGAGTCCCAAAGAACATGAAGAATTACGTCGCCAAGTTGAAGAGCTTCTAGCCAAAGGTTTTATAAGACCAAGTCTTAGCCCTTGTGCGGACCGGCCTTACTAGTACCAAAGAAAGATGGTTCATGGCGTATGTGTGTGGATAGTAGGGCAATCAATAGAATCACATTGAAGTACCGATTTCCAATTCCTCGTTTGGATGACTTACTTGATCAATTAAGTGGAGCATGTGTTTTTAGCAAACTTGATTTTAAAAATGGATATTATCAAATTCGTATCAAAGTGGGAGATGAATGGAAGACCGCTTTCAAGACTAGAGACGGTTTGTATGAATGGATGGTTATGCCATTTGGGCTCTCAAATGCTCGAGCAAATTTATGCGAGTAATGAATCAAGCACTTCGGTAGTTGATTGGGAAGTGTGTGGTTGTTTACTTTGATGACATACTTGTTTATAGTCCCAATATGGAATCTCATATACGTCACCTCAGTGAGGTCCTCATGATTTTGCGTACACAAAAATTTTATGCTACCTTGAAGAAGTGTGCATTCATGACCGGATAAAATTTTGTTTCTTGGTTATGTGGTTAGTAAGGATGGGATTTCGGTAGATGAAGATAAAGTGGAATGCATAAGGAATTGGCCCAAGCCAAAAACTTTGTTTGATATTCGAAGTTTTCATGGGTTAGCTTCTTTTTATCGTCGATTCATCGCAAACTTTAGCGGAATCATGGCTCCAATAACCGAATGCATGAAGGGTGGAAAGTATTCATGGACTCAAGAAGCGGACGAAGCCTTTGAATTGATGAAAATAAAGTTAAGTACATCTCCAATCTTAATATTACCAAATTTTGATAAACCATTTGAACTTCATTGTGATGCTTCTAAACTATGCATTGGGGCGGTTCTTAGTCAAGAAGGGAAACCGGTGGCATTCTATAGTGAAAAGTTAAATGGGGCACGACTTGCATATAGCACTTACGATGTTGAGTTTTATGCTATTGTCCAAGCACTCAAACATTGGCGACACTATCTTATTCACAAGGAGTTCATCTTATTTTCGGACCACATGGCATTGAAGCATATCAATTCTCAAGACAAGCTTTCTACTAGGCATGGTAAATGGGCTTCTTATTTGCAACAATTCACTTTTTCCATCAAGCACAAGTCGGGTGTACAAAACAAGGTAGCGGATGCCTTGAGTCGACGTACTTCCCTTCTTACACAAATGCGGGCTCGTATTTTGGGATTCGATGACATCCGAGAGCTTTTAAAAGTTGATACTTATTTTGGTCCTCTTATGGTTGATGAAAGGTTACTACGTAATGGTGATTATGTTATTTTCGATGGGTACCTTTACCGTAAAAATTGTCTTTGCATTCCGGAATCAAGCTTAAGGTTGAAAATTATTAAGGAGCTTCATGATGAGGGACATATGGGTATGTGGAAGGAGATTCATCGATATGTGAAGAGATGTCATATATGTCAAGTATCTAAAGGAACGGCCACTAATGCGGGATTATACATGCCACTTCCTATTCCTTCTCGTCCATGGGAAGATTTGAGCATGGATTTCATCTTGGGATTACCGCGCACTCAAAGAGGTATGGATTCAATATTTGTAGTGGTAGATCGTTTTTCCAAAATGTCTCATTTCATCGCTTGTAAAAAGACAACGGATGCGGTCATGGTAGCTCAACTCTTTTTTAAAGAGATTTACCGTTTACATGGTATTCCTTCTTCCATCGTCTCGGATAGAGATAAGCCGTTTTGTGGGACACTTTTGGCGTACCTTATGGAAGTTGGTCAAGACCAATTTAAGTTTTAGCACCGCTTATCACCCTCAAACGGATGGACAAACCGAAGTGGTAAATCGCTCCCCTAGGTAATCTTCTCCGTTGCTTGGTTGAGGAGAATTTGAAGACATGGGACCAAGTTTTATGTAAGGCGGAATTTGCTTACAACCATGCGGTGAACCGGAGTAGTGGGTATTCACCATTCATGGTAGTGTACGGGTTCAATCCACGAGTACCACTTGACTTGTCTTTAGTACCAAATTTGAAAAAGCCAAATGCTAAGGCGGAAGACTTTGTTTCAAACTCCACCTTATACATGAAAGTACCCGAAAGCATTTAGAAGCTTCATCAAGAAAATACAAGAACAAGGTTGATCAAAGGCGTCGTGTGGTTGAGTTTGAAGTAGGAGATCTTGTTTATGCGGTTCTTACTAAAGACCGTTTCCCCGTAGGTGAATACAACAAGCTCAAGGCAAGGAAGATTGGACCATTTCCAATTGAAGAAAAGATTAACGACAATGCCTATCGCCTCAACTTACCAAGCTCCATTCGCACACCCGATGTGTTTAACGTGAAGCATTTGGTTCCATATTGGGGTGACAATGCTATGGAAGCCGATATTGACAATTCGAGGGCTAATTTCTCTTATGTAGGGAGGATGATGCATAGTGATGTTCCACTTATACCCTTGCTAACATCTTTCTCTCTTTTGCCCCCTTTCTTTGGCTTTATTTCTTGTTTATCCTTCACTTTTACTATATGTTTTGAAACCTAGCTCTACTCCCCTCATGTTTTGTTTTAAGAGAGACTTGGTTAGAACCCTTGTTTTCCTTTTCCTTCAATCTTTCTCTTTGAGTTGAGTTGATGTGAGGAGATGCCTCAATAAACTTGTAGCTTCCAATTAATTTTGGGTAGAAGTTGTAAGTATTATAGAGAAGAACTTTGATATTTGTTTCTTCCTTATTCTAATGGTAGAAGAAACTCAAATTGAAAGGTTAGTAATTCTATTTCATGGTGTTTTGATTCAATTTTACATTATTGTTGCAAGTAGAAGTTTCACTTTACATTAGAATCGAACGGAAAATTCTAAGTTATGCACCACAACTTAAAAGTCTGATACCACGCCCATGAACTCATCTCAGTTCCCTAGTTAACTCAACATGTGTATAAGATTTAGGCCCACATAGCTTAGTTAAAGCAAAGGAATGGAAACGACACAGTATAAAAGCGAATGTTAAAATTCGGAATAAGCATACCTTTCTCGGCCTATGGCTAAGATCCAAGTGTAGTATCTCGTTCTTACGAGTTTAATATCCGATATGCTTGTCCAACGGACAGCACGGTATTAAATTAATTTTTTCATGGGGGAGTTTCCACAACAGTAGCTTGCTTCTTGTGTTTCTTGCGTGTCGCCTTTGTGTTGCACTACTGCAAACGCCCGGCACACCTCTACCAAAACCAACTTAATTTTTTCATGGAGCTGATACAGCTTCTCCAAGTTTAGGTTACAGAAACTAATTAATTCATCACCAGCTCAAGGATAAGCCTGCTCCGGCGTCTGGGCCGAGAAAACAAATTCACCGGCTAAACTAGGAGATCGTTGTGGACGAGACCGGGTAGGAAAAAGGTGTGGCTTGACCATGCAAACTTCATTCATATGTTTGGTTCGTATTGAATCTGGTAGTGGTCTTTGAAAACTTCCAAAACTAGAACAACATCGTTTTTCAAAGCGAACATTAAAAACCAACCGGCAAGGTCTGGTACTACCGTGGCGCTAGCGGCCTTACCCACTAGACGAGAGATTTAGGTTGGGGGTGACCGGATGTAGCTGGACGTGTTCTAAGGTAAAGAGACAAAAGTTTATTTCATCAATACAAATCTTTATAAACGATCGTGATAAAACCATTTTCTGGACGTGTTCTAAGAGTCATAGTCATGGCAATGAGGACCTATTATAACCGTTCTCTCGACCTCTTTAAATAGCAAGGCTTTTATTCTAGAACTATAAAATCTGCCATTTTCATGAAAAATGATCATGGCGATAGTCCGAAACCATGATCTAAGCTGTTTTTCTGCAAACGAATAAATCATGAAGCTGCATCAAGATATTGGGGGAGGTACAAGCAGGCTATTCTGCTTGGCTAAGGAGACGGCCGATGGGTATGTGGATTGCATTGGTTATGGTTAAGCGCACTAGTGGAAAATGAAAGTTAAACCACTGTCAGGACAAGAGGTAATATCACTAAAAACAACTGTGTTCATCAGCTGCAATATAGAAGTGGTTTTTTCCAAAAAGACTGTGTCTCACACACGTTGAAATCTTTAAAACAACCACTGGTTCGAACAGTAATACCAATAACACTGATAGACACAGTGGTTTATATCGATTTTATTTTATAAAAAAAATCAGATTTGATTCAGCTAAATCTAGAGATGATTGGGCTGATCCTAAAGCTACAACCAACAACACAGTATAGAAATTCATAACTATAAATGAGATCAAAATTATGATGATAACGAATTTCTTCCTGAATGAGCATTTTATTGCAATCTTCATTACAACTGAAATCACCCCTATTTTAAATCTGAAAACTTCAACACTAAAAAGTACTCAACTTCAATTCCTTTCACCTACTTAACTAGAAAAACTTAAAAACATCCCCATGCAATTTAGTAGAATTTTACTTGCACCACTTCAGCATGTGTGTCTTCATTTGCCGATTAATGTACTAATTCAATCTTCAAAATAGAGAGGTGGTGACAAGATGTGAATCATACACCATACCTCGCATGTTATAAGCATATCCAGATGATCAACATCCTCAAAAAGAGTATCCGCATGAAACATACTTGTGGTGCTACACGACTATGAGTAGAGAGTACCGTCAACTTGCACAGAGACAATTTCAATCTTCCAAATGATTCTTATGTAATGTGAAAAACTAAAGTATATGAGTTCACTCAACACAAAAGTACATTGATTTACCTTGATGTGTCCAGTTATTTTTTCGAGTTCATGTTTCACCTTGCCTCCTCTTGGAATTTCTACCACCTGAAATTATTAGGAAGGTTATCAGTACAAGTTCATTTACACTAAAAGCCAAAGGATTCAAATTAAGTTATCTGAGCAATATGGGTAAACACTAGTGTACTATCAATTTATCTTACCTCGCAATATGAGCCTTTGTCTTGTTACGAATCAAAGAACGCTGATTACATTTTCTAAACACGCGTGTATTCATTCATACAAGAGCACCATAGGAATCTATTCCCAACTCTTACTCCCAATCTTTTTACTTTTCGATACGGAAATCCTATCAAGATAGATATAAATACATACATTACAATTTGGGTTCTTATTGATACAAATGTTATCAACAAAACAAATATGCAACCTTTAATAAGTACTTTATCCCACCTTTGTGATGATTTGTTTGCACAACCATCACCGCAATGACACAGCGGGCCACATTCATACAATTGACTTTGGTACAACAAGTCTGCAAAATTGAAGCTAAGACTACTTTTAGAGAATAAATAAACATAAGATGAAACTAAGCAGCGCCACAAAAAAATGCATATGATATGATGATGGTTCATATGGCACATTCAATCGACAAATCACATGCGGTGCATACCTTCCCCTGTCTCTGCTAATATATGGAAAATCAAATCCATTTAATTTTGCATAATATAAAATTCTTGGATTAATGCAAGTCCCCTTCAAGACCGCATCCAGAGGCTCTTCACAGGAGCTTCACAATATTAGTAGCATTTCCAACAACTCATCAACTACGTCTAAACTTTGATTATCTTTTTATACAAAAATAGAACTATAAATTGATAATGTATATGATGTGGTAATATGGTTGCAAAATTTTGAAATTACCTCGGGTGCAAGAGGAGGATCAAATAAATTGGTGGTCGGAGTCAGAATGGATTCTTGTCCTCCACTTGGAAAACCATCCTACAAAAATTATATACGCAAAGATTTTATACGGGCTCAAGTGCATCCGCAGTATCCTTCTTCGGGTTCAAGACTATGTACGCAAAGATATTTTCTACGGGCTCGAATGCGTCTATGGTATCCTTCTTCGGGTTCAAAATTATATATTGAGCGTTTTTATACGGGTTCGAATCATATATATACAAAAGATTTCCTTGGGTGCATATATACAATATTTTCTACAAGAAGCACGCCAAGAAATCATATGCGCAATATCATTGCAAGGGGATTATAAAACGCCTACTTTTAGGATTTGCACCTACATGAAAAGGGAAACAAGAGAAGTACTAGAAGACATACTCGGAAACCGGTTTTTCTTTATGACTCGCCGCTAGTATGAAAAGATGGAAGAACAAAGATGAGAGAAAGGGATTTTATATCTATGGGCATGGAGATTCTGAAATAGGGAAGGAAGTCCCTATACCAAAATCGTGCATATAAGGAACGGGCCCACAAGGGCGCCCAACTTCCCAACGTTGCCCAAGTAGCACCGGTCCCACCAATTGCACCCAACTTCCCAACGTCGCCCAAGTTGCACCGGTCCCACCAATTGCGCCCAACTTCCCAACGCGCCCAAGTCACGCCAGCTAGCACGCTCGCCTTCCCACCTTGCGCCGGTCCGCCGCCTAAAGCACGCCGCTTTCCTAACTCAAGTCACGCCGGAACTAGCACGATCGCCTTCCCATTTTTGCGCGGTCCCGCCAGCTAGCACGCTGGGCTTCCCAACTCGCAACAACTTATCAATGCCGCCTGACTTCCCGTCTCTCACGACGCTAACTTCCCAATGTGCTTGACCTCCCGATTTGCGCAAAACTTCCAGAGGCAAGGATTCCAAATCCTATTTATAAAAAAAAGGTCGACAAGCCTCCTCAATTCTCTTTACGGTTTGTCGTTGATAATTTGTCACCATCTTATGCTTACCTCGCAACAAAGCTCTGTCCGAGCTAAGCGGGGGACTTAATGTTGATGGTGGTTTTTAAACAAAGGTAAAATCGTAAAACCCATAACCTAATGTCACCGGTGACACATTTATTAGGACATTTAATGCATGTAGTCGTAATTAATAGGGGTATTTTTTTCAAATTAGGTTTACAAACGAACAAAACCCTAATCCCCTCCGTGCCAATGGAAAATCATGCCAGCCACACCTAGCCCAAGCTAAGTCCGCGCCATGCCAAACGCACTTTCTGCCTTGGCCCCTAGCTATGCTAGTCACACCAAACGCGCCAAAGCATTCCAACCATGCCGCCGCACCTCCGTGCTAATGGCAAATCATGTCACCACACCTAGCCCAAGCTAGAAGCCGCGCCATGCCAAACGCACTCGCCTTGGCCCTAGCTATGCTAGTCACACCAAACGCGCCAAAGCATGCCAACCATGCTAACCGCACCTCCGTGCCAATGGCAAATCATGCCAGCCACACCTAGCCTAAGCTAGTCGCACCTCTATGCCAATGGCAAATCATGCCAGCCATACCAAACGCGCCGAAGCATGCCAACCATGCTAGCCGCACCTCTATGCCAATGGAAAATCATGCCAGCCATACCAAACGCGCCGAAGCATGCTAACCATGCTAGCCGCACTCTATGCCAATGGCAAATCATGCCTCCACACCAAACGCGCCAAAGCATGCCAACCATGCTAGCCGCACCTCCGTGCCAATAGAAAATCATGCCAGCCACACCTTGCCCAAGCTAGTCGCGCCATGCCAAACACACTCTGCATTGGACCTAGCTACGCTGGTCACGCCACGCCAAGCCAAACACCCTTACCTTGGCCCTAGCCGCGCCATGCCAAAGTAGCGCCGCACCCAGGCTTGCAAACCATGCAACCTAGGCCAAATTGGCCACGCATGCCATTGGCACATGCCAACACGCTCGGGTATCTTTTCCTACTGGGCGCTACCCAAATTGGCCACGCATGCCACGGCACATGCCAACACGCTCGCCGGTAGCTTTTCCTACCACGAAGCGACCCAAATTGGCCACGCATGCCATTGGCACATGCCAACACGCTCGCGGTAGGTTTTTCCTACTGGGCGCGATCCAAATTGGCCACGCATGCCACTGGCACATGCCAACACGCTCGCCGGGTAGTTTTTCCTACCAGGGCATGACCCAAATCGCCACGCCCGCCATTGGCACATGCCAACACGCTCGCAGTAGCTTTTTCCTACTGTGGCGGAACCCAAATTGGCCACGCATCCCACTCGGCACATGCCAACACGCTCGCTGGTAGCTTTTCCTACCAGGACGCGACCCAAATTGGACACGCATGCCATTGGCACATGCCAACACGCTCGCTGGTAGCTTTTCCTACCAGGGCGCGACCCAAATTGGCCACGCATGCCATTGGCACATGCCAACACGCTCGCCGGTAGTTTTTCCTACTGCAGCGCGACCCAAATTGGCCACGCCTGCCATTGGCACATGCCAACACGCTCGCTGGTAGCTTTTCCTACCAGGGCGCGACCCAAATTGGCCACTCATGCCACTGGCACATGCCAACACGCTCGCTGGTAGCTTTTCCTACCAGGACGCGACCCAAAATGGCCACACATGCCATTGGCACATGCCAACACGCTCCCTGGTAGCTTTTCCTACCAGGGCGCGACCCAAATTGGCCACGCATGCCATTGGCATGCCAACACGCTCCGGGTAGCTTTTCCACCAAATGCTAATCGTGGTTAGGGTTTTTCTCGGAAGAGATGAAGAAGATGGAAGAGAGAGCGCATCTAGGCTAGATTGAAAAAATGGGAGAGAGAGATAAAGTTATAGGATAAATCTGAAGTTGTGAAACCATTTTCTCCCACAGTGGTTCTATAAATTCAGTATTTTTACAAATATACTCCCTAAAAGAACTGCTATTTTTGAGACAAGTTTTCGTTTTCCATTTTTTTTCCAAAAAAAACTACAGCGGCTCACAGCTCCTATGGTTACGTCAGCCAGGCCGCAGTGGTTTTCGTAAAACCCAGAAAGTAGTTAAAATTTCATTTTCCACTAGTGGAGGTTTATCTCTGTTTCATATTATGTCTAGCTATATAGTCAAAGATCATTCGCAAAACTGTTTAGATTATGGTAAAACTCTTTGCAATTACTAAATTTAGAGAACAAAAGCAGAAGAAGGGAAAAAACGAACCATGACCAACACTAGATTACCGGCGTCTGGGTTGCATAAGAACCAGTGTAACCTGTCGCGGAGCTGCTTCGTACAATAATAAGGAAACTAGTTATTCAGCTGGATCCACGTGACGTCGGCAAGAGTTGCTTTCATGCAACCAAGTAACCATGCAGCCTACTTCGGATCCATCTACATGCAAACTTATATGAGCTAAAAAGGCCATCCTTAGTTCCCAGCTAAACCTCGTTCCCACCAAACCAATATGGTGGGTTTGGACGTAGAATTTTCAAGGTGGAATTCATGGGTCATGGGGATTTGGTAGAATTACGTTTCCCTCTGTATGTTTGGCTTCCCGAATCTTTGGAATCACGTTTTCTACGGGATTTAGTTTTCCAGCAAATCCTCCACACTACAAGAAACATAATATATTATAGCACCCAATGGTTATGGCATAAACCCCTACTCGTGTCGCGATAACCTATGTAGCAAGAAGTATATTGCTGCACCAATATTTGTTGTTGCAGCAAGAGATTATACTTTTTTGCCACACTCGTTTAATATTGTTGCTACAGTTGTGTGGCAAAAGTTTCTTTTTGCAGCAGTTAATTATAGCTTTTAGCTGCAGCTGAAAAGTACTGTGACTAGAAATTTTCTTTTGCAGCACCAATATTGAAGGTGTGGCAATAGCTAGATTTTCTTGTAGTGCCATATGGAGTCCGACCCCTCCCCCTAAGTCGGGGTTAGCATAGGCCGTTATGGACCGGTTTTCACCTCATCCGCGTCCAATCCAATACACTACGGATTTCAAATTTGGCATCCGCATCCAATCCAACATCCAACGGATTTGCATCCAATGAATGCACGGATGAACAGATTGGGTGCGGATAATCCAATGGATTTGTGTTAGTTGCAATTTATAATGAAAAATAAAGCCTATATAGATGACTTCTTAGAACCTACACATTTTTGGGCCGACCGAGCGAAGCGAGGGAGGACCTTTATATGGCCACTTTTTTGTAAATATGTTAAGCAGTCTTTGACAGGCTAGCCAGGGCCTTAACGGGTTAGGACAAAGGAAAACCAAAGCCAGGCTCGTGCCCCTACTGGGCTGTCTTAATTTCTTATCAAAGCCGGGTTAGGTTGGCCGGTTTAATTGACTTGCTTCTTCAAAGCTGGGTCAGAGGCCATATAACGTGGGCCAAAGACAAAGACAAAGACATTAAGAGAGCACGTCATAACATGTACAAATACATCATATAACAAGGCATAATACATCACATTTTTACGGGCATGGAACTCAGTGCTAATTCTTTTAACAACTGAATCAACTAATAAGAATGACTGGCATGCGCTTTTTTCTCGGTTTTTGGTCTTTAACTATCGGATCTCTTTGCAGTTGCTCCTTAATTTCATTGTCTTTCTCTCTTTACACATAATTTTTTTGCTAAGTCCAAATTGGCAAACAACAGAAATTACAAAGAGTATCTACAAGGGGCCCAAAAAGAAAAGAGAAAATGGGTCATTTGTCCAAAAAAATTTAAAACACGGTTCAAATGGACAAGTAAAAAAAGTACGGTGAAATAGCCAAAAAAAATAGCAAGGATGAAACTGGATTCATCCTGGCTTATACTTAAAAAATAGCAAGGATGAAACTGGATGCATCCCGTGTAAAATAAAAATAAGAAAAAAATATTTGAAAATGGACGGATGAAATCGGTTACATCTCGCCTATTTTTAAATTTTTGTCCATTTAAACAAAGATCTTTTAATTTTTGGCTATTTAAACAAGATCAAAACCTAAGTGTCTTTTTCACCCAGGAATTGTTGATTTTGGTCTTTTTGACCAATTTTGTGAAAAGAAAACTAAAAAGCTATTTAAAATGTTTATTTCACAAAAGAGTCACTATTCTATCTAGTTTTTAACATTTTATGTTGGCTTATTTATAACAACACATATAATACCTTAATATTTGGAAAATATATTTCAATATCGTTGTTATAATGTTGTCACCTATATTTAACTAAAACATTAATTTACATGACAATAATCCAATTTTATATTTGATGGGCTATTTCTTTTTATTGAATAAACCTGTTAATTTTACTTGAAATAATTTCAAATGATATGTTGTCTAATTAAATTCTTGTGATAATGTCCGACTTAATGTATACATTAAGTGATTTCAAATTGTTTATAGCACGTGTGTCAGCACGGCACATTTATTCGTGTGTTGTGCTCGTGGGTTGTGTTGTGCCTAGCTTTTGACTAGTAAAGTACAAAGACGGCACAACACGCTTAAAATCGTTAGCACAAAGACAACATGGCACGTGAAGCACGCGACTTCGTGTCTTTGGGCTGGCATCTTAGGGTCAGCACGTTTTACACCTCTAGGCGTGTTGGAGAAGTCCACCATAGTCCATAGATTTAAAATCTTGGCGTTTTGCGTACGTACTTTGCAAGATTATGCGCCGAAGAATTGGCATCTTGTTAAATGAAACAAAAATTGATAGCACTGATCTGTTCTGAGAGCACAATGATATCTTGTAAGGTACCACCACTACATTGGAATTTATGGGAAAAAAACAAGATCAAAAGAGCGAATATTGTGGCTTGATATTTAGCCAGCTCTGTTGTTCATCAATTATCAATTTATCATCCGTACTATTAGGCGGATTGGCCATACGGTCCAACAGAATTCTGCATCAGCAGATTGTAACCTTTTCTACCATTCAATTCGATAATGCCAAAGAAGAGTACTACATATAAAACTAAAAATCCACGTGATGTACTAGAAAAATGTCTTTCCGGTGGTACCTACTGGCTCATAATTCACATTCACATTCACACCCCACCATCTCCAACTTCCCATTGTGCATATAAATAAGAGATTATATGCCCAGCTGTTCCTGGTATCAATCTTTGCTAGGATAAGAGGTTTGTTGTGCAGCTCTTCCTCCTCTTTGTATCTTATTTCCATTAATAGGCGTTGATGCTTATATTCTATCTTGATATCAGTTTTTTCTCTTGTGTTGTATGTATGTATGTATGTATGTATGTGTTTTGTTTTCGGATGATTCTGATATAGAACCACTGTCTGCTTATTTAACATCCAGGTATGGCAAGCTCATCTTGGACAAGGGAGCAAAATAAATCTTTTGAAGTGGCCTTGGCCAAATATATCAAGGACACGCCTGACCGCTGGCAGAAGATAGCCAATGCGGTGGGAGGGAAATCTGCCGAGGAAGTAGAGAGGCATTACGGAACCCTCAGAGAGGACATCCAGCGGATAGAGGCCGGTCAAGTCCCTTTACCAAATTATAATCCAACTGGTTGAAGCACGCAACTTTGGTGATGAAGAAGAGAGGTATAGTTAGATATTGACAAACATGTAGAGCATCACGAGGATGAGAATCACTCTCATTATTTTATTTTCCAGTATTTCTTGTTGTGTGTTTCTTTTCACCTCCTACTGTTGTGGCTTCTCCTTCTACATTATTTCTAATGTAAAACTGCTGTAATATTAATATATATATATATATATATATAGGAGGCATTATCTACTTATCTATGACTCTGAGATCAAATGATTTTTCCAATTAAAAGGAATTACAACAGCAGAAGACATGTAAAAGGTCGGAAAATGGACAGCAAAACAATTCAAAAGCAGTCATGCAACACACTATACTCATGACATCACAGAACATACGGATGCACCAAGTATCAAATTACTACTCAGTGGTGTATACCAATTTGATTCTTTTGTCTTGATGAGCAAACTCAGCGTTAAATTTTAAGCGCGGTCTTCTTAAAACTGTCAACTACAACTACGGGAAAAACAAATAATCTACAAGTGTAACTTCACAACTTGTATATTTAAGGTTGTGAAAGGTGGTATGTTTGACAACTTTTGTCAAACAAAAGTTGTCAATGTATAAAAACGTCCAACTCTTAGGACCAAAGAGTCGTGACGAGAATCAAAATCACAACGTTTTTGTGAAAAGAGTAGTAACCACCTTTAGACTTTAACAACTCATCTCGTTAAGGTAGTGAATAACTATACGACAACACTTATAAGGGTTGTTGAAGATAAAAAAAAATATCATTTTGAATAATGGTGTTTGAGAGATTCGAACACAAGCCAACTAGGTGTTAGCACAAGCCCTGAACCATCCTTCCTTCCTCTCAATATTGTTAGTTTTGTCCTATTTTTTATTATTACTATCACAACCCTTATAAGAGTTGTAAAAAAAAAAAACTTGAAAAAAAAAAATGAGGAGTGAGGTATTCAACCATCCTTTCACATTTAAATATATGATTATATTTTACATCTACTTTTATATATAAGAAAATTTCAACTGAGCCTTAAAAAAAGACCAACAAATGCGCCACTTTGCTCGAAACATACAAGGCATTGTTAAATATAGACACGGTTAAACAACATAGCATAGGAAACCAAAGTATAGAATGTAATATATAGAGTGATTTAAATCTACATTCTAGAGTGACAATATAACAAAACAAACCAAACTTAGAAGAATATTAACCTTTACATTATTTATTTTCAATAAGGATAGTTTGGTCATTTTCACATTCTCCGTAATATTTATTGCACTTATTTCCAATAAGGGTAATATGGTCATTTTCATGATCTGTAATATTTAATTTATTGATTTTCGATAAGGGTAGTCTGGTCATTTTTCACGGTCTCCATAATATTTATTGCACTTTTTTCCAAAAAGGGTAATATGGTCATTTTCAATCTGAAGAATTACTTTACTTATTTCGATAAGGGTAGTATGGTCATTTTCACGGTCTCCATAATATTTATTGCACTTTTTTCCAATAAGGGTAATATGGTCAATTTCTGATCTGTAAGAATTACTTTACTTATTTCGATAAGGGTAGTATGGTCATTTTCACAGTCTCCATAATATTTATTGCACTTTTTTCCAATAAGGATAATATGGTCAATTTCATGATCTGTAAGAATTACTTTACTTATTTAGATAAGGGTAGTATGGTCATTTTCACAGTCTCCATAATATTTATTGCACTTTTTTTCCAATAAGGGTAATATGGTCATTGTCCTGATCAGAACTTTACTATACTTATTTCCGATAAGGGTAGTATGGTCATTTTCTGATCTCCATAATATTTATTGCACTTTTTCCAATAAGGGTAATATGGTCATTTTCACAATCGGTAACATTTACTTTACTTATTTCGATAAGGGTAGTATGGTCATTTTCATTGTCTCCATAATATTTATTGCACTTTTTTCCAATAAGGGTAATATGGTCATTTTCACAATCGGTAACATTTACTTTACTTATTTTAGATAAGGGTAGTATGGTCATTTTCATTGTCTCCATAATATTTATTCCACTTTTTTCCAATAAGGGTAATATGGTCATTTTTCATGATCAGTAAGAATTACTTTACTTATTTCCGAGAAACTCGGGTTTAATTCTAGTAATTTTGAACCCGTGATGTTCAATTCCCGATATATTTAGTCTTCGGTTCATAGAAAGAGAAACTCGGGTCTAACTAGATCTAGTAATCTTTGAACTCGTGATGTTTAATTTCGATATATTTCGTCTCCAGTTCATCCGAAAGAGAAACTCATGTCAAACTCTAGTAAATGGATGGATTAATCATTCTTACCAAGTTTAAGGTTTCGGGGAATATTCCAAAGGAATCTTACATGTAAATGGATGGATTCATCATTTTTACCAAGTTTCTGACTTATAGTAGTCCACTCCCATCCAGGTTTCTATCTCGGAGCAAGTGTATGCATACAATATGCCAGGATAGGGTTTGTTTAAGGTTTCAGGGAATATTCTGAAGGAATCTTACTTGTAAATGGATGGATTCATCGTTTTTACCAAGTTTCCGACTTATAGTATTCCACTCCCGGCCAGGTTTCGATCTCGGAGCCACGGTATGCGTACTTATGCCAGAATAGGGTTTGTTTAAGGTTTCGGGGATATTATGAAGGAATCTTACCTGTAAATGGATGGATTCATCGTTTTTACCAAGTTTCAGACTTATAGTAGTCCACTCACGGCCAGGTTTCGATCTCGGACCCACGGTATGCATACAATAGGCTATTAGGCTAGAATATGGTTTGTTTAAGGTTTCGGGGATATTATGAAGGAATCTTACCTATAAATGGATGGATTCATCGTTTTACCAAGTTTCAGACTTATAGTAGTCCACTCACGGACATGTTTCGATCTCGGAGCCAAGGTATGCGTACATTATGCCAGAATAGGGTTTGTTTAAGGTTTCACTGAATATTTCGAAGCAATCTTACCTGTAAATGGATGGATTCATCATTCTTACCAAGCTTCCGACTTATAATAGTCCACTCCCGGCCGGGTTTCGATCTCGGAGCCAAGGTATGCATACAATAGGCGAGAATATGGTTTGTTTAAGGTTTGGGAATATTTGAAGCAATCTTACCTGTAAATGGATGGATTCATCGTTCTTACCAAGTTCCAGGCCTATAGTAGTCCACTCCCGCCGAGTTTCGATCTCGGACCCAAGGTATGCGTACTTTATTCCGAATAGGGTTTGTTTAAGGTTTGGGGGGATATTATGAAGGAATCTTACCTGTAAATGGATGGATTCATCGTTTTTACCAAGTTCAGACTTATAGTAGTCAACTCCAGGTACCGGGTTTCGATCTCGGACCCAAGGTATGCGTACATATGCCGAGAATAGGGTTTGTTTAAGGTTTCGGGGATATTATGAAGGAATCTTTACTTGTAAATGGATGGATTCATCGTTTTTACCAAGTTTCCGACTTATAGTAGTCCACTCCCGGCCAAGTTTCGATCTCGGATCCAAGGTATGCGTACATTATGCCAGAATAGGGTTTGTTTAAGGTTTTGGGGAATATTTCGAAGGAATCTTACCTGTAAATGGATGGATTCATCTTTCTTACCAAGTTTCCGACTTATAGTAGTCCACTCCTGGACGGAGTTTCGATCTCGAACCCAAGGTATGCGTACTTTATGCCAGAATAGGGTTTGTTTAAGGTTTTGGGGATATTATGAAGGAATCTTACCTTTAAATGGATGGATTCATCGTTTTTACCAAGTTTCCGACTTATAGTAGTCCACTCCCGGCAAGGTTTCGATCTCGGACCCAAGGTATGCGTACATTATGCCAAAGTCTTGAAATACGTTGCCCATGTCCGCCCAACGATCGGGTTGGGCATGGGTTGGGTGGGTTAACCCAACCCAAGTCCCACCACTAGAATAAACACACAGAGATTGTGTGTTACAATGGTTTTATGGTAATTATTTCTAATCCAACGAACCAAATTTAAGGAAATCAAATCATGGCCTATCTAACGGTTGGAAGTTGTGTTTGGTTTAACTAAATTTCTCAATCCGTATGCAATTTTAAACCAATGGGATTGTCTAAAATTTGATCTAATGGCTACAGATAAACTCATACGGATTTTGTGTTTCCCCCCAAACACCCCGCCTAAATTTGGGCACATCCTACTAGAATTTGTTTAGTCAAAACCCTAATGTAATCTAACGGTTTCATAAGAAAACATTTCTTTTAACGGCCACAGATGAACATCACATGTCACCTTCCCTACCAAAAAAAAATTCACCTTCCTTAACGAGTTTCATTCACCTTCCTTCTCATTTCTTTCTCTTCTTTCTCTCTCTGCCTCTGAGAAAGAAAAGCTCTGCAACCTCACCTCAAAACCTCCGCCGGTTTCTGAAATCAAACCCAATCAAGCAATAAGAAATCAAACCCAATCAAGCAATAAGAAAACAAACCCAATAGGAAATCAACCTCACCTCAAACTCTCCGTAGATTTACGATTTAAACCTCAATCTCAAGTATAAATTTCTAATTAGGGTTTATTTTCTTAGTTTTGTTTGATTTATGTATGATTTATGTATGATTTAGAGTTCTAATTGATATTGTGTTTTTTTTTTTTTTAAATTAGGATTTTTGTTTGATTTGCTGAGTTTTTGGCTAAACCCAAAATTATGGGTTTTTAGTTTGATTTACTGTTAATCTTATAGAGTTCTAATTTGATTTTCCCTTAATTAGAGTTCTAATTTAATTTTTCCTTTAAAGCTTCTTCATTCTTCTACAAAACTGATTTTACCTCAGTTTGGGTTTTTATTAATGGTAGTAACAACTTCTAAATGATACAATGGAAATAGGTTATACCTGTTTGAGTGTCTTTACCTTTAGCGAGTTCATAGGGATGTTCCCAAGCTTCTCAAATTTATTTGGTTGTGTTGCTAGGGTGTTGGTTTAGCGAGATAATTTAGATGTTAAATGTGAAATAAAGAATTTAAATGTAGAAATATATCATATAAGTTTCCATGATTTTTATATTAATTGCGGGAATATATCATAATAATTTACAAAAGCAACTAATAAATGAGTTGTTCTTAACAAAATTAGCTTAGGATTTTCTATATTAGCTTATAAAGCGAAGGTTGAATATCTTGAGAGGATTTGGAAAGATCTTTTTCCTTTTTTGAATCACGGTATTAACAAAAAAAGCTAGCAATGATATGTTTCTTAACATAATTAGCTTAGGTATTTTCAAATATTAATGTATAACTTAATGACAAAGATTTTGAAATATTAAACCCTTTCAAGTAAAATATTTTGAGAATTTGATTATTTTACTTTGATATAAGTTAGTGTTAGACTATTAATAAAGATTGATCAGTTCTTTTCTCCGCTTCTCTTTGTACCTTGTGTGCATATATACTTAGCTCTTTTCATGCTTTAAAATTTACAAGTTCAAAATCAAAATATAGGCATTAAGCTTTGAAGTTACTGAGGACACATAAACACAAACATGAGGACTTCACTATGTAGTTCAATTTGTTAAGGTCTAGTTTGAATTTCAAAAGCAGAATGATGGTTAATGGTAGTTGATGTTACTATGTAGTGACTTCACTTTATACCTTGGATGAAGCTGGTTTTGTTTATTCATGATGAATCTACTAATTAAGCCACAATACTGCGTTAGTACTTTTGGATTAATCATAGAAGAAATTAGGCCATAGCATTTTGCATTTGTTAAAAGCTGCGATTATTGTTTCTAATTTGGAACTTTTTTTGTAGTTGTACGTGTTCAAAAATGGTGAGGACCAGGAGTTTTCTGCGAAGGCAAAGAATAAAGTAAGTGCATGCTTATCTTTATGGTTCAACTATTTAAAATATAAGTGGTACGTGCTTACTTATCTTGAAAGTAGCTACATGTAGATACAAAGATGTGAATTTGTTTGCATATATATCTTGCAAATTAGTTATTTACTTAAATTTATAATATTTGGTTTCACCATTACATTCTTTGCATCTGTTCAAGTTATCGCATTATCGTCTTATCATTTTATCGAGTTACGCATTTTATGTTGCGGGTAAGCAAGGTTGCCAAGACTAAGGCGGTCCCATCACCAAAGAATAAGGTAGTAATACAATCTCTTGATTCAGTTTCTTTTATTTGTTTAAGTCAATTTATTTACCACTCTCTTGATTAACTTAATTTAGTTGTAGATAATCTTGAAAAAGAAGAAGAGTCTGGAGCAGACGAAGTCTTATAACAAGAAAACAACTCCTAAAAAAGACGAAGAGTTTGGAGCAACCTGCAATTGAAAAGACTCCAAGTGAATCACCAACTGAGCCTGAAAATACACCTATACGGTCATCACCTAGGTTTAATAGCAGGTCATCACCTCTCTTTGAGAAGAGTGTTGCAACACGGTCATCACTTGGGAAACGGAAAAGCTTATTGACTTGAAAGTGTTGCACCATCTCAACCATTGCATTCCACATCGAAGCATCTCAACCATTACGGTCCCACATCTAAGGAAGTTATTGAGAAGCAAAATACAATGAGGCGGAAATTGTACCAATCAACAGTCCCATGTCCCAATGTACAACTCAGGAATCCGAATGATACCTTCGCTGATATGGTTGAAGATGATGAAGATGAAGATGAAATGGAGGATGATGTTGATGCTGAAGAGGGGGAAGGTGGAGACAAGGAAACTGAGAATGATGGTGACAATGACATCACGGCGAATGAAAAAGGAAATAAGAAGATGAGGTATAACTACTCATGTTCTTTTGCTTTAAGTTGTTTCTTTATTTTAGTTTTTCAATCCTTGTTTAATAACTCTTTTTCTTAAAACACTTAGGTTTCGAAAGGAAAAGATAAGAAAAAGTATGTTCCACGTGGCCCATCACGGATGGCTTCACTAGGGCTAACAGAGGACCCAACTCAAAAGTCCACTGTTAGCTTTAACAATAAGGATCAGCCCATTGGTAGCGCTTCCGTGCAACTTGCAAGTGTGTTGGGAGTTTTAGTTAGGAGAAACATTTCATTAACTTGCAAGGATTGGAGAGTGGTCCATAAAGATGTAAAAGATAATATATGGAAGATTGTTAAGGTAATTTCTTAACTCTTCAACTCTTCAAATCTTCACCTATTTATCTCTTTTAACCTTCTATCTTAATCTCAACTCTTTCTTTGTTATTTGAGATGAGGTTCATTTTTGATGATCTTTACAAAGACTATTATTATGGGAGGATGGGTTGTTATCTTAAAGAGGCTAGGTCTAGGAAAGCCGGTAGGATACTCGCCCTTGATGAGTTATAAGAAGAAGAAAGAGAGAAGAAGATTAAAGCACTTAAACCATAGAACATGTCAGATAATGAGTGGGAAGTTTTCGTAACAAATGTTTGCTGCGAGGAATTCGAGTAAGTGTTTATATCATGTTATCTTTTACATTAATTCTTTGGATAGTCAATGTTGTTGGTGATGTCTTATTACTTAAAAACATTAAGTTACTTTTGAGGAAAAAGACTCCAAATGCAGGAAATTCGAAGCGACATACCACCCCACACACAATCGGTAGACAAGGTTACGCTCATTTGGAGGAGGCTATGGTATGTTCTATAGAACATACTTTAGTTCATTATGTGTGTTAGTAATGATTGATTAAACCTATAGAACATACTTTAGTTCATTATGTGTGTTAGTAATGATTAAATTAAACCTATTTGTGTTTTTTTTAAGTAACTGGATTTGTCTGTTGTTTGCAGCTAAAGGAAAAAGAAAACAAATTTGAAGAGATTGATAGAGTCGAAATGTGGATAACGGGTCACAAGCATAAGGAAGGAAAGGAACCAAATCCTGGGGTTGTTGAGGCTTTAGTGAGTACTCAAAAGACTTCTTTCTTTGTTTTTGTTTATATATGTGTTCGACTGATTTATAAATGTGACTAAATTATAAATGTGACTAAATGCATGAGAAAATTGCAGAGCTAGAAGAAGAGCATGGTGATGTTGTTGGATTATCTTAAACAGACGATCTTCTTGTCAAAGCTCTTGGTGATGACAAACCAGGTCGACTCAAAGGAGTAGGGTTTGGAGCAACAAAGACAAAGATGGCTGTCAAGTCCCATTATAAGAAGATCATTAAGGAGTGTCAGGAAACTATGTTGGAAATGAATGGAAGACTTAATATGTTAGAGGTGAGAATCTTATTATTGATTTAGTTTTCTTTTCTCTGTTTATGAGTTCAAACTTGTCCCTTATATGCTGTTTTGGTCTTTGTATAGGAACGGTCCTCGAGATGTGTTTCTTGCCATGTTGGATCACACTTGCAAAAGGCCGTCCCTAAAGTAAGTCTATTTACATGTTTCTCGCTCTTGTAGTTTTTGTTGTATTTTGTATTTTTTACATGTTTACATGTTTCTACAGCCATTCCAAAAGTAGAGATGCATTTTACATGTGGTAGTTTTATTTTTTTTCTCGATGCTGAAATGCCAGCAACAACAATGTTAGCACTAGCATGGTCCATGAAAATGGCAGCCCATTGAGACTAAATGTGGTGCAAGAGCCAGTGGGAGTGCCGGAGAAGCATACCCCTTGCAAGTTACTCGGATGGTACGTTGAGGGAGAGATTGTAGGCGATGCATTTATTGCTTTGAAACGGATCCAAAGCAAAGTGTCCATGGAAGGCCAATAGGTTTTGGAGCATACAAGGTAGGCGTGAAAACTTCTTTTGTGGATGATGCTCTTGTCTACGGGAAACTGAGTCGGTGTAAGACTATCATTGACCTTTGTAGGAAATTTCATCACATGGGGCAAGGAATTTATAGTGCTTGGCTAGCCGCCTGACTTGATCTTTATTTTGACAGTGTTTCAGGAAACTTACTTTATTTTATTTTTTTTAGTTGTTGCTCTGTGGTCTGGATATTTTGAATGATTCATTCAAGGTTGTGAATGATGTAAGACTTGTTTAAATGTTTGAATGCTGTCACATTTTGAATGAATGATGATTGAATGAATGCTGATATAATTTGATTGAATCCTGCTCTGAGCAATTTCAATTTTTTTTTTCAAAAATGAAAAATAACCACAACTACTTTGAAAGATTGTCGAAGAAAGTTAATACAACTATAACCAGACTTATCGAAAAAATGGCATACAACTCAAACCACGGTTGTCGAAAAAACGACATACAACTCTAAGCAAGATTGTCGAAGAAACGGCATACAACTCTAATCTGGGTTGTCGAAGAAACGACATACAACTCTTATCATGGTTGTCGAAGAAACGGCATACAACTCTGATCATGGATGTCGAAGAAACGCATTACAATCATAACCATAGTTGTCAAAGAAGTAAAATACAACTACGAACCTCTGTTGTCAAATAACTGACATACAACTCTTAACCAAATTCCAAGATAAGAGTTGTGTTAGCATTAAGAGGAAATTTCGAAGGACATTCACAATTGAAGCAAGCGTCGTACAAAAGTAAATGACAACTATATTTACGACTCTTGCTAAGAGTTGTGAATATTTGAGGACCTTCTACAACCCCCCTTATGCAACCTATGGATAAACGTTGTCGTACATGTACGACAACTGATTTTTGGGCTTGTAGATTACTGTTTTTCCCGTAGTACAAGTGCTAACAAATAGATGGCACACATAATGTCAAACTTAGTGTCACAAATTATCTATTGTGGATAACACAGTGTAAGTTTCTTCTAAAAGGATAGAAACTACAAAGTTATCGAAGCATTCTATCAGAGAGTGTATTCAGTCGTGTTCTTGGTTTGTCAACATCTCAGTAAGTCTGGGAAGCTCTTCAGAAAAGAGGGATTTCTCCGAATATATATGTACTCTCTTTGCCTGTTTTCTTTTTTCTCTCTCCTTGTATTAGGCGGACGTCTGTTGTATCTTTAGTGCTAGCTCAGCACTCCAGTTGAATGAATTTTATCTTTTCTAAAAAAAAAAAAAAAAGAAAAAAAAAAAAAAATTCGCACCACAGGCAAGGGCTATGTACCTTTGAAGGGATTTCTCCGAATAAAACCATGCAACAAGATGATATGCAACAAGCAAAAATATTTTTCAAAAGCTAAAAGTATTTTTGATGTACTTGCAGCTTCTGGAAATCAAATCACTCAAGATCTTGAATCAGTCATATATATGATTCCATTGTAACATCCATGAGCACTGTAGAGGAGATGGACATGGATACTTCCTATCACATGGATATATTTTTCTTTTCATATACACATGAAACAACAGTTGGCACTGCTACAAAAATCACTAGATAATGTTTTTGTAACTTCAAGTGGAACACCATCTCCAAGACCATATCAGCGCAGAAAAACAAGTTCAAACTATGTGCGTCAACCTAACCGTCCCAGAAGTGATAATCAGAACACACCCAAGGCCCTTGTCAACTGTGTGGTGAGAGAACTCATGTTGCTCTCAATTGTTGGTTTTGATTTGACAAACATTTTGTTCCCCGACAGCAATTGGTTCTAAGACATAGGAGCAACTAATTATTTAAATACAGATCTGAATAATCAGAACATTACTTTTGCTTAATAACAACCAAACAACAGAATCAGTTGGTAGAACATTACTTTTGCTTCATGACGATAATGAACTTAAGGTTTTAAAGAAACAACTAATGGAGTTGATACATCTTATCCATGCATGAAACTAAATTCATCACCAGCTCAATGGGTCAGACAAAAACAAATCCACCAGCTCAAACTAGGAGATGATTGTGGCCGAGACCAGGTCGGAGAAGGAGAGGCTTGCCCATGCAAACTTCATTCATATGTTTAGTTTCGTTAGTATTGAATCTGGTAATGGTAGAAAATATATATCTTGAGCTACATGTGTTTTTGATTCTGAAAACTGAACATTAAAAAACCAACCGGCAAGGTCTGGTGTCTTACTAGGCGCAGTCACCCCTAGATGTGGTATCCGGCTAAGCTGTACTGTCCCTGGCATGTACTTTTAGGCGCAGTCACCCCTTTCAATGGCTTCGTCATATGTGGTTTTCTTTTTGCTTCATAAGCCAGACTGGTAGTAGAGACTTATAATCACGAAACCACATTCCTGGTAATGGCAATGCTGCCAATGTAAAAGTCTTCTGTTCAATAATACCTGCACTTGCAAAAAACGACGATCCCTGTAACCCTGACATTACAGTGTTATCACCTAAATTCGTTAACGAGCCAAAATCAAGGCTAAGAGCTTCAGAAGAAGCTGAAACATGTTCCCACTCCTGAACTATTTTATAAGATTGGAACTACTTAATGCAGGATCAATCTCTTGTTTTCCTGGTGTTAAAGTCTTAAAAGTAGATGACTAGACTAGTTATACCAAAGGAATGGAAAGGAGACTGTTTAAAAGTAGATGTTAAAATTCATAATTTGCATACCTTTCTCGGCCTATTGGCTAAGATCAAGTGTAGTATCTGTTCTTATCAGTTTAATATCTGATATGCTTGTCCAACGGACGGCACGGTATTAAATTAATTTTTTCATGGGGGAGTTTCCACAACAGTAGCTTGCTGCTGGGTTTTCTGTGTCGCCTTTGTGTTGCACTAGAGATGGTCCTAGTTTGCATGCTGCCATGTGGTTTTATTAATGGGAGGGCGAACGGAAACTCTTGGTGAAGCAATTGAACGGATCTTCATCATACGTGGCTGCTAAGGATTTGAGATCCAAATAGATAAATGGACGGTGCTCGCATGTGAATTGAAGGATTCGGACTCTAAGATAAATGTAACATCACTATATGTATTTACATTGTCAAAGAAACTATGGAGTTGATACAGCTTCTCCATGTTTAGGTTACAGAAACAAATTATTAATTCATCACCAGCTCAAGGATAAACCTAATCCGCGCCTGGGTCGGAGAAATACAAATTCACCAGCTCAAACTAGGAGATTATGGTGGCCGTGACCAGGTAGGACAAGGTTTTGGCTTGACCATTTCAAAACTGAAGATTAAAAACCAACCGGCAAGGTCTGGTGTCTTAGGCGTAGTCACCCCCTTAGATGTGGTATCCGGAGCTAAGCTGGTACTACTGTCGTTTGGGCGCTAGGCCTTAGCCACCACCGGGGCAAAGACAAAGACAGATTCCCAGTGCCTTTGGCTTACCATCTTTTGTGGTGGTTGGGGATGACCAGATTTAGCCTTTCAACCACTCACACCAAGCTAGTTGATTGATTAAGTTGTAACAGCAATTCAATATATTCGATATCTTCAAACTTATAATTCCCGATGTGGGATTATTCTCAGTGTTAAGAAAACTGTTGGAGTCTTCTTCAATTTGCGCATCTCCATTTTCCCCTCTTCTTCCAAATTGTCAGGCAGGTCTCCATTGATTGAGTAACGCCATCATCAATCAAATCATCCTCAATATATCCAAATCCCACCTAGTGATTCTAGAACTTTTGATGAACAACGCAATGCAAAACAGAGTCTGTTAGGATGCAGCCGGATTCTGAGGACGATAGATGTTGTTATTACAGTCATGCACAGTGTCTCACCTTATATTTATTAAGATCCGAGAAATCAAAGGATGTATTAATGAATTTTTGTATCTGGATGTTAAACCAAAGTCAGCTCTGTAAAACCTCTTTTGCTACAGCTGAAGCTCATTTTACCTTGGGATTTATACAGATTTTCTAGTGTTTCTTTGGATGCCAAACTCTGCGACATAAGAATAAGATTTGTACTAAGCATACCAACCTCAAACAGTTTACAGACTACAAGACTGATCTTTTTGTATATGGCGCAACCTATACTGACCAGACCCAGCCACATGCTCAAGTAGTCGCCTCAATGCATCGGAAACCACATTCCTGTTAAAGGCAGTGCAAAAGTCTTCTGTGCAATAACACCTGCACTTGCAAAAAGGACGATCCCAGTAACCCTGACATTCTACAGGATTCACAATGTGCGAATACAGATTATGCTAGAAAGTAAAAGACTATGCTAATACAGAATACAGAATCAATTTCTTGTTTTTCCTGGTGTTGAATTGTTAAAAAGTAAAAGACTATGCATTATAGACTTTCTAGCAGAGCAGTCATACTAAATCCTCTAAAATGCCAACTCCAAATACCCACCTGGATCAAATAATGTACACCAAAGGCCTGAATAAAAAGTAATTTTTCCACAGGACTGAAAACAGCGGATAGGATAAACAACCCAATCTAAGATCTTGCACAGCTATTGTTTACAGCATCACAGCTACAACATCCAAAACTCTGTAAATAAGCAAAAAAATACTGCACAGTTGCAAGGTTGGCATTTGGTTGACACGGTTCAGATAATGGCATGGAAAACAAGGCAAGATAAAAGCTATTGTTTAGGGCTACAAGTCTAAAGCCCGTGGTTTTACTAGTTGTTCAAATTGTGAGCCTGGTTGCACAATACATTTTAAGGTTTATCAGATCCAGTTTGTAGCGGACCATAAAAAATATACGATAATGGGTCTGTGCTGGTTGGTAACAACATGGGAGCATATAACAAGAAATACGTTGGATCATACATACCGAGTCACAGACGCATTATAATGATAGAACTTCACATGTGTGCGACAAAAAGTTAACAACTTTTCCATGTTACACATAAAAAGAAAGGAAAAAAAGCGCAAAGTATGAAACTCGAAAGCGAGATATAGTGAGAAAAGAAGTTGCATATATAAATGAATTAGGATCGGCTTCGAAAGAGAAGTGCCCTCAACATGAGTATATCCTTGCTACACAAAAAGTCGATAATCGTAACAGAGTTCTCAGGATTAGATTGCACTTCCTAATCTAAAACTTCTTACTGACAACCAACCTGTATAGCCTAACCTGTACATAAAAACTAAGATTCTTGTGTTTAACGGCACAACTTAATTCAGTTCCGCTAGTTGGTAACCTTCATTAACCAGACCCACTGAAACACTTCCCACATGCTTCATTAGGGAGACGCCAGCATCTATTATTGCATCCACAAATAGTGCCAGAAGATGCTCATAGTTATGACTTGAGAGTCGCTTAATATATCAGAAACAATACTCCAGGTAATAGAACAACCTACCAAGACAAACTAGTATTCTATTAAGCAAAAATAAATAAAAATGCACCCACATTCTGTCCCATAAGACACGCACTCACGATCCCTGTAACCAGTAATCCAGACATTTTCTAGGATTCCCAATCTGCTCACCTAAACTCTAAATCAGGGCTATGACCTTTTTGAACATTTCATCCATGTTACTCATTATACTCAGTTTGCCAGCCATTGTATAACAAAAACGCCTTCAGTTTCTCCTCATCAGTAATTTTCAAAACCTTCCACACCCCATAACCTCTAAAATTTGAGCAAATGCATCTAAAAGGAAAACGACTGAAATATAGCCACCGTTAAAAAAAAAAGAAAAAAGAACGAAGGCGTAGCATATTATCAGACCTGAACTGTTTTATAAGAACTGAAACTAATATAGACCTTGGAGCATAGCTGTTATATTAAAGCCTCTAGGACTAGGATGCCCACCTAGATAAAATGGTGTACCCGCCTGAACACATATCATTTTTTCTATAGGAATGAAAAATCTGTTTCAGGATAGAAGACAGCTACAGGGGATAAGATAAAAAGAACAATCTAAGATGAAGTACAGCCTCGCAACTACAACATCCAACTTTGTACACAAAAAAATAAAATACTCCATGCTTGCAAGGTTGGCAATTCGGTGGACAGGAATACAGATAATGACATGGCCAACAAGGCAGGTTAAAAACTAGTTTTCAGCGCTAATCTAGAAGTCTAAAAACCCCGTGGTTAACTACTAGTTAATGAAATTGTGAGCTTGGTTTCCCAATACACCTTATGCTTTATCAGATCCAAACTAGTAGCGCACCAGAAAAAATTGTATGATAATGGGTCTGTGCTAGTTGGTAACAACATAGGATAGGAGCATATAACATGATTGCATACTAGAATAATATCGGAACATACACACTGACACATAATAATGATAGAACTTCGTGTATAGGAAAAAGAGTTAACTACTTGATTAAGTCTGGATACAAAACACAGTTTTAGATCATTACATGCATTACATGTTGTACGCCAAAAGGAAAATAGGGGAATGTTAAGTTCAAATATTGTAATGACTAAATAAAGACTCACCTGTCTTTACTCTTACTTTCTTCAAGTTTCAATTGTTTCCACCGACCTTCCCGTCTCCAAGTTTCCTTCTCCAAATGCTTTCAGTGAAACTAAGGTGCTCATATGTGGAGCTGCGTGACTAATTCTTCCACCGAAATCCTCGAGCATTTTGGAAGAAGCAGATTTCAGGTCGTAAAGATGGAGCTTTGTATATGAATTATTAGTTATTGGCTTGATTTAGGAAACACGCTGTTTTAGGAAAGATCAAACTTATTTCCCTAAATCAGTTTGCACCTCCTCAAGTATTTTAGGAATCTGTTTTCTAAGTTACATTAGGAAATAGTTCTCTATTTAGGACTTCTATTTCTAGGCAATTCTAGATTATTCCTAGGCCTATAAATAAGAGTGTAACCCTTTAATTAGTGTAACCTAGTCTGAATTGTAGAGGTGTGTGAAGAAGTCTATTCTCTAAGTTTTCAATAAGAAGTTTATTGCTGCGAGTGGAGTAAGCACATTGCCGAACCACTATAATTCTTTGTGTTGTTTAAATTCGCATAGTTTTTGTTTTACGTGTGAAGATCTTGGGGTGTTTAGGAAGTAGCCAATCTTAAGCACAACAAACTAGTATCGAGCCGGGTTCTAGGGTTTCGTCTAGAGTTTGCTTGGTTAAAGTCGAAACAAAGTTTGAAGGTGAAGATGTCGAAGTCGATGTTGAACGCAAAGTTTGAAGTAGAGAAATTTGATGGTAAGAACTATTTTACCATGTGGCAATGTGAAGTTCGTGATGCTCTAAGTCACAAGACATAGAAGATGCCCTATTAGAAGCAAAACCTCCGTGACAGGAGATTACGGACGTTGAATGGACAAAGATGAATCGTGCCTTGTAGCACAATCCGTTTGTGCCTTACGAAGAAGGAGATAAAAAATACGATATGATGAATGAGAATACAACTTTCAAGTGTGAAAGAATCTGGGAAGACAAGTATGTAGTGAAAAGTGTGTCAAACCGAATTATGATGCAAAGAAGACTTTTGATTCAACAAAAAACCAGGTACCTCATGGTTGAACACCTCGCTGAGTACAATAGATTTATTGCCGATGCACTTAATATTGGTGTGAAACTCGAAGATGAAACCAAAACTTGTTGTTTTTTGGCATCTACGATTCGTATGAGACTTTCATTGATAGTTTATCGAATAAGATAAAGGATAAAACGTTCAAGTTTGATGATGTGAGTGTTGCACTTATAAGTTATGATATTAGGCAAAGTGATAGAGATTTGAACAGAGAATCGACTAGTAAGGCCTTGACAGTCAGAGGGAAGTCTGACAAGAAGAATTCAGGTAAGTCAAGGTTCAAATCAAAGTCCAAATCAAAGATCCCAACATATTATGAATGCTCCTTTTGTCATCAGACTGGACATTGGAAGAAGGATTGTCTTAAAGCAAAGAACAAGGAAAAGAAGAACAGTTTAGATGCAAATGTTGCTGAATCTGGTGTTGTTGAAGATGATGAATATGACAAGTTCTCGATGATTTATTTCATGACTCCGCACTAGTTGCGATACAACCCAGTGGATTATGGATTGCATGACTTCCTACCATATGTGTCCTAGGAAGGACTGGTTCGTTATGTTTGAAAAGTTTGATGGACCAAGGGTGTTTATGGGTAACAACAATACCTGTAAAGTTGAAGGAATTCGAAAGATATATTTGAAGATGAATGATGGCGTCATTCAAGAACTTGAAGATGTTCGTTATGTACGGAATTGAAGAAGAAGTTGATCTCAGTAAGTGAACTAGACTCCAGAGGATTTGAGACGACATTGAAAGGTGGAGTTTTGAGGTCTATTCAATGGTCTAGTTGTTATGATAGGTTTGAATATTGGAAACTTGTATTTTACGCAAGGAAACACAAGTGTGAGTGAAGGAATTCAAGCGAAGATCGGATAGTGTTGATTCGGACACTACCAAACTATGGCATATGCGTTTAGGGAATACAGGAGAAAAGTCTTTGCAAAGGTGACTTTGCAAGGCTTGTTGAAAGGCGCAAAATCATGCAGCAAGTTAGGATTTTGTGAACATTGTGTGAAGGGGAAGAGGACTAGAACAAAGTTTGTGACTGGTAAAAGCACCACCAAGGGAATTCTAGACTATGTTCACACAGATGTATGGGGACCTTCAAGGAATGCATCCTTGAGAGGTAGAAGATATTTTGTCTCCTTTATAGATGACTTTACGAGAAGAGTATGGGTGTACACCATGAGTAGAAAGGATGAAGTTTTTGGAATATTTTTGAAGTGGAAGAAGAAGGTCGAGATGAAGAACGGCAAGAAAGTGAAGGACTTAAGATCAAACAATGGTATGAGTACAAGTCTGATCCATTCCTGCGAATCTGTGAAGATGAACGCATTGAGCGTCATTTCACAGTAAGGGAGACTCCACAATAGAACGGGGTGGCGGAGCGCATGAATCATACATTCACTTGGAGAAAGTACGATGTATGTTGTCTAATCTTTGGATTAGGCAAACAATTTTGGAGTTGCGAGAGGTGGAATATGCGTGTCACCTAGTGAATCGGTTGCCAACAAAGCTGACACTAGAAGGTAAAACACCGATGGACGTATGGTATGGTAAACCAATTTCATATTATGATATGTTACATGTATTTGGTTATCCCGCTTATTACCATGTGAGAGAAGGAAAACTTGATCCTAGAGCCAAGAAAGCTATTTTTGTAGGTTTCCAATCATGAGTAAAAGGATACAAGTTATGGTGTCCCGAGTCGAAGAAGGTAGTGATAAGTAGGGATGTTACCTTTAATGAGACTACAATGTGGAAGAATGAATCATCTAAAATAGAAGTAGAAAGTCGGCAAATAGCGGTGTTTGAACCGAATGAGAAACCAGCGAAGTATATCCACATAGAAGAGAATTCAGAAGATGAAGGTTCTCGATGAAGACTTAGAATTGGGAACAACTAATGGTTCAACCCAAGAACGAGAACAAGAGGTACAAGTAGAAGAAACACAATCAAATGCTAGGAAGAAGCTACATATTATGATAGTATTGCTCATAGGAAAGAAAAAAGAAATACTCGCCAACCTTGAACAGGTTTGCATGGATATTGTTGCATATGCATTACCGATTGTAGAAGAAGAAATTCCTTCAACTTATAAACAAGCTGTCAAGACAGTTGAAAAGGTGAAATGGGAGAAAGCCATGAGTAAGGAGATGGATTCTCTTGACAAGAATGGAACTTGGAAGCTGGTGGAGCTACCTAAAGGAGAGAAAGCAATTGGATGCAATAGTGGGTATATACAAAGAAGGAAGGATCTCCAAGTGCAAGCAATGTAAGATAAAAACCAAGGTTGGTAGCTAAGGGTTACGCACAAAGGGAAGGGATTAAATATAATGAAGTGTTTTCTCCAGTGGTAAAGCATACTTCCATTAGAATTTACTTGCTTTGGTGGCGCAGTTTGATCAAGAGCTGGTACAACTTGATGTGAAAACTGCTTTCTTACACGGTGACTTGGAGGAGACGATTTATATGAAGCAACCTGAGGGGTTTGAAGTAAAGGTAAACAAGATTGGGTATGTAACTTAAAGAGATCGTTGTATGGCTTGAATCGGTCTCCAAGGCAGTGGTACAAATGATTGGACAAGTTTATAAAGACACAAAAGTACACAAGCAAAGAACTATGACTCTTGTGTGTACTTTCAAACAACTACTTACTTTTATACGTAGATGAAATGCTTATTGCGTCTAAGAGTAAGGTGGAGATTCAACGATTGAAAAATCAGTTGAGTAGTGAATTTGAGATGAAAGATCTCGGTGAAGCAAGTAAAATTTTGGGCATGGAAATTGAGAGAGATAGAAAATCTGGCACTATTTGTCTCTCTCAAAAGTCTTATTTGAAAAACGTATTGAAGCGTTTTGGTTTAGAATCCAACTCTAAATCAGTAGCACAACCTCTGCCTCGACACTTTAAATTGAATGCCGAACAATCACCAAAAACAGTGGAGGAGCAGAGGTTAATGGTCGAAATACCGTATGCAAGTGCTGTTGGGAGCCTTATGTATGCTATGGTATGTACTAGGCCTGATATTTCACAAGACGTTAGTGTGGTTAGTAGATATATACATAATCTAGGGAAGGAACATTGGCTGGCTGTGAAGTGGATTCTGCGGTATATTCAAGGTACCGTAGATATTGGATTGAAGTTCTCACGAAATGAGAGAACTGGTTGCAAAAGTAGAAGGATACCGTGATTCCGATTACGTTTGGTGATTTGGACAAGTTTCGGTCCACTATCGGGTAACGTTTTTACAACTGCGAGTGGACCGATAAGTTGGAGGTCAACCTTACAACCAACAGTAGCATTATCGACAACCGAAGCTGAATATATGTCTGTTATAGAAGGTATAAGGGAAGCCGTTTGGATAAAAGGTTTGTTTGAGGAGTTGGGGATTCAACAAGAGCAAGTAAGCGTGTATTGTGACAGTCAAAGTGCAATACACCTAGCTAAGAACTAAGTTTATCACGCTCGAACAAAGCACATCAATGTACGATATCACAAAGTACGGAAAATTGTTGAAGAAGGTGAAATTCTCTTTGGAAAAGATTGGAACCGCCAACAATCCAAATAGATATGCTCACCAAAGTGGTGACAGGGGTGAAAAGTTTAGACATTGTCTAAACTTGATCAGCATTGTGCATATTTGAAGACACCTTAGGGTGTAGTGGTGCTATCAAGCACATGTGAAGCCCAAAAAGGGAGTGAAGCATCTATTGATGATTGAATAAGTGAAGCATCTACTGATGACTGAAAGACAAAGTTTGAAGTAAATGAAATGTCAGATTTCATTCCAAGGTGGAGAAATTAGAGAATAGTGAAGTTGTCCTAGAAATCTTGCCAAGGTGGATAATTGTTAGTTATTGGCTTGATTTAGGAAACACACTGTTTTAGGAAAGATCAAACTGATTTCCCTAAATCAGTTTGCACCTCCTCAAGTATTTTAGGAATCTATTTTCTAAGTTACATTAGGAAATAGTTCTCTATTTAGGACTTCTATTTCTAACAAATTCTAGATTATTCCTAGGCCTATAAATAAGAGTGTAACCCTTTGGTTATTGTATCCTAGTATGAATTGTAGAGGTGTGTGAAGAAGTCTATTCTCTAAGTTTTCAATAAGAAGTTTATTGCTGCAGTAGAGTAGGCACATTGCCGAACCACTATAATTCTTTGTGTTCTTGTTTAAATTCCGCATAGTTTTTTGTTTTCTGTGTGAAGATCTTGGGGTGTTTAGGAAGTAGCTAATCTTAAGCACAACATGAATTACATAAAAATGTACCACTACTCGTAAGGGCAAGTGAAACAGGGTATTGATCCGAACTTGTTAAACAAAATATTTTACTCCAACCAAATGACTTATCTTTTTTTTTTCTTAAGTAACTATACATCACAACTTTTGTCGTCTTCACTATAGTGTGTACCACTATAATGACCTGAAAGCACCCTAACCAAAAAATTCTCATTGTAATATTCATCTAATTCTACAAAAATTTTATTAGCCAAATCAAATGCCATGATTTTCCCCCTTGTGAAATTCCAATAAAGAAATCCATCAACAAAGACAGCATTTTCCATAGACATGTGATTCGAATCTTTGTGTATCTTCCCAACACTTCTCCATCCTTTACCACTGCCAAGAGTATAAACCTCAATTTTGTGCTACTTAGGAATCTTTCCAGAAAGGGTAAAGCCTAGCAACCTTTTACTCGTTAATCGCAACAACGTAACCAAATCCACAAGTCATGAAAAAAACATTATGATAGTATGTCGCTCTATCAAGTTCTAGAAGGGTAATAGATTCCCCGGTGATGGTATTACAGATATAAGCAACATAAGAAACACTACTAGACTCATCCATGGTATAATGACTAGGTAATCCAATTATACAGACCAAACCGTCACACGATCCAAGGATACTGTAAAGCTCAAACGGAGGTTTCAAAATCAATTTCTTAGTATTATGAGAAGAAACCTTATCATCATATTCTAGATAATATAGGTCTTTTTTAGAGAACTGTTCAGAATAATCATTCATCCTGAAAATAAAGCTAAGCTTACCAGAATCAGAAGAGGAATCGAGATTCCTAAGGAGGAGATTTGAGTGCATTTGATTGAAGGATGAATGACGAAGAACTTTATTCCAGGTCTTGGAAACTGATTTGCAATCTGCAACAGATTCAGCTGGTAACCTAGTGAAAATGTCTAACATTACATCTGATGGAAGATCACTGAACTTGCCCATTTGATTTGTTTTGTTGATGACGAACAGTGAAGAGAATCAAATAGGAGATGAGATTTTGAGGATTCTGAAAGAAGAATATGAACAGAAGGTAATCAATTAGGTTTTTTTATTGATGAAAGGATTTTAAATCGAGAACCCCAAATCGGTTGAATCACCGAGTCCTGACCATGTTAGATATTTTCGGACAAGCATACCCTTGTGCTCTAAAGCCAAGCACTATGGTCGGGCCTTTCCCTTGGCTATAGCCTAGACGGAGCCAAGCAAAATGAAAGTGAAGGTGTATTTTGGTTTGGACCTCACTATGGTTAAACATTACCTAGCTAATACTCCCTCCGTCCCAAATGTAGCCAAGCAAAATGAAAGCGAAGGAGGTGGATTTTAGACCTCACTATCGAGGCGGATATTCAGTTTCTTCGCAAGTAGTCGGATTCACTTCTTTTTTTCTCCAATTCTATTTTAATAGATTTAGATAAATATTTATTTTGGGAAAATAAATTTAAGAAAAAAATGGAGACATGATAGGAAAAAAAGGAATTTAAAGAAAATAAAATGGTAACAAGTAAAAGATTAAGAGTAAAAATAGATCGAAAGTGAAAAATTGAATACGGAAACTTAATACCTCTCAAAAATGAAAATCACTAATAATGTAACTTTTCAAGGAGTCACTTAGTTACAAAGTGGATCAGATCCGACCCACCTTTTTTTTTTTTTTTTTTTTGCGGGTTGATATAACAAATTTGAAGCGAGATTGGGGCATACCCAAACTAATTGGGGTATACCCAAATTTATATGGACATAGTGTCTTACTAAGGGGAGGCTAATTGTGGGTGAGTTTACTTTATTACCCTTGAACTAGTTAACCCTATTACTTAATCTAATAACCCTAAAATTAAAAACTTAAATAAACCCGTTAATCTTCTCTTAATCTTCTAGTAATCTTCTCTTCTTCTTCATCTCATCTTCCATCAAACTCATAAGAAAAAATCTCTCGAAAATTGAAAATTTTGATTTTCTGAAAAATGGTTGATTCCAAACGATCAATAGATAACACTTCTCCATCCTTTAGATTAGGTTAGAAATCGCAGACTATGTTTTTCATGATTCTAGGCCAGCAAGATTTTTTAAAATAAGATGCTTTGGCCTTCTCATTGTTAGTGACAATGGCACACAGTAGTAACATGAAGATCATGCCGACTTTTTATATCAGCCATGGCGACTGCGAAAAATTAACCAGGGCCGATATGGTAATCCAAACAAACCCCTCCGACTTTCCTTAAGTCAACATGTTCTTAAAATTGTACCGTTCCGACTTTAGGTCATGAAACCTGATTTTGCTGGGTTAACTATCAGCATTATTATTGAATATAACCCTACCGACTTTTTATTAGTCGGCGTGTAAGATGATTACTACCATGCCGACTATGTATTAGCCGACAATATTTAGATTCTAGACCTTGCCGACTTGATGAATATAACCATGTTTTAATGTGTAAAATTTATATCCTTTATTTGTGTATTGTTTAGGTTCCCAAAGGAAAAAAAAGAAGATCTACCTTGTTCGGTTACTGCAGAAGAGCTATTAGAATTTATTGACGAAATTTATCCCAATGTAGAAGATCCTAAAGATGAAACTGAAGAGAATGGCCCTGTAAGGAAGTTACTTCTGATGGGTAAGAAAGATCCTGAAGAATTCCTAAGGTTTATGCACCGTTCTAGCGATCCCCTCAACTATGAAGAATGCACATCATCAGAGGAGGAAGAAGAGGAGGTTGATCCAATGACTTTTTTCAGGGCATGTGACTTTTCTGGAGTGAACCCCTATTACAATGAGGACGGTGATTACATAGGTACAAGATAAGGGAAAAGCAAAAGTCGATCTTTCACTGAAAACGCTAGTGATGGTGAAGAAGCTAGTGATGTGGAGGAAGATAACAACAACAAGAAGGATCCATGAAATTTTTAAACTTTATTATGTTTCACTTGGTTTAGAAACTTAGATTGTGGTTTGAACTATTACCTTATGTTTTGAACTGTTAGTTGTTGGTCGGCAGGGTTTTAAATCTTGACCTTGTCGACTTATATGTTAGTTGCACTTTTATGTACAAAGTACAAGCCATTGAATGCTCAACGGCTATAAATTTCAAAATAAAGATATTAGGTGTTTTTTTATTATAAAAAAATTCTCAACTTCATCTTCAACCTTGCATAAAGAATGGAAGTTTCAAGTGCAACACATGCCCAAATATTTGTAGTCTTTGTACACTAAGTGGTCATTTTGCAAACGATTGTCCCTTTGAAGGAAGAAAATGCACTATTGAAGGTTGTAAGGGATTCTTATTTCTCATGAAAGCTACAAGAGGAGATGTATATCAGCCATATGCTTCCAAATGCACTAGTTGTGGGTTTTTCTATTGGATAGATTAGCGCCTAGCTCTGTATGAAGACGAAGTTGCTAAAATCAACCTTCTACCATGCACAGATCCATGTTGCGACGGTAATATGAAGCTAATTACCTCTCCTAAGAAATTTTGTACCGGAAAAAGATACTATCTATGTCCCAAATGTGTTAGGGTTAAGTTTTTTTAACGTTTGTATGCTTTAATTAAGGTTTGTATTCGATGTACAACGACATTGTACTAGATTAAAAGCGTGTCGGCTTCTTCACAAATCGGCACTCAAGATTACACACAATCCTGGTGAATATATGGTCGGAAGGTGTCTCCTTATAAACCTTGCCGACTTAAGGCATGAGAACATCCAGAAACAATTTTTTTATCTGTTTTGGTCGGCATTGTAAACCTCAAAAACCATGCCGACCAGATAAAAGTTGGCAACCTGACGAAACCAAGACCCTGCCGACCCTGGGGAAGTCGGCACTGTAAGAAGGAAAACCCTTGCCGACCGTCCCAGACCTATTTTCTTGTGCTTTCATGCAGTGCAGCCGGCAACCTGACGAATTAATATCATGCCGACCCTAGGAGGGCCAGTAGGGTAGTTTGACTAATACAATACCGACTAAAGGAGTATACACAAAAAAACACATCCATTTTATTCATTTGTAGTATGCCAAAGTACATTACACAAAACACGAATGCGATTACAAAAGTACTCCAAAAAGATTCCTTAGTTCCTACCATAATCAATCATCACTCAAATCTATTGGAGGGAGTTTAGTCAAATCTATGGGACATTCCCTAGACTCATCTAAAACATTCCAAAGGTCCATGTTGTCCTCATAAAGTTTCATCCATTCCTTGCTCTTTTTGTTTGTGAACTTCTCCCAAAAACTAAACCTACAAAGAGGAGGTAATGGACATTCCTTGTTAAGTTGTAGTCCAATAAAATGATTTTTATCCACCAAATCTATGACAATTCTTCTATGATTGAGTTGCTCCACGCAAAACCGCATGTTTCGGTGCAAATGCTATAGATAGTCCCTTGCTCAAAAAAATGTACCTCGCAATTCCACGTATCCGCCAATAGATGGCCACACTCCGGCATTCTCAACCAATCCTCCCATTTGACCGGTGCATTTCCTCGGGCCTTTAACACTAGTTAGAAAATCTTTAAAAGTTGCTTTTTGTCCTCCATGGAACCTTCTAGCATCTTTGAGATATGAAAATCCTTGTCGTTTTCTAGTCGGGAGGCCATCTTCTTTCTTATGTATTGGCATTGGGTGAGATTCTCCTCAACCGCTCCACTTAGGTGTCCCAATTGTTGCGAGACAACGTGAAACCCACAATTTCCATCTTTTGGGACGTCGTCGGTACCAATAACGAACTCTTGAATAATTGGAGGGAGTTGTACGCGATACTCTTGCAACACCGGTTGTGATACCTTCCTTGGAAGACCTCTTTTCTTCGCAACATCTCCTTGGCTTGCTTGACTCTCAAGAGGTAGAGTTCCATTTGGATTCAAGTTTGAAACCGTTGGTGTAGTTGAATCCTTCCTTGGCCGACCCATTTTCTTTCCAACAAATTTCACACTTGCTTGACTCTCAAGAAGTGGAGTGCCATTTGGATTCAAGTTTGAAACCGTTGGTGTAGTTGTTTCTTTCCGCGGACGACCTCTTTTCTTTTTAGCCAGCTCCTCCTTGTATTGCGCCTCGGTATAAACATGTCGGATGGATCGCACTTTGTACTCAAATGCTCTTTAATTTGTTCCCTTTCAGATTGATCACACTTTGTACTCAAATACTCTTTAATTTGTTTCCTTTCGGATTGATCGCATTTTGTACTCAAATACTCTTTCTTCCGCCTCGTCTTTGTGGTAGGTGGTCTACCCGTTGGATCTTATTTCGCCGGTTCTTGAAGTTCTTCCATAAAAGGGTAAAAATCGGCATCAACTTGTGCTCCATAGTTTGTTTGTCCAACCTATTCAACTTGGGGTACTTATCGAGGATTATTTTCCCAAGTTCGATGTCGCCAAACTCTTCAACGAGATCTTCTCTTGGAGCAAGTTTGAAAGATAATTGCTTCCAATAAGGATCAATATCATCAAGAGGAATGGGAGTTTATACCTACCAAGCATATGACGACATGGAAGTCCGATAGCCTTCATTATCCTACATTTACAAGGAGTGCTCTGGTCGTCATACTTTTTATACTTTTTAAACAAAGAGAAATGTTTCATCATAAAACGTATTATCCAATGCGAGACGTTGCAATGTATACCAACAAGCATCCAATTATCCTCCTTAAACTCCCTCAACTTCCTAAGCTACTTTCTTGGAATTATTTTTTATCTTGTTGATATCATTATTAGTGTACTCATGGATAGCATGCTTCACAGTCACAATCCCATTTTGACTTGTGAAAAGTAGACCTTTTAGTCTCCCATGAGCTTGCTCTACCATACTTGTGGATTCAAGTTTGAAATGTTTATGGGCGTAAGTAAAAGCATACACAAACCTCTCTTTATGTGGCCTCAACCATTGTTTCTTGCAATATTCACTACTTTGGGGTAATTAGTCCCCAAATCTTCCTTGAACTCCTTCAAGTTTATCTCATATCTTGCAACACTCATCGACCAAACCACCTTATCCCACACTTTCATGAATAACCCAAACTTGATCTCACCTTCTTTCCATTCTTCGTCTTCTTTCTCTTTCTCCTTCTCTCGCACCTCTTTAGTTAGTTTGCTGAGATGTTCATCTTCCTCTTTGACACGTTTAGTTCCTTTCTTTGCCTTCGGTTTTGGATATGACTTCTACAATTCTTTCTAAGATTGCATTGTATATGCCAAGTGCAAAGGAAATTTTGTGCATTGAGAAAGAATATCCTCACGGCGTTCATTATTGCTTGCTTATTATCGGTGACTATAACCCCGGGAGTCTCGTCTTCGTGGTAGAGAAGCTTCAAAGTTTCCAATGCCTAAATATAGCTATCATCCTTCTCACGATCCATAAAACACCATGCCACCGTTAACGATTGTTTATCCGAGGTTTGTCCAACAATGTTCAACAAAGGCATGTTGTACCTATTCGTCTTATAAGTACAATCCATGAACAAAACTTGGTAAAAGCAACGCGCCAATTGAATCATATCGGGATGCGCAAGAAAAATACGATCCACCTTCCCCTCCAATGACTCATGGTGTCTCACCGTGTAGTTGTATTTGTGTATTAACCATTGTGATTCTTCCATCACATTTCTTCCATCCCATTTAATTCTTTTAATAGTTGCCTTGGCCGCATAAATTGTAGACAATGAAGAAAGGTTACGCGGGTCATCCTCTTGAACTTACTTAGGAGCTTACTTGGTTTGATTCCCAACTTGTTCTTACTTGTTAGAACTCGTGCGGTTTCAACTTGGCAACTTGACAATTCCCAACAAGAGATCTTTATGGTTATGCCAACCAACATCAACTCTACTCATTCTCCACACGTTTTCGGTTTCTTTGTTCCTCCAAAATATAATCTTGAATGGGCATCCACACTTCTTTGACTTCGTCTTGTACACCCTAGTCGTCTTCTTATCATACACATAACCCTTTCTCCTGTGACTTTCCTCCGGCAACCCATAACACTCACACACCATTTCAAACCGCGTATCTTTTTGTTAGGTGTTTTTCACTAGAACGCACATCTTCTCTTTGTCTTTCTCAACAATCCAATTGATCGCGTCTTCTTTTTCCTTCCATTCCAAATCATTAGCGTAATGTGCGGAAGTATCAGGACCCCTAATTTTCTGAGCTTGAGGCTGATCCGTCATCGGTACCAATGCAACAATCTACAAAACATCAAAAGTTAGTTGATATGTATTACCAGATTCGGCAAGGTCGACATATAAAACCCTGCCGACAACAAAACATCCGGCACGTAAGAAATTAACATTTAACAGGGACGAACAAAATAGAGCTTCCGGCAGGTTCGAAAACTTGAAAAAGCCGGCTTTTAAGCATTTTCAAGTAACGACTCGTGTGTTGCAAAACCGAAAGTCGGCATGGTGTCAATTTTCTACCCGCCGACACGAATACCGCTCATGAAAAGTCTAAGACACGTTGTTAAATTACGAACCACGCCGGCGTTTTGGTCGGCATGATCGACAAGCGTCGACCTTGCCGACCCGGGAAGCAAAACCGAAGAAAAAAAACCAAAATCCATCATTTGCATGGAAAAATCAAAATCTTCACCACGAGGTTGTCTACCCGATTACTTGCAATGACTTAATTCTCTTCTTCTTGGTCATTGGATTCAACGTTTGGCTCAACATATTCATCACTTCCATACCCATCATGAGTTTGAGGAAAATAAAAGTGAGTGTCATGCATGTAATCCATTTGATCATGGTCTGGTAGATCATAATACAAGTACTTATATGTAGGAGGAAAGTTAGAAGATTCCCCACTTCAAAATCGTGGATTTGAATCACTCATATCACAAGTTTCTCAAAACCCTAGCTCACCCCCCAAACTTCCTCTACTAATTCATTCTCGCTTTCTCTCTCTAAATTATTTGTAAAACCCAACTTATAAATCAACTAACTAATCTAACTAATTTAACTAATCTAATCATTTTAATTAAATTAGTGCTAATCATTGTGGGGGCATTTTAGCCATTTAGAAAATACAAGGTTAAGGGGTGGCTTGGTTACTTCATAATGACCAGATTTTGTCTTATTGGGTATACCCGATTAGTTTCGGTATACCCCAATGTCGCCAGTATAACAACATTAAACTACTAAAAGAGAGTGAAGTTATGAATTTTCTTGGCATGAGAAGTTTCATAATCGGATCTCTTTGAACTTTAAGGGATTTACCGACCGAAAAAATGGATTCTAATGTGCATATTTTTCTATTCATTTTTTTGTGATCGAAGAAGTAACACCAACTAGGATCATTGATTTATTTAGTCAACGATCAAGGAAAACGGAAAACTGAGGTATTCATGAGGACTTTGTTTTTCTAGCTTATATTGTTTCTAACTTCGTAACCTTTTTTGTTCCTAATGCTGCCGTTCATGACTTGAAGTAGGTACGTATTAAGGGAACCTTCTGCACTGAGCCACTGAATCTTGTAAATTTTCTGCGGCTGTAGGCTTGGGAGATAATTTTCTTGAGGGGTGCAACTGGCTTGTAAGAAACACCACGGTAAGTTCGTTGGAAAGGATGCTGGTACTTATATGTAAGCATGGGGTGTAGAACTGGTGTCGTAAAGTTCAAACAGGTTACTATTGAACTCAAATTGCTAATTTTGATAAGGAAAAATAACAAAATTTGATTGTTAATTGCCAAGTAGGCGCAGCAAGTAAGTTTTCTTTTTCTGTTTCTTTAATTAGGATCTTTTCTTTTCTTTCCTACTCTTTCATCTGTATCCGATTTCAAGTTTTCAACGAAATAAGGCTATGATGCATGTAGGGATGGTAATGGGGCGGGGACCTTGAATCCCATCCCCTACCCGTTCGAAAAACCAAAACCCATCCCCTACCCGTTCCCCATAAAAATGGGGCGGGGATGGGTTTCCCAGGGGTTCCCATTACATTACAATAAATATCACTTGTTATAAAAAAAGGTGGTCTTGACTCTGAGATTTGAGAGTCATTAGACGGACAGGATTCGCCGGAGAAGGTCATCCCGCGGTCGGAATCATCCTGATCGAGCTATGACTTGGACGGCTGGGAATGATCGGGTACACACTGTATCTTTTTGCACCTATATTTTAAGAAAATTAAAATTAAAAATCTATTTGTTTCTATGTTCTTTCCCCAGCTTCTTCCACTCCCCGCCAAAATTTCCCTAACCTAACGTGCCAGTGTTGAAGTTCAATGAACTAGACGGAAAAATTCAATCGATTTGAAGAAGTATCAACAAAGTACTTCAAGATATAGAGGTATTTTTCAACCACAATAAAAAAGGGAGAAGAAATTCAATGAATCCGAGTGAAAATTGGATAAACCGAGTTTTGAATCTCCGAGTATTTTTGGTTTTGTTGGTAAGTTTTGATTAGGGTTGTTGTTTATTTTTATGGATTTGATCAATTTGTTGCTTAATAAGATTTAAAAGAAGATGTTTGAGATTAGTGTTTCTTTGTTATGGTTTGGTTTAGGGTTTCAATAGAGAATAGATTGGAGTTGATATTCATGGTTTGTGTTGAAATATAAGAACTGGGTTTTGATGAGTTGGTGAACTTTCAATTTTCTCGGCAACTGAACACGAGTGAATTTGGGGGTTTTGATATGGATTGAGGGCTAGATTCAAAGTGAGAAGAGAGGAAGAATTCTGGTTGTATATGGTGTTTTGGAGTTTAAATTCAAATCAATTTTCGTTTCTTCCAACAACAACAACAAATCTCTGAAAAATCAATTTAGAGGTAACTTGATTTGTTTTTTCTAAATCAATTTCTCCTTCTTTGCGATTCGTAGTTTTTGTAAGTTCTGGATTTTTTTTTTTGATTAAGTTATTGTTGAATGGAATTTAGTTTATTCGATGACATGTTCTATCTTGATGGTGATTTGAGCTGAAAATAACATGAATTTGTAATATTGTTGTAATTTAGGTACTTGGGTTTACAACCGGATGATTTCAGTGAATGGGCATCATCGACGCCCCAGAATGATATCGTAAGAGGTCACATTATCACCTATATGTTGCTCGGGGATTAGTACAATTTGATATCGGGAGCACTCAGAGCAGGTATTTGCCTGCTCCTATTTTTCTTGGTTTTGATATTGAACTTCCAAACTAAACTATTTTTGATACATATAGGGTGTATAAGAACATGATAGTCCAATGCCGAACTTTGAAGGAGAGATGCATCAGTTATAGCTTTGAAGAAGGCCCCAAAACTTGAGAATGTGAATACCTAGAAAGGAATGATGTGAAGAATTAAGGAACTCTTGAATGAGGTTTGTTTCAACTACCCCGAATCAAAGCATGTTTATTTTTTTATGCTTGAGACAAACCCGATAGTTGTGGCAAATAAGTGCAGCTTAGCGGCCGTGACACGGTTGTATAGGAAATAATGTGATTTTTCCCTTCATGGTTTGGACGAGGGATGATTTTTGGTTTCCTCGAGTTGTACATGCAAAAGGAGTCCTAACTCCAAATTTGTATACGTGTATATGTATGTGGAGGAAATACGTAGGGTTTTGGACTAATCATATGTCATGAAAAACAAACTCTATCGTCAAAGCGGATCAAAGCACGTCACACGCCAACGTCTCGCTTATGGTTATTATGGGACTAGAAGTAGATTGTGATACCTTGGCAAGAAAAGACCAATGACTATTTGAACATATGCTGAATTGGGAGATGGACTACCAAGTAATAATGCCTAACATGGAGAAGAAAGGAAGTCCAAAAGATTCACAACGACTAGGTCGCCATATCTAATTATATAACATTGTACTCTAACATAAATCATTTTGCGTCTCTAGAACTAACATTAACGTTGTATTTGTCCTTGCGTTGAGATAAAATCATAAAAACATGTTATTGTTTTACTCTTCGTTAATTATTGTTGTCAGATTTTATTAGTTTTAGCTTAGCTAAGATGTATGGAATGTATTCGTGAAAAAGCTGATGCGAAGTAGGTGGATAAGAAAACATATACACTAATGATATGATCTACATAGCTTTAGACATGCCGTACCTAGCTCTACTTACTTTGTTAATGCAGCACCAAGCTTAAGAAACATATGAATGGAGTATAGATAATCTCCAGGTAATGATATTCTTATTTAAAGATTGCAGGTGGAGTTGTCAGCTGTGAGCTTGGTCTTTGGTGTTTGAAGAACTGAGAAGAGGAGAATGGAGCTTCTTGATTCGGTGAATGGGTGGATTGGAGTTAGGTTGCAGAAATTCACTGCCTCAAAAAATTCAATGTTAGTTGTCACTATAGATTAGTAGCGGCTATAGTTCTCAATAAATTCACCGTTATTTTGAGGCAAGAAATTGGTTGAATTAATTATATTTATGATGGGGATTATCATGGGTTTACAGGTCTGCATAGGTGTTGGTTGTGATGGTCGAAACGAGAAGATTTTTGGGGGTCGAATTGAGGTTGCAATATTGTTAATGAGTATAGAGAGCAACATCAGATTGAGGGTTTATTTTGACTGCACGAGGCGAGGATTTCGGTGGTGGTACTTGGTGATAAAGCATTGGCATTTCCTGTGACGGCTACAAGAACGATACAATTTGGGGAGTTTGAATAAGATGTTGACATTGGTGTTTTTTGGTGATGCATTTGACAAAAAGCAAGGAAGATGATTATGATGGCAGTGTTTGAGCACTTGAGATTAAATTGGTTAAGTGAGCAGAATTGGATTCGTATGTAGTCATGATGTTACCGAACAACTACAAAGAAGGTTAAATTAGCCGTTGATTATGTAGCAATTGAATGGAAGGAACTCAGTCTTTGGGTCGGAGCTTAACAAAGAAGGTTCCCGGAGGGTCTAACAAGATATGGGGTTTCTTTGTGGTTGAGTGGGATTCTGGTGCTTAATGTTGTTGCCGGATCGACTTGGGTTTAATGGCAAGATAGACTAATTTTTATATGATGGAACTATTATAGTTCTTGAAGATTATTTTACTTTTGAAAATAATAGCCATGCAGTGGATTGACTAACACTAGATAATCTTATTAATCAGGTATCTTGAGATGGGTTATGATCCTCGGAGTTTTGTTTCTTTTGCTTCAATAAGGAGCTCAATGGATTGTTGACGGATAAGCAGCGTTTCATGCATAATCAGCCATTGAGGAAGCGGAGTCATAGGTTAGCGATCGGGCAATGTTGAATTTCTTTTGTAAATTGATTAGATTAAATTCTAAAGGGATAAAGATGTCTATGTAGGTACACTCATTCCAGGATGGTGGACAACATGATCCATGATGGCAAAGAAAATTGATGATGATTACAAGAGGGGAGAAATGTGGAAATTTGGCCGTTTATGGTTTCTTTCTCTCATTTCGCATGGCCTTTAAATCTGGTTGATAAGCATAGCGTTTTCTTTAATTTTCATGTGCTTAATTTCTGTTTATTTATCTACCGAGATTATTCGCATGGAGTATCTCCGCTTTACCTTTCTTATGCAGGTGTTCTCTTTCTTCTAACCTCTCTGAGGGCCGACTAAAGCTAAACATAAGTGGTCTCTTTTTCACCCATCTTTTTCTTGCTGCGTATTCTTCTTTTCTTCTTATTCCGTACTTTTATTTTGCTCTAAATCGACACTCACAGAGATGTGGACGAACACTATCCTTAATTATAAGGGAGGACAAAATCACATAGTTTTTCTGGATCCTAGCTTCTTATCCAATTCATATAACAGGCCGGCGAGTGAAAGTCACGGCCAGTTTTACTGGTAGTGTTTATGTGACAACGTATTATATACAATTGGAATTGGGTGCATGTTAGTTTGAAGTTGGCATATGCTTAATTCCAACAACATTAGCAGAGTATCTCAACCTAGGAACCAAAATTAGTACACCTAATGGAAGCCGCTCAAGTTAATCTTTAGACATGCAACTGTAACTGATCAGATTGTGGAGGTCGGTAGTAGGGATTGTGGAGGTCGGTAGTAGGGGTGCCAGGAGGCAACGCTTTTGGTGGAGAAAGTTTGGAGAAAGAAATAAAAGGATAAAGAGTCGTGTTGCTTAATTAAATGTGAAGTTTAGGTGGGGCATAAAAATTGGGTAAAAGCAAAGATAGCCCAATAGATTGGGCCAAACAAAAATACATACGGTGAACACAATCCAAGGGACATTGCAAATGCAAAGCAAAAACATAAGAATAAGAATTCCCTACCAATTGCGGTGGAAATAAATTCCAAAAGTATTTTCCACAATAATAGAACTCTAAAATTAGAATTCCCAATTAATCAAACTCCGACAGATTAATTGGCAAATGATAACAAGCATAGATATAATTAGTGGTATGCAAATCGTCCGATGGTTGTGTAGGATCATAATATCGCAACGTGGCTCATAGGGTTAATAAACAACGACGTCGGCGAAAGGTCATGAAGCTAAAATAAAATGACGCGATGAATAACGACACACAAAACAACAAAGACATGGAACCTGGCGAGGGTTAAGAAGTGTCACGAGAATAAATGATTATACATCTCATGACACTTTGGAATATTTCCGAAATAAAAGGATAGATTAGCTGTCACCCACTGTGTATTACCCTATATAAAGGGCTAAGTGAGTCTGTTGTAGGGGGAGATCTTTTTGGAATGGTTGCACAAGTCATGAGGAGAGAGAAAGTTTAAGAGTGTTTTACTTGTTAAGTGTAATTCTATTTTTCCTGTGTAGACAATTCATGAAATTAATCAATAAACATTCTCAATTATACAACTTTCAATGGACTAATTAACCAAAATATAGTGAGGGGTGTAGTGTGGGAAAACTCGCTACTACATATGCGCTAGAAACAGTGGGACCTAATCTTGTTGGTTCAGGGAAAGAAAATCGTAATTAAAGTTGTTTAGATCAAGAAAATGAGAAAGGAAACTCTTAGATCGGATGAAGCAGGGAAAAAGATATGGCATGTGGCAAGATACAGGAGTAATGATTAGTGAATTTCATGAAAATATCAGAGGAAGAATACACAAACGGGATTTTGAAGGAAAGAAGATTACAGACAGAGAAATGATGTCACCTTTGAAAGATTGGGAAAAACAAGAGATAACATTCACGGCGGGAGAGATATCCAAAGAAAATTTGGATCACCCATCTCCATTAGTGATCGCAATTAACGCGTATAAGGAAGGAGAAGAATCGGAGAACACAAATAAAACATGGGTGGTAAACGGAGTTTTAATTGATACAGGAGTCCGGGTGAACATAATGTTCTATCACGCTTACAAAAAGATGGGATATGAAGACGAAGATATGACTTTCGTGGCATACAATATTCAAGGTTTTGGTAAATCCATAACCAAAGTTAGAGGGGAGATAAAAATACGTATTCCATTAGGAAGAATCAAACTCGGTGACATTGAGTATAGTAGATATAGAATCACCATATAACTTGTTACTAGGAAGACCATGGGTACATGCAATAAAAGCTGTGGCGTCGACGCTTCATCAATGTATCAAGTTTCCAACGCCAACTGGAATAGGCGAGATCAAAGGGGATGCTGCTAAAGGAAGAATATATTATCAAAATGAAGTAAAATGTAGCGAGGAACAAGTAAACAAACAAAAGAATATATCCAAGCACCTAAAAAAGATGGCGAGGAGGCTAAGAAAGAAGAAGAGTTCAGAGTTTACATGATCAAAGCGAAGGAAGGAAAAGGCATACCAAGCGAGACCTCGGGAGAAGAAAATGATCCCACGAAGGAACCGAAAGGACCAACCCCTATGGGAGAACCGAAGGCCAGTTACGTCGCGGCAGAGCAAACTAAAGAAGTGAATATTGGAACTAAGGAAGAACCCAAGATGCTAAAGATTGGAACTAACATGGGAGCGGATGAAAGAAGAAAGAATCGTTTCGGTCTGTAGTAGATTATAAAGATATCTTCGCGTGGGATATGGATGAAATGCCTGTATAGATCCATCGGTAGCTTGTCATAAGTTGGAAATTGATAAAAATGTAAAGCCATTCAAACAAAGAATTAGAAAGATAGCAACAAAGATATCACCTCGGGACAGAAGAAGAGTTGCGAGAAGATGTTGGACGCAGAATCATTAGACAAGCAAAATATCCTAATGGATAGCGAATATGGTTATAGTTCCAAAGAAGAACAAAGGAATAAGGATTTGCATTGATTTCACTGATTTAAATAAAGCCCCCCAAAAGACAGTTTTCCATTGCCGATATTCCCACTAGTCGAATCGGCGGGGAATGAAAGGGTATCCTCGCTGGATGGATACAAAGGTTACAACCAGATCCCACTGGGCCAAGAGGATCAAGAGCATACCGCTTTCTTCGCTCCAAGAGGATTATACTCGCTATACTAAAATGCCATTCGGTTTATGTAAATCCGGAGCGACGTATCAAAGGATGGTAGAAGAGGTATTCGCAGAATGGATACATAAAACACTGGAAGTCTATGTAGATGACATGCTAGTAAAAAGTAAGAAGGCGTAAGATCACGTATGAGACCCGAAAGAAATTTTTGAGCAAATGAGGCGTTTCAACATCAAAGTCAACCAAAAATGTACCTTCGGAGTTGCGTCAGTGGGAAGTTCTTGGGTTACATTGTATCAAAGGAAGGAATACACGTTGACCCGGAGAAAGTAAAAGCAGTCATGACATGCCGACGCCGGCGGCAGTAAAAAAGATGTTCAAAAGCTAAATGGATTGTTAGCATCACTAGGAAGGTTCATCTCGCTGTCGTCTGATAAATGTAAACATTTTTTCGGTTGTTCTAAAAAAGGATCGAAATTGAATGGACGGACGAATGTGAAAAGGCTTTACAAGGAATTAAGGAGCATTTAATGGATGTATCCATTATGCGAAGGCAGAACCCGGGAGGAATTATTAATATATCTCGCGACAACTTCGCACGCCTTAAGTGCGCTTTATTATAACGGACGCAGGAGTGGAAAAACCAATCTATTATATCAAGAAACTTTTAATACCGCAGAAAGAAATTATTCAAAGATTGAAAAACTAATCCTAGCGTTAGTCTATGCGTCATTTAAACTTCGCATATATTTTCGTGCACATCGTTAGGGTGGTAACAAAGGTACCAATTGAGTCAAGAATGAAAAATTCAAAAAGATCGGAAGAGTCGAAAGATGGAATGCTCAAATAAGTCATTGCAAACTCAAATATGAAATATTATCTTCAACCAAGTCACAGTGTCGCCGAGACTTTTGCAGAATTTCCTTTGGAGGAAGATGAAGGGTGGATGAAATGATGGATGTAGAGGAAGAACATGGAGACCCAAAAGATTTGTTAATCGAGCCAAACCGGTGGGAAATATTAGTGGATGGATCATCAAATGGAGAAGGTAAAGGAGTGGGAATTGTTATGATTTCGCGGAAGGCAATAAGTTAGCTTTTGCTTTTAGATTGGAATTTGAGTCTACCAATAATGAAATGAATACGAAGCCATAATACATGCTTTACAATTTGCAATAGAAATGAAATCGGAGAGTGTGAGAATTACCCGGCGACTCGCAATTGGCAATTCGTCGATAATGTAAAAGTATGCTACAAATGATCCATCCCTACGTAAATACAGGAAGCTTGTAGAAGTGTTGTCGAAGACAGATACCGAAAATAAAATGGAGGCACATATCAAGGAGAGATAATGAGACTTGCAGACGCTTTTGCCTTTATATCAAGTATGATGATGACTCCAACCGCGAGGAATATCAAAATGACGCCATCTGGGCGCCATCAATTAATAAAGAAGAGGGACAAGAAGCGAGATATAATGATGGTGGTAGATGAGATGCAACGTCGCGAGGAAGATTGAGGATAGAACTTCACGCATATTTAATGAAAGGCGAGGTACCAAGAAATAGATTGGAAGCACACAAGTTAAAGAGCCGAGCAACAAATTATGAATTGCGAGATGGCGTGCTTTATCGGCGTTCTTTTGATGGACCTTCGCTTCGATGTCCTGACAAGGAAAGAAGGAGAAACCATATTGAAGATGCCGCATAGTGGGGATGCAGAAATCATAGCGGCGGAAGATCTTTGGCATATAAGGCAAAGACGCAAGGATATTATTGGCCATATATGCATGAGGACGCGAGAGCAATAGCCAGACGCTGCGAAGATTGTCAAAGACACGGAAGAAGATACATGCACCGGGAGCACCATTAAATTCTTCAAGAAGCGTGTGGCCTTTTGGAAAATGGGGTTTAGATATTGTGGGACCATTTTTAGGGAACAGACAAAGAAGGTACCTAATTGTCGCAACGGATTATTTCACAAAATGGGCAGAGGTGAAAGCGGTCCAAAGACATTCGCGATAAAGATGTTTTTACTTTCATATTTGAAAATATTATATGCAGATTTGGGATCCCCGCACAACCGGTATCCGATAATGGGAAGCGGTTTTGAAGGACAAAATATAGAGTTGTTGCTTAATGCATTCCGGATAAGATGTGGAAAATCAACTCCATTATATCCACAAGCTAATGGCCAAGCGGAGGCAACAAACAAAACAATTGTTGATATATTGAAGAAAAAGTTGGAAGGACACAATAGAGGATGGTGCGAACAAGTACCCAATGCAAAGTGTGGGCCTATAATACAACTAAAAGAAGCCACAGAATGTCTCCTTTTGCTTAACTTACGGAGTTGAAGCAAGTACTCCCAACAGAGGTCGTGATTCCGACAACCAAAAAGAGGTGCGGGATAAAATCTCAGCGCAGTAACATTTTAATCAGGTTGGATGAATTGGAAGAAAAACGAGAAAGGGCCTTGCGACACATGGAGAATTATCAGCGAAGACTGGCTAGAGAATATAACAAGCGTGTAAAAGTGCGTGAGTTCCAACCAGGAGACTTGGTGTTGCGAGAAACCCCAATATATCAACGTGAAAGCGGAGGCAAGCTGGCAAGAAAATGGGATGGACCTTATATCGTCAAAGAAGTAGTTGGTACAGGGGCATATAGATTGATGGACCCCGAAGGAAGAGATGTGGGACAAAAATTGGATAGACCATGGAATAGGTTATATCTAAAGAAATATTACCCGTAATAACGAAAGATGACAAAAGGAATCAAGATGAAGTACTTCTTCGCCAGATATTTGCGACATTCAATAAAATACGAGAGAGAATCCGCGAAGAGATCGCGATAAGAATAACAAAAAAGTCATGAATAGCTTAACAAAACAACAAGAGATAAGGAACGATTAAATGAATGAATCGAATATCTCGAGACAAAATAGCAAATGATGAAGAATGATTGACTAAAAAGAATGAATGAATGGGACGAACCTTTATGGCGTACACCCTAGTTCGCGAATTATATTTCGTAAGAGGCAAATGTAAGACCTAAAGTGCGTCATATAAGGGGGTATCTCTTAACATGGCTCGGGTGAAAGGTTACACCGCTCCCGAAACCCGGGTCATGCAGATTTGGGGCCCATGAAAGCCTATCCGGGAGATACCTTGATTCCCAACTATATATGTAGGTTATACCCTGGTTGGGCGACCGAGGGTCTCTTCCAAGGAGTCGTGTATGCACAAGGCGCCGAGGCACACGGTTGAGCCGAGTGCCCGGATGGATGAACCTACCCTGGCCATTCTTGGCAAGTCTTGCATGCGTTGCACTCGCCCAAGAAAACTCCACTTAGGGTGCAGTCTCGTAACCATAAACCCTATAGGTATAAGGGATAAGAGATGCGAAAACAATCGGTTGTTGTCAAGACCGGATGGGAGGAGCTAGTCTTGTATGGCCGATGTTTCTCCTCCTTGAAGGGGCAACCTGGGGAGATGATAAGGGCGGTGCTCTCCATTAGGGGGAGTGCCAAAACAGAGGCATTTAAATGTCATGAGGCTTTGTTTTCGCAAGGAGACTTAGGCTTGTCATATTTGTGCAATGATCCTCGCAGAGGCAATAATACTAACGCGAGGGTAAGGCGAGATCAATGGGTCTTTGCATGAAAGTGTACGGACGTCCTGCGATTTCGTCGCAAGACGGCAATGTCATAGGACTTTATATCCGCAAGGATATCTAGGCCTGTCATATTGTCGCAACTAAAACATCCTCGCAGAGGCAAAAATACTTTGGAAAATGATAAGACAAGATCAATGGGTCTTTACATGCAAGTGTAAGGACGTCCTGCGATTTTGTCGCCATAAAAGGTATGTGGGAAGACCTCTAATTAGGGAGGTCTAACTCTAAGACCACACAAAATTGATAAGGCAAGGTCAATGAGCCATTGCATGAAAATGTAAAGGCGGTCTGCGACCTTGTCGCCACAAGAAGAGATAAAATAAAGACTACCGAAATGATAAGACGAGAAAAGTAGGTTTCTTCACTCATGGAGATGCTCGCGACCTGCCGCAATACAAAATTCGACATCGTGAAGAATACAATGCAAAGATGATGATGACTCGAGTAAAAATCATTTCATAAAAATGTAAGCGAATAAGCTTGCGAGATTATAGTCATAATTAAGAAGAAGAAAATAAGAGGATTATCCAACAAGGGATTTAATCTTTCAAAACAAACAGACAATTAGTAGCAAGAGTTATCAAACAGCTTAATTCTCTACATCAATTTTATCGTCTTCACCAATTACTTTCTCGACCTTCACCTTCGCCTACCAATGGACGTTCTTCGTAAATATTTTCAAAGATCTTTATTCTCGGATTGGTGGGTTCTCATCGAAAACTTTTACCGGATCTTTGTTGATAACTTCAAGATTAGCGACGTCTTCGCCGCTTTCATAGTCATAATCACTATCGTGGAGAATCGGGGACTTCATCATCACTTACTTCCAAAGGATCAACATGTATAGGAGCAAGGGATTTAGACAACAAAATGTCATTCACAAGAACTTCAGCTTTGAGAGAGAATTGACGAAGCAACGCCTTTTCGACGATTCTTACTATCTATGTCTTTACAAAGAAGACATATAATCAAATCTTCGCCTCCGCACGGTCGCGAGAACGAGCAAGATGCGAGAGAGTAGTCCATTTTCCTTGCGAATGTTAGAATAATCAGACCTGAGGGTGGAGATAGTGGAACGAAGCTTTCTCTCAGAGTCTGCATAACAAATACACAAGATCAGAGAAAGTTCTTAAAGAACATTATTGGCACTTTCAGGGTAATAAACCATTCAGGGAATAAATACATAAATTAAGATAGTCAAATAATTTGACTACCTTCCTTTTGAGAAGTAAGATGTTGAATTAAAGCTGCGAAGTTATTCCCCAAACGGTCCATGACATCATCAAATGAATCTCCAACTAAGCCTTTCAATCGAGATCGCAAATTCTTTTCATGGGAAACAAGTATGGAATTTTCGGTCACCAAAGTAGAGTTGGATTTTTCTAATTTGGCACATTGTTCTTGGAATTGCTTCGCTTTTACACTCAAAGTTATTCTACCTTGAATAAGTTTATCTCTCTGGCAGAATTTCTTCAAGTTGGTTTTTCAAAGAATGATTGGCTTGTTCTTGTTCTTCACATAATTTTTGGCAAACATCATACCGTCATGAGTAGCTCGCCACCTTATTCAACAGAGAACGTTTCTCTTGAGAAAGAGTTCGATTCTCATCTGATAAAGTTTCCAACTCCAAATTAGTTTTAGTCAAAGCATAAGAGAGGCGAGATAAGTCATTACTTAATGAGTCTTGCTTTTGCGATAAATCAAAATTCTCTTTCGATAAGTTATTTATTTGATCAGTTGCATAGGTATGAAGATTATCTAAGAGATTATACTGCTCCATCCAAGAATCTCTCTCAACTCGAACTTCTTCAACGATAGACTCCGCCTCCGATATATCTCCATTATTCGTTTTCGGTTTAATACTTTGAAGACGAGCAAGGATTTGAGTTGTAAAAAAAAAAAATGGCGAGAACATACCTTTTAATTCTTCATTCTTCTTGCGAAGGTTATCACGATCTAGCGAGATGTTGTGAAATTTTTTGATTTTCAAGGTGAAGACTATTGCACTTCATGTCATAACTGGAGATCATCCTTCGGCTTACTAATTTCTTGAACCAAAGACGCTTATAGACCTTATCAGACCAAAGTGCTTACTTAAAATCTCGCAGACGTTGGATTTGATAGGATCGGCAGGTTCTCTTGGCATCATTCACGAGATCCGAAAGAACCTTAAAGGCCACATCTATACCCTCCAAATTTTCCGCCGTTAGAGGGATTTGCTCCCTAAAAAAAGATGAGTCATCCTTTGCCAAAGGAACCTCATGAGAAGAGGAAGTTTCAGTGGAGAGAAGTGATTGGAGAAATAGCAGGTGGACATTGGTAGCGAGAGGGTGGTATAACATCGTTTGTAGGAGGACAGTTGTAAGGAACTTGGTCTAGGAGGAGTTGAGGTATAGGAATATTATCTTGCGACGAATTCGCAGCAGGAGATGAAGGTATGAATGAAGGAAATGGAACACCGGGAGTAACAGCTTGGGTTGGCGAAGGTTTTTAGGAGTTTTGTCGATTTCCATCATCCCGCGAGTGACAAGTTAAATAAGAAACAGAGGCAACAATATATTGTTCATAAAAAGAAATGTTTCTTAAATACCTTGTCACTCGCAGCTTTCTTTGTTAACCATAAATTTTGCTCGCGAAGTAGGCTTTGGCTGCGTAATAGATTCTTGTTGCGAAGAAGGTTTCGATGGCGAGCCCAAAGAAAGAAGAGGGTCCTTCACGGTAAATTTGGTTTTGGGTTGGTTCTTGCTAAACAACAATGGCGTAAAAGAACTATAAAGTTAAGCATACCAAGATGATTTCAACAAGAAAACTAATTTCAAAGCAATCAACCACAAGATCAAACTAGATATGACAAGATTAACAAACCTGGATGCCATGAGAACAACAACTAGGATGTAGCGAGTAAGAGGATGAAGAAGGAAAATAGCAGGCAAACACTTGCGTAATGATTACGAACGATGAAGAAGAGGAACACTGCATTTCGATGAAGAAGATGAAAGGGAAAAAGAAACTTCTTCACAAGGAACACCCCTATAAATAGATGAGAAAAGATATTACGAATAGGATAACATTAAATGCACCAGGTAAAAAGAGGTAAATATAGACACGTGTAAACGGACACCATTAAATCCGTGGAATTTTAATAGAATTCGAACATCGCACAACATATTTCCTAACAAAGTAGAGGAGCTTGCGAAATTGATTATTTTCCGTAACTCATGAGGCAAGAGATGCCACTTCATATATACAGAGAAGCTTGAACTTCTTAAAAAGAATAGAGGCAAGTACGTACTTTTCAAATACGGTATTCTTTCGCTCGTTCCTTCATCAACAAAGATCAAAGATTACTACAAGAACAGATTTTTCCTTAAAAATCGCTCTTCAAGCAATATTCAAGGAAAAAGAGGCAAGATGTAGGATCATAATATCGCAACGTGCGTGGCTCGCGGGTTAATAAACAACGACGGCGCGAGGCGGTCGCAGCATGACTAAAATAAATGACGCGATGAATAACGACACACAAAACAACGAAAGACATGGAACTCAAGGAGGGTTAAGAAGTGTCGCGAGAATAAATGATTATACATTCACGACACTTCGCGGAATATTTCCAAATAAAAGGATAGATTAGTTGTCACCCACTCGTGTATTACCCTATATAAAGGGCTAAGTGAGTCTCATTTGTAGGGGAGATCTTTTTGGAATGGTTGCACAAGTCATGAGGAGAGAGAAAGTTTAAGAGTGTTTTACTTGTTAAGTGTAATTCTATTTTTCCTGTAGACAATTCATGAAATTAATCAATAAACATTCTCAATTATACAACTTTCAATGGACTAATTAACCAAAATATAGTGAGGGGTGTAGTGTGGGAAAACCTGCTACTACAGGTTGCGGATTAGGGGTCGTGCCCATTCAATCCGTAAAAGTTATGGATTTGGAAAAATCAACCGTGTCTGGCCCAATTACCCGCAGATTTGATATCCACGAATCGACAGAAGATACGTATCGGATTCGGATCAACCGTGATTTAGTCAATATGATCCAACTAATTAAACACGCTACTGTGACCCGACTAACTAACACCCTGTAATATGATACGAACAACTAAATATGTGGGCCCTATATCCGCTTTTAAATTTTGTCCACCGCCTGAACCGTAGGTCCCGGCTTTCCGGCTGCCATGATCAAACTAATTAAACACGCTATTGTGAACCGACTAACTAACACCCTATAATATGATACGACCAACTAAATATGTGGGCTCTATATCCACTTTTAAATTTTGTCCACCGCCTCCGGCAACTATGATCAAACTAATTAAACACGCTATTGTGACCCGGCTAACTAACACCCTACAATATAATACGACCAACTAAATATGTGGGCTCTATATCCACTTTTAAATTTTGTCCAAATACGGACCGCAAGTCCCGGCTTTCCGGCTACTATGATCAAACTAATTAAACACGCTACTGTGACCCGGCTAACTAACACCCTACAATATGATGCGACCAGCTAAATATGTGGGCTATATATCCGCTTTTAAATTTTGTCCACGACCAGCTACATATTTGAGACCGAATCTGCTTTTAAATTTTCTCAACCGCCGGGGCCGAAGGCCCCGGCTTTCCGGCTACTATGATCCAACTAATTAAACATGCTATTGGGGGATATTTTCAAAAACGACAAATGTACCAAACAAATGAATAATAAAAAAAACTCTAAAATGGTTCAGCCCCAGCTGAACATGGAAAATCGACAAGAGGTAATTGCTTCATCGCACAAAATGTCACCTGCTTGAATGTGTTCATGCTCGTAATAATGTAAATACCACCAACTTCAATTTCAAATTATCTTATTTGCAGCCTTATTTAAGGTTATTATAGAGATTTCCATTTTTCAACTTCCAATAAAGATCAATCGAGTTTGTACCTTGTGAGCAAAGCGTGGTGGGAGTCATGTGCATATGAAGCAATGCAATAGAGGTAGTTTAGTTATGGGTACAGATTTAGCACATGCCAATGTGTAAGGAAATGTGAGGATTGGCATCTGAATAAAGCAATTAAAATGCTAGGAAAAACCTTGAAGTGAAGAAAACCAGAATAATTCGTTGGGTAAGCCATTATACTTAATAGTTAATACACATCATTTTTTTCTTTATTTGGTTACACCGGCTTGCATTTTCAAGAAGGATATTAACTTCTCCACTTTTCCTACGGATGGATTCAAAGGTATGGTGTTTCAATCACCATGTTTTTACATTTGTTTTCTTTAGTTGCACTTACACTCGGCCTGTATCTTCAAGAAGGACATTAGCTTCTCCAATCCCCATGTTTTTATTTTTATTTAAATAAGTTTGCTAAAATAACTATAATCGCGTGTTTGCTATTGAGAAATGTCGAGATGCTATGGATACATTATACCAGCGGGATGATAATAGTTACGGGCTTTATTTGGGAAGAGTAATGTAGGAATACTTATACCTTATAGTCCATAGTAGGGTTTTCTTTAATTTCCAGAGGTTTTCTCACAAATATAATTCCCAGAGCTCGAATGATCTCTGGACAAAATCTTGATTACCCCTCTCTGACGGTGCTCTGAAATTAAGTTATGGAAGTTGTGCATGAGCATATGTTTATAGCCATACGAGTTAATAGACTTAGAGTATTAGTTGGGATCTTATAAGTAGAATTCATATTCGTGGTAAATACGGTTTAGGAATGATAAAAAGTTGGAAGACTAGCACTAAAGGTATGTCCTGTTTCTGTCCCATACGAAGACAAGTATTTTAAACTACGGATCTGTGGCGCAATGGTAGAGCATTTGACTCCATGTCGAAGGTTACGTGTTCGATTCACGTCGAGTCCATCCCCGTTTTTAACCACGTTCGGAAAGGTTTTTGGTCATGTAGAGAGAAAAATTGTTGATTAGTCATTCATGTTTTTTTATTTTATAGTTATATTTAAGAATGATTCACGTGTTCATGCCATAAAATCGGTTAATTCATATGCCAAAGATGGATACCAAATTATTTTACGAAAAAAAATAACACACTTGGTGGATAAAGGTATATTTGAATGCGAAATCGGAAATTTGAAATGTACAAGTTCTTTTGAGTTATTTGCTCTCCCATCTCAGATTTTGTATCCCGTGACCTAAACCTCATCTACATAATTTTTGCTTTTTTATTCGATCGAGTAATTGCTTGACCACTCTACTTTTTTTTTGTTCCTTGATGCTTAACAGGATCATGCCCACAACACAATGCTGGTGCATAAACTACAGCTTTCTATTGTTCTGGCGGCGTTAATGCGATGATTGGTTTTAAAACTAATCAGGGATAGATATTGTTTTTGTAGTATGTTCTCATTTGAAATTTTTCATTAGATGGTCAGGATTCGCCGGAAAGGGTCATCTCGCGGTCCCTATCGTCCGGATCGAGCTTTGATTTGGACGGCTGGGAATGATAGGGGGCCACACTTATTAAACTCGAATTTTTACCATATATATCACCTCAATAGAGAGTAGACCGTGGCCGTCGGATCTGTTTCTTAATACCGAACATCTCTTCACGCGAATAAAAAAAAATACTATTCTCAACAAAACAAAACTCTTCGTTTCCTCTCAAATCTCTTTGGTCTCCATCTGTTTTTCCACGGCTAAAAAAATAACCAATCTTCCAGGAGATCCAAGACCTGTAACAGCATCAAATTATCTAGGAGATCGAAGAACATACTAGCGGTTAAGGTAAACTTCGATTCTTTTTTTTCAAATTGTTTAGTTTGACTGTAAATTGATGTCGATTTCTAGGGTTTTTGGTTTAATTGAGATAACGAATTAGGACGTCGATTCTAGGGTTTTGAATCTTTTTGTAACTATGATTGTTTCACAGCAAGGGTTCATATCAATCTTGGGTTCTTTTGTTTAATTTTGTTTTGATTGTGATTAAGCTTGCCAAAGAAATGCACTTTCCAAGATTCTTGAGTTATTACGGGGAAAGTAGTGCCAGAGTCATGACCCTTAAAATTTTGGTGTTTCCTACTTAACTGTAAACATTTTGGTCTGATGTCTTTTGAGTTTTAGTTTGCACAATTGTTGTTCGTGTTTAGATGAATGTTTCGTGGCAACGGTCAATTGAGATTATTCTTTCATTTTCCATGAAAGCTTAGCCATTAATCACGTCTAAGTGTATAAATTTTAGAAAAGCATTCACGGCCATTAATTTTTTATGCAAATTAGTACATAGGCCCAATGTTAGGTACAACCTGTCAACCCTTTAAGGTTTCCACGATGATCGTGGTTATTTATATATTTATCGATTTTGTCTTTGTGTTCATTAGCGAGATACTAGAGGGGCTTCTTAAATTGCCGAAAATTAGAGAACGTACTGACTGCAGAAGTAAGTAAGTTCACAACCTACTTTATATTTATCTTGATACTAACATGGTTTTATTTTTAAAATATTTCTTGATTTGTGATTCGGAATGCGAGTTGCAGAAAGTGAGTGAGAGAGAACGTTGACATGTTAGTCATGTGTTGCTTGCTTGCAGATGCTCGTGAAAGAACTCCACACATATCGGCTCTTATGCATGTACATTTTACGTAGGCTTGACTCATTCTATATATGTTTAGTTAGGTAAAGTCTATGTTCTTGAATATTTGGGAATGGTTAAAAATATATTGAGCTCACAGTGAAGAGATGAAAAGAGTAAAGAGAACAAAAAGAGTAGTATGAGATATATGATATGCTTGCATATACATCTATGAATACTCTTATTATCACCCTGCCATTGAAGTGGTCTTAATGATATTGCAACTTCGGCAATCACTAAAAAGTGTTGAGTATTCATTTGCAATGAACACCATTTGCTCTCATTACTGAGCCTTTGCATATATATGTGCTTATGAATTTGGGACCTTCAAAGCCTCATAATTCCTGGAATTGTGTAGATGTTGCCGAGTGTTATGGTTGGGAAATCTGTTGCAACTTCGTACCTAAATTAGTGATTGCCGAGCATTGTGTGATACGAGTCCAAGGAAGTGATTGCATTTATGCTCTTGCTGATCGTGCATCTATTAATCAACAAACAATCTTGGTATTATGCTACCTCAAAATTAATCATATTTACACTCCAAGAGTTTTACCATAATAATAGAATCGTAATAGTGGCGAGAAAGGCGTCTGTTTCTTTTTCCGTTTCGTTCTTCATTACTTCATATGGGGGTCGTTCTATTCGGACATGAATTGTGGATGATTAATTTTCAGTGTAAATAAAAATCAATTTTTTTATTAGATTTAGCACCATGAATTGTGGGTGTAACTCAAATTTTGGTTTTGGTTGTTGATTCAACCACATGCTGATTTTGTTACTGCTTCTTTCTCTGCAATAGTGACACTAGATAAGGAAGAAGTGTGTATCTTAAATTCTCGATATCTGCCTGATAAAGCCATGTTTGTTTTGGGATCGAATTATTTGTAGGCAAATCAACTCGGAGCAAGAAATCGAGGTATAAGAATTCTGGTTTATTGTTTGGCGGAGAGAATAGGGAAGAAATATGATCTTGCTGCCATCTTTTCAAGTGATTTTAATGGATAAACTATCGAGTATTCGAGTCCATGTATACAATCAAGAGATATGGGGCTTGCTTTGGATGCAAATTCTCTGCGGGGAAATCAATTTGAAGTAACTAATTGAGACATGAAGATAAAAACAATACCACCAGGTTGAAAGACACAAAGTGTTTGAAAGAAAGCCTAAACCATTACCAGCTTAGTTCCATTACGTCATTGTCATGGGTACGAGGTAGAATTTGAAGTGGATATAGAACTGAAGGTTGGGTAGGTATTCACTTTGATTTTGGTGTTCTAACAACTTTAATTATCTTGAATATTTGAATATTGTTGCATTGTGATGTACGCTTTTCCTACTCAACTTTAGAATCTTTTTCTTTGAACCTAAATATTAAGTTCAATTGGTCCCAGTAGACTTTGAGAGATGCCGGTATTTATCTTATTCTGGAGGACGACATTAGTATCCTCGATGTTTTCTTTTTGACATGTTCTACTCTGGGGGAATACATTAGTATCCTATGATGTTATTTGATTATTCATTCCCACGAGGCTCTCTTCCTTCCATGTAAGAGAACTCCATCAAGCAACAATCGCATCATTCGTAATTAAAATTCCTACACCATCTGTATGTGTTTTATTTAATCCCTTAATTTTGATTTTTAACTTTCATAATATGGGTAACTTAGTGTAGATGAACAGGGTCATCTATGTTATAGATTATATCAACATAATACCGGCAGAAACCAGTATTTGTTGTTTCTGAATTCTTTGATTTTCGTGTTTGCAACTGTTTAAATAATCTATTTTAAATGGTATTGGCAGGGTAAATAGTTCGATATGGAGGACGATATCATTCCTGCTCTTGAGAAAGGTATTTATATGTTTTAATGGTCAATGGTTCTCTTTGTTGTTGTTGTTTCTGTAGTGGATTTTGCTGATTTTTGTATGCCCTACTTGAAGAAGATTTTGGATGGATAGCTTTGATTTTGGTATCACATTTTTTATTGGTTAGATATTTGAAATATGAATTAAGGATGCTCTCGATATGTTTGGCAGAAGGTTTAAATCATATTTAAGATGATAAACTGGAAACTAATGAGTTGCTAGAGATGACCAATGCAGTGAAATCCAACCTAATTAATATGACTTGAATCATATCTTTTTGTAGGTGCTAGCTGTTTAGTGGAGAGCAGCGTACGGGTTCAGTCAGTATCATAGGTGGTGGTTTTGGCGGTATCTCAGTCTTTCTCGCTCTTCATGATGCCTCCATTCATGTGTGTAGGGCTTTTGTGTATTCATTACCTGGTGTAGTTTTCATGAAGGGTTGTCCATCGCATTTTTCATTGTTATTAGCATTGGGAGTTATTTTCTTGGGTCAATTTGGATTGTTTAATCTTCGATTCAATTCTCTGGAACATCTTTTCATACACACGGTCCACCACCACCGTGAGAATCTACACCTTCATCTACTTCTCCTTATCCATGCAGTATCTTAATCTTCTTTTTGTTGATTTCAGTTGAGCTTGAAGGAATTTGCTAGGTAAGAAGAGATTTTAGTGATATTAGTAGATTTTTATAGGTTCTTAATATCAATTTGAGTTGGTGATTTTCGTTTAGGGTTTTGCTTTCTTTTGATTAATTGTTTTGGTGTTTGTTCTTTTTATCTTGCGAGTGAGGATTTGATGAGAATACTAACCTAGCTTACACAGTACCTCCGTTTACACAAGTAACCTAGCTTCTTCGGTAAAAAATCTAATATACTAACCCTAATCTTTTTCTCTCGAAGAAACCAATCTGCCCCCAACAAGTATGAACGAGTGCTTTATTTTCATTTTTATTTTTTGGATTAATTATGATTTATTAGGTTCATGTACTTAATTATGAATTTCTGCAGCAACCACACTTATTAAACCATGCAGTACATGCAATTTTTATCATCTCATTATGGTTTATTAAGATCTAAGCAGCGAGAATCCACTATCAAATTGTGATACAGTTCCCTGTTCTAATTAGTATTTATTTGTTGTTGCTCATTTGGACTGATTTATGTCTAATTTGCACACAAATGATTTTTCATGGTTCAATAAATGGGTCCAGTTGAAGATGCAATTGGCTTATAGATGTCCAGAAGTGCAATTGCACACAAACATGTTTTTTTTCTTTTTTTTGGGTTGTTCGATAGCTCTGTTTGTCAGATAATTTCAGTCTTGCTTTGGCTTCTTTGCTTTGGGTCAACCTCTGTATCTAATAGTTGTTCCAAGACTTTATGTTATTAGTTGACGCGTCGGCCTGTGTTGCAGCTACGAGTTAACCGATGCGGCACGAAGGGAAAGATGCGGCGCATAGCTGAATTTAGTTGGTATTTATCTGTTTAATCTTTGATGCCCCAATAGACCTGAGTGATTAGACATATATATACCAACTAAATTCGGTTATATAACTTCACAAGTATTTTCCTGTCCGCAACTGCGCAACCAATCAAGGCATCTACTCATCACTGGAAACTACACAGCTGAACTTCGCTTTGTTTTGTTATGCAAAAAAATGTTGCTTACTATGGTAGTACCCTTTCAGAGAATATTGACAGGTATGACATACTGCATTTTATTGTGAAATAAGTGTTTGTATGTGGGGTAAATTTTCATCAGCAATATTGGGTATTATATATTTTTGTGTAATCATTAGTTGTTTGCATCAAGCTGCGGAAATTTAATTCGAACTAATTTTTTTTTTTCTTCGCATGAAGATCTTTTCTGTTGTCGGATAAGTTTAGTGTGTTAGGAAAGTAGGATTAAAGGGAGCCTTCTTGGTGGAATGAAGAGTGTGATATTAATAGTTGTCGTTGACTTATAGTTTATTTCTTAATTAATGAATGTTCTAAGCAGGGTACATGATTAAAAAAATTACCAAGTTACTGATGCATTTGGTGGATTATATGGTTTGTTAATATTCCCACATTCCCATAGTGATTCAGTATGATTCATGTTGCTTTGCAAGCTATATTGTACACTGCATAATAATTTTTTGTAAAAAGGAAGGATCTGTTTGATCTTAATTTGCTGCCATTTTATTGCTTAGGAATCGTGCATGTGTATTTGCTGTGTATTTCTTCTTTTTTTTTGTATGCGCTTAAGTTTTGGTTCTAACCTTATTGAATTGGGTTTTGTAGTTCTCAGGGATGCCCCAAGGGTGTTGCTCCTCAGTGTTGCTCATCCGGCGATGAATACATATATGGTACGCATATACCACAATACCACAATCTCTTCATTAGGATCCCGAATTATCTTTGTTGGTGGAGAAGAAGATGTATATAGAAATATCGTTCCGGATTAGTCTCGTCTTTTGTTTATTTTTCTTAGTTCGATTAACGTTTTTGATTGATTGATGCCGGGGAAGGAAGTGACAAAAATTGATTCTTTAATTCTTCTTTAAATTGAAATTTTGGTTTACACGGAAATTAGGGTTCTTACATGTCAAATTTGTGGCTTTGTTTATAATGTTTAGATTCATGAATATTGCTTGAATATGTGTACAGTAATTTCCATTGAATTTGTTGGTTTAGAGTTTAACTTCTGATCTCTTTCTTTCTTATCCTATGTTGTGATCAATGTCCCGATTTTTATGGGTTATAATGAGTTCATGTTTCATGTTATCCACAAGAGCTTGGTTCGTAAATACCGGATTAGATTTTCAATGTTTGAAATTGTTGATAAATTCTCGTGCAATTCATTGTTGTTCTTCATATCCTAAACAGTTTTAGAGACAAAAGCGTGTATTTGCATCAACCAAAGAAGAAAATGTGAAGCCGCAACTCCGGAGAAGCACCGATGAGATGGTAAACCTTTGCAGCTTGCACCACCGCCTAGCTACTCCCACCGGGTAATATAGCTCATGTCGAGGGTAATGGGTATGCACCGATCAAAGTTGTGGTTGTGGTTTAAATTGAATTAGCTAGCTTTATTTCAAAAAGAAGAAGAATATTTTCTAGCGTGTTTTTAAGCACCCTCACCTGTCTGCATTAACAGCTTGCGCAAGCTTCAAGTGATTTATTACTTTTAGTGAATGTATTTTTAATGGGCAGTAGTTGTGTCTTGGTTTAGTACTTTTAGGCCATCTATATTCATCCGAGCTTCCTACTCATTATAATTTAGTATCGATTACATAAGTCATGGTTACAATTTGTTAATGGATGCTAGACCATGTTCTTATGTTGACTATGAAAGGTGGCTTCATGTAGGAGCCAGGAGGCATGGTAAGAACTACAACAATCAAAAGGAATTCCACATGTAATGATGTTGATTTGACCTCAACAGGTAAGTTAAACAAATTACAAGATGAAGCTGCTTTGGATTATGATATTTTGGTTGTTTGTAACTGATCTATATACTACACATGATGTATCATCTGCATACCAAACATTAGCGCAAGGAGAAAAACAACAGTCAGAAATTCAGACAGACAAGACGGAACGAAAATTAATTTACTGTGTCAGCGGGGCTGTTTGTCATAAACTGTGTTGGCGGTAATGTCTTATAAATTTATACAACATGCCATGATCGCTGCACGGCGAAGACGACGAGAAAAAGAGAAAGAAGAACAGTTGGCCAAAAAAGGACTACAAAATACGCAAGCGCAACAACAAGTTGTACTTGGACCTCAACAGGTTAGTTAAAAAAATTACAAGATGAAGCTGCTTTGGATTATATTTTGGTTGTTTATAACTGATCTATATACTACACAGGATGTATCGTCTGCATATCAAACACTAGCGCAAGGAGAAAGACAAGAAAAATAAAGACGAAAAAGAGAGGAAGAAGGATTACAATATAGGCAACCTCAGCAAATATCACCAGAAACTAATCAATTCGCTATAGAAAGAGCTAACGTATTATTGCATTCAACTACATTTTCATATCACTTTATCTAATTTTTAATAACATAGTTATTGGTCACTCACCTTCTTAAATTCACAGGAAAGGATGCAACTATCCCAGCAGCAACGCCGGAGCAGAGAAAAGGCTGAAACTCCAGTAAAGAAGTCAGAAAAAACGATATCTTCGGTAAATTAAAATTCACAAGTGCAACAATATTCTGTCCAGACAAATATTTATCAGCAACAACATCTAATTTTACGCTAATGATTTATAGGCAAGATCCTTGGGACAAAGAAAACACCGGCAAAAAGAGAAAAAAAAAATGAAAATGAAAAAGTACAAGAACAAGATAATGCTGTTGTCCATGTTGTAAGTCTAACCTTCATCGTCGTTTACACAAGTAACCTAGCTTCTTCGGTAAAAAATCTAATATACGGAACCCTAATCTTTTTCTCCCGAAGAAACCAATCTGCCCCAACAAGTATGAACGAGTGCTTTATTTTCATTTTTATTTTTTGGATTAATTATGATTTATTAGGTTCATGTACTTAATTATGAATTTCTGCAGCAACCACACTCGGTTAGGAGTCACATTGCCCTGGATACGCAGAAGCAACATTGCAATAGAGATGTATTGCAAAACGTGCACGACTCACAGGTTGTTTCTTAACTGGGTAGTCCAATGTATTGGAGCTTGATTATTTCTCTTTCCGGCTAACAATTATTTATTTTTATTTTTTTATATTATATTATGGTAGAAAGAGTTTCCTATGAACGAATTATAACAAAGGCTATTTGTGTTGCCCGTAAAACGATTTAACTTGGCACCATGTGTTGGTTATAATTGCCGGTGACCGGTAACTTTTGACTTTCCTCAAGATTTTACTTTGGTCTTTATTTTTCGCTCATATAAGTACAATAAAGAATCATTTCGGCATATCCGGGAGTTGTGTTGGTGAGCATGCAAATACCTGTTTCATTTATACCTTATAAGGTTAGACTTAGACAAAAACATAAGAACAAAGTTTCTCTCCTGGTATTTTTTAAGCAATGGCAATAATATTCAAATACTTATATTGGACACCAGTGGTGGTCACAGGTGTCAAGGAGTCCTGATACCAAGCGTGGAAGTCTAAGTGATGACGAGCAAAAGACTGTTGATGCAATTGTGATCGCCAGGTTTGTTTTTTTGGGATACAAAATTTCGACGTCCAGTGTTCTTTTTTTAAGCACGTACCGAAGAATCGTGTATCTTCATCTTCAATTTTTACTCTGATCAAGCCATTTTCTTATGGGCATTTTCATTGCAAAATTACCGATTGTCAATTGTTTTGGTGAGCGTCTGGGAGACTAGAGAGAATATGATGAAGGAATTAAAACCAAGGATCTCTCATTCAGACAATGTCACGGTATGCATCCATTTTAAGTTGGCCTTAGAGTTTGAGGTCCATATAATAAACACATACCATTTTATGGCATGCAAAATTTTGCAGCCCTTTTCTCTTTAGTTGTGACCAAGCTACAAACTATTCCGAAAATCTAAGTAGAATAACCATTTTCCACGTTCACATTTATAGTAACTAGACCAAGTGCAATCAAGCCATAATTCTTAATTTTATCAATTGCGGTTAAGTGGATTACACACGAATCATGATGACAGATAAGCCCCTTTCGGACAAGGCGAGAAAGAGTTTTGTCTTGCCGTTTTTGAAAATCTTCCTAGGGAGATTACCGAGAGATACAATGCATCCACGTAATAACTAATTTTTTGTTTTTCTGTCTTAATTTACCATCTCCTACTTTGAGAATTTTGAACACCATATATTGAATGATATCCTTTATCTTTTGATGGGGCTCAACCAGCAATCCAACCATCGAAGTGCCTCTTTCCCTTCATCCACCTATACCGCCTACATTAGTGCTATCCTGGTCTGGCTCTATTCTGAATATTTATAGGTATGCTTAAAAATTATGCATCATAGACACCATAAAAAAAAAAGATCATCTGTAGCCTTATTTTGTTACATGTCCGGCCTGCGAACGTTTGTTTTTTATTGCTTAGAAGGTCGTATAATGATTTTGATGGATTCTTTAGATTATTGACAGGAAAACTTATCTTTTCTCAACAAAAGCTGCAGTTCCCTAATACCGCAATACATCCAAGCATAAATTAGTTTCACTTCATTCGAAGAATTGGGTGATGATTTATTTGTGAGCGGGAGAGAAAAAAAGAGCCGTAATCTGAAAGATGGACGAAAATCTGGATAGTTAATTTGTTGAGCTTGATAATTGCTTCAGGTGTTGATGTGGTTAGAACAACAATGAAACTCTATGGTCCGAGACTCCTCAATGCTGATTGCTTCGCAGCTTCATATTAGTTAGAAACCTCCATCAAGTTGTACTTGGCTTTGAGTTTGTGCTAAAAGCTCTGTTTGGTGCTTTCTTTATGCTTTAGTGTTGTGCACGCAAGGAAGTATTTTCGGTTTTCCTAGCCATTTTATTAGGAAAAAAAATTTGAAGGTTTTTCTAACCATGTATTGGAATAGTACGTGAGTTAAGGAACCATAGTGATGGTGCAAGTTAGCCAAGGTGATTGTATGTGTACGTGAAGAGAAGACCAAGTCATGTTTCTAACTATCAAGGACTCCAATCAAGAAAAGTGTAGAATGAGTCAGAGGATATTGTGCAATCTAACTAGATATGTTTATCATGCACTTAGTCTAGAAATTGATTTGGTGTTTGTTCATTCCATATAATTTCTAATAAAACTTTCACTATCAGATTTTTTTTTTTCAATTATTTTGATCCGCCGACTCTATTCTAAGAAGAAATTGGGCTAATGCATGAGTCAGTTGTGACAAAATTCTAAATTCAGTGATTCAAAGTTTTTTACACAAGACAAATTCATATCAGCCTTGGAATACATTGTTGATCTTTGGATAGGTTAACTTTTGGTGGTTGAATGAGAGGCTGGGTTGTGAAGTATAGGGAATAGCTTTTAGAAAAATGGTGCAACATCTCAATACAGGCTTGGGTCAGTGCATTTAAAAGGTATTAATTGTTGGTTTGTGTGATTTTTTGTACTGGCAATGGATATGTATGGGTTATATAATGTACTTTTTAGTAGTCTGCACATTACTTTTTTTGTTTTTTTTTTCTGTCCGGGGCGGTGTTAGCTTGGATCAAGATTAATCTACGACTGTTTTTTGTATTGTAAGGCTGATTATTTTTATTGATTTTGTAGTATTCATGAGACTTTGATGTACTCGAATGATTACTAAATAATAATTCTGCTCCTAGCTAACATGGTACCAGACAAAAAAAAAAAAAAAGGGTTGACAATGCATCACCAGAGTGATGGCATACTGTTACTGGGAAGGGCATGTGTGCTCTCATGTGGTAACTTCCCTTATAGATTTTTGGTTCTTCTAGAGACCTTATCTATTTTTTGATTTGTTTTTGTAATTTCAGCGATGTGTAAGTTGTATTAGAGAAGAGCGCAACTATGGATGAACTTATGTCGCGATGGTTAGGTGGTCTACGTGGTGCTCTGATCTGTGTGCATTCAACTCCTTTATCAGGACTTATATCTATTTTATCAGGTCTACTATTATGCACTCAACTCCTTTTTGATACATGTGCTCGTTGTCCCATGATTACTAGATAGGAAATTCGCATCGATATGTGTGCTCTACGTGGTTCTCTAATCGGATTAGTTATCCAAATGGTAGAGCTTTGAAAGAAGTGCTTTCGGTGTTTATTAATATCCCATTGCCTCGGTGATTGTTGAAACATGGGCAATTCGCAAGTGTAAACTTTTGGTTCATCTTTTTGTAAATCTTATTGATGTTTTATTATTCTAAAGCGGTCATATTATTAATTCGCTATTTCATTTTTTCAAGTCAAGTCCATTTCACAAAGTTAACGTTCCATGGTAGTTAGCTGTTTGAATTTCAGTTCTCATTGCGGAATGCACATGTACATGTTGTGGTTTTGTATGGTTAATGCAAGTCATGTTGTGGTTTTTGGGAAGAGCAGATGTATCATTTGATTACAATTGATTTGTAAGGACACCTACGACCTAATATTAAATACCTAATCTTTTTTTGCAACCGTGATAATCTATTTCCTCTTTTCCTCTCCTTACTCTTTTGTTTGATTCCCTTTCTTAGCTGTTTTATCTTACTCATCGTAGGGGTTAATATTCGTGCTCACAGAGCTTCCAGAAAGATGAGTGGTAACCTGTGCGCACTCTCATCGCGATAGTAGTAGTCATGGACATGGACTTCTTCAATTCGGGGGTTGAGGAAGATTGATACATTAAGTGTTTGAGTAACCTTCTTCAATTTGTGCATTTAATTTTACTTTTGAGGTCTTTGTTGCTCTATGGGATAAATAAGATTGTTAGACCACATCAGAAACTTTTGTCAAAGGTTTGGGTGCGTATAGGTAAATTACTATTATTTTTGGACAGGGATTTGAAACTGGGAACCTTTAACAATTTTTGTTTTCCATAATTGAGGCTACGTCTTATAAAGACTGAAAATTAATGAATGGGATTTTATGATGTATATTCAGTTTGGTTAAGTAATTCTCATTAAACCAAGAATTTTGATGCAATTCCTGGCCTTTACATTTCTTAACTAGCATTATTCAGCGGCATTAATTATGGTTTTTGATGTCGTCCAATTCTTATCATTTTGATGGCGGGACCATCAAATGGTATTACGAGATCAAAATGCAGCGTGCTTGCAATACATGGAGTTCAAGTAGTTATCGCAAAGTTCTCGTTGTCGCTCATGATTCATTGCCAATGACATTGGAGATTCAATGGGTGCGGTTGGTTAGTAATTTAGAATAGGCATAGCTGAACATATTTTGTTCGGTAATTTCGAGGTGAGTAGTACATTATTCATCTTCTTCTTGAAATACTATTCGTTTATCAATTTGTTCACCATTGATTATAAAACCATGGTAAGTGACAAGATAAACATATTGCTTACATTAGACAAACGAAGCAATGTTGGACAAAATGTCTACAATTGTCACCCGACGAGTCCGATTTGGGTTCATCTCCTAATTACTTTTTCTTACGTAGTAAAGGTGGATAAGGTCTATTTTGAATAGATGTTAGTATATATGAAGAAAATCTTCTCTTAACCTATAATTATACCTCCATACTTAATTTTGCACCCATCTTTAGCCTGCAACAACAAGATATGTTTCACCTATAAATTGTTCTACTGGGGAATTGATCAAATCTTTTCTGTGGAGGGTAAACGGAGCATACTTGAAACAAAGCACAGTTCATATCCCTTTCCCATTCAAAGATAAATAAAGTTTATAAGACAGGTTCAAAATCATTTATTGCAATATTATTGTCTTCTTATTTACTTTTATAAATTTTGTTCTAAAGATTCTGATTTGCTCTGTTTTCACTTTTTGTATGCATGGAAATCCGCAAGGGGAATCCAAATACTACCTACATTTAGGGAGTCGTTTAATTTTTGTTCTGCATGGTCGTAGGAATCATCCTAGATTCCTCAGGATGTCATGCCTCATCAGATCAGGACCATGTAGATAGGTATTAATTATGTCAGTTGATTATTTGGTTTTCATTAACATGGTTTCATTCGAAAAAGGTTATTTCTATTCACGTTTTTCCTTGACTAATTGATTTGGGCCAGTTGGCCCTATACACAATTCATTCTTTATGATGTTTTTCATGCTAATGTCATCGTTCTTTGACATGTTCTTTCATCAAAGGACATCAACTCTGTCTGCCACACGTATAAAAAACTTAAAAATTGTTAATGATCTTCAATACGTGGACTCGTAGCGCCGTCTGCAGGAATCAAACCATTTCCAATTATTATGCATATATTTTGATTGACAAACAGTTGCTTACGTTGGCTCATTTTACTAGATCTGAAAGTCTATATTAATGGCAGAATGGTTGGAAATGTATGAAGCTAATGGTTTGTGCAAAATAATTGTCTATGACCAAAGAGTGAGGGTAACAAACACGAGAACGAGATATAGGATTTTCATTCCTACCTAACTTTGATGGAAGTTATATGTGCATTTTTTAGAGGCATGTCAACATATCCATATGCTTATGTTTCACGACTATAGTGTTAGCACCATTTTTTCCTGATTAGTACAGTAGTGGTTCTTCAGTTTGGTTATACATAATAACATGAATTGTGATGACTTAGAATAGAAAACCCTCACATATTTCATAACTCCCCATACCATTGATTGTCGTCTTAGCTCAATTGGTAGAGCGCCTGGCATTCTGCCACGAGGGTGTGGGTTCGATTCCCACAAACAAAAATATTGGGGCAATAATGACAAGTAAATGGAATCATCAAGAAAATAAGTAAGGGAGAATGATGATTTAGGATTACAATGGGGTTTTTAATAGTAAATGGGTTACTAGATAAAGTAGAATGTTGTTGTAGCACTTGATTAGTCACAGTGTGGCCTGTTGATGAAAAATAGGACTTAAGATTGTAGAGTGGAAAGTGACTTTGGAATGGGTGACATGGCCTTTGCATTTTGAAATAATGGGCATTATACGACTAAAAATTTATAAAAAATGTGCAACTTGCACCAAGATTGGGAAAAATAAGGGGAAATTTTGTAAGAAAGTCTAATTAAACTATTCATATTTACCCAAGAAAACATGCGATTCGTCCAAGGTCTGAATGGTTCTCTGCGAGAAAGGTTGGTTTTTGTTTTCATTAGGGTTTGCCTTTTTTCTTCATTTTCCTATTTAAATTTAGGGGATTTTCTTGGGGGATTGATTGGAACTGGACTTGAGTTGATTATACTTTGGAAAAACATCTTCCAAATATTTTTCTACCATGATTAGAAAGAAAATTTTGTAAAAGTACAACTCTTTGTGGTTATGACAAAACTCAACAATGAGCATCCAAGCATCTATTTTGAACATGAGTTGTTATTCATCTTTTGCGTTTTTTGGGTCCAACATTTTTTTTGACAGTTTAAACAGCGGTGCACCTCATGAATGCAGAATGGAGACTTACTCTGTTTCTTGATGAGATGGGCATGTAATTAATCATTGATGAAGGCTTCCTGATTAACTATTACCTCTATTTTGGCATTCAGTTTTTGGTTGATGCTGAATTAGCTATGTTGTTCGATGATCTATGAATATTGTGTTTTTAATTTCAGTTTTGTTGAGTCTGATTAGTTTGAATTTATGATTTTTGAATTAAGTCTTGGACGAGGTGCTCATGGAATTAGTTTGATCTCACAAAACTTAAACTCAAGGCTGTCATGAATGGTGCTACTTCTCTTTTCCTGATCTAATTTCTTCCTTTGAAGCCAAATTTGAAATTTCATGATGTACAACTCAAAGAGGTGTGTGCACAGGGATGGACCCAGAAATCCTCAAAGGATAGGGCTAGAATATCACAAGTTGTCAATGCGAAGTAGAAGAACGCGGCAAATTTTTTGAAACGGGTTACACAAATAAAGGATTTATCAAGTTTGCCTATAAAATACTAGATATATGGACAAGTATAAGATTAAAATCCGCCAATTTAAATTACGCTAAAATTGATTAGAGAAAGGAATTTATGGTTTATAGAAGAAAAATAGGAAAATAAATGGATGTGACAAAGAAAATTTTATGTTTCAAACAAGATCTTGGCTAAAAACTAATTGTGTTACGACTATAAGGATTAATCATAAACAAATGAGGGTTAATTACTAATAGGGGAGGGCTAATTACTAATTATGAAAAATTACTAGCACAAATTTTTTATCAAGCTAAAACTAGGGACCCGCCATAGCCCGGATTAGCCCCTTGCTAGGCCCGTCCCTTTGTGTGTGCATAATATCATCCCTCATGGATTAACTTCACGTCAATAGGTTTCCCATCATTATCTTCATGGATTAAAATTAGATAGCGAACTTGAGGGAAATTAATCTTTTGGTGGTTTGCTGCAACTGATTTCCAAATTTCTGCCTTTTGAGATTTTATTATCATATTTTCGAGATTATTTTTATTGAATGTTATTATATGAATAAAAGGTACTTTGGCCAGGATTCTAAATCGGGATTGGTCTCCGTAATCATACTTTTAGTCATGTTCGTTGACAAAACTATGACAAAGAGGTGAGTTATTCTCCTATTATGTATGATTTTTTTCTTTTCTTTGAGACATATTTACAAACTGTAATGATTGTGTAGGTGTAATTATCAAAAGAGAGTCAAGTGATGCAGTCCCGATGAGAAAAAACCTTGAAAAATAAATAAGAACGAAGAACCCTTAAAGCAAGAAAATACTAGGTTGTACTGAATTCCTGATGGCAGTGGATAAAGGCTTGCTCTGGATATTATTCCCTACTATGTTGAAAACTATTAAAACTTGCTTAAAGCAAGCACCCACAATAGGCAATAGGTTACATCTTAGCCTTACATTGTTGGTATTTTGTGTAGATTGTTCGGTGACGATTATCTTGAATTTTGATTGTATAGACTCGCTTAATGACATCAATATGTTGATATAATGAGTACATGTATTTTCATGTGTGCCAGGTAGAACATTGAAAGAATGCATGAATACGGTATATTTTATTTCTTTCAAATGTTGAATGGTTAGAAACCAAGTTTTTTAGACATATTGGAATAGGAAAAGAATAATTGAAGTGGTGTGTCCTATGAAGAACTCCATCTTGATGATTTAACGACTCATGAACTTCAACTAGATGATACATATGAAACATATGAGATGCTTGGTCATGTAGCTTCGCCTTCATCTGGCGAGTTTCGATTCGTCTTCATTATCACGACTAATGGGTCTCCTATACTTAATGTATGTATCTTATGTGATATGTTTGAGGAAGATACCATCCAAATCTTCGTACAATGCTCCTCTACTTGCTCCATTTGGCCTTACTTTAGGAATGCTGCCAGAAAGATGAACGTAGTTTCTAATTCTTTCATAGGTTTACTCTCAATTTGGAATACTGCATGTCTATCCACTCTGACTGCATTGTGGAAGATGTTGTCATTGTGGTCTCTCATGTTGTTAAACATGAATGAGACAGACATTGATCACTAGACTCTATATAACATGCATAATCGAATCTTATGTACAAGCATTAATTATCCGGCAAGGCTTGGCAAAGGGACTAAGGTAAAGCAATCCATTTGAGAGAAATGACTCGTTTTAACTAACTTAGAAGTAAGTTACTATAGCTAATACTTCATACTTCGGATTTTTATTTTTATTTGTTGTACATCCTAGCTCAGTTTGTGTTTGCACCCCAACAAATATGTCTTCGTTTCATGTATATTTCCGAGTTTTACATTTTACCATAAGTATGTAACCATCTAAGTTAGTTGGATCCCGTGGATGGGCCTTCTGGGCACCCCTCACTATTTAAACTAACCCAGTGATTTATGTGCACGTGTATGAATCTGGGGCGTAAGGGTGGCGCGTCCGACTCTATGTCAGAAGGTTGCGTGTTCGAATTATGTCAGGTTCACTGCCTGGCTTTAACAAAGTGTTTGAATCACGTCAGGTTCAGTGTCTTACTTTTTTGAAATTAGATACCGGAAGTCCTGGAGTTGGGACAAATTTGAACTATTTGGTTATATCGAGTTATAATAATATTCTCAAAATATACAAGAAAGCTTAAATATAATGGAAGAGGAAACAAGGTACTTTTCGTCATCAATCGATTCTTTTTGAAAATACTAAATTAGCTATACCAGTATTAAACTACTTTGTACCTATTTTTGGCAAGTCTTGAGTTGTTATTACAACCGACAATTATGTTGTTTTCTAAAGTTGGAATGTTTTAGAGTGTTTGGCATTTTTGTACTTCTAAAAAGATGAGAAATTAGACTGCTCTGCATATTGCTGTTTTGTCCCATCTTATAATATCTTTATGTATTCTATATTTCTTTATGTGAAATTTTATTAATCTTATCCTTTTGTGTAGACCGATCAACCACCTTTATGGTTTCTTTACCCATGGTGACAAATTTTAATATCATTGTTAGAGATAAAAGACCGAGTAGTGGTGAAGGTTTTCTCGCAATTGATACAATTTTAATGGTAATGGGAAAGTTTTATACTTCAACCTTTTTTTATATATTATACATTATTGTTTACGACTAAACTCCAAAACAATGAGCTGAGTAATAATGATAAATTGAATGGAAAGTTTAGGTGGAAAGATGAATTTGTCGATCGTAATGCAATATTTGAAGAAGAGGAAAAATACGTAGATCGTAATCATTCAAGAAATTACCATGTTTGACTTTAAGACCTCGGTCCTATTTTATGCAAGACACGTACACATGATATATATATTTTATATAATTTCCTTACAAGATCAGTCTAAGCCGAGCCGACTTTTTGAAAACATGCATTCTAAGATGCCTTCGTTTTTTATGGAAAATCATGTAACATCTTTCTCAAATGAAGCTATTCAATTGTCTTTTTGAGTTTGATGATACCTCATTGATTTGTATTTTAGGATACAGAGTAATTATTTCTCTTTATAGTTCAGTATATGATTTGTTGTTCCATCAACATGGAAAATGGAGTACTAATTGACTCGATTATGAAGAAAAAAATTGGTTGTATTTCGATTAGTCGCGTCACTATTTATGGAAGATGAGTTAGATACAAGTGTTTGTAATTTGATTAGTCACTACATCGATACCCATGCTCAATTACGCTTTACTCGAACAAAATTTCACTAATGTGTTGGACTATTTATGCTTTTCTGACTGAACTCTGTTTCCACATTTTCGGCTTAGTGAATATTGAGATACTTTCTTCCATTCTTTGATACGACTATGTTTATTAAGCCGATTTGTAGTGTACATTGCAAGAATTGCTTAATAATGTTGTGGATATATGGAACCATGAAGATATTTATGAAAGGTAAGGAAACGTGTAGGGGCAATGCACGAATGAAAATTCACCAGCTTAACATGTGATTTAGATGGAACCGTATGTGCATACATTCTCGCTCCCAACTACAAGATACTTTTTTCATAAGGTTATGGTATGTTAAACTGCGTAACAATTTGCTTCTTTTACGGATAACTTTTACGTCGACGCTTCGAGTATTGTGATTTGTTTATCCTTACCTCTAATGGATATGCTAGAAAACAAAAAGATAGCACTTAATCGGCGGTAGATGCAATCCCGATTATGTCAAGAGATGCAATCCCTTCATGAATTGGAAGATATAGTTTATAAGTCTTAGTGCTCAAGATATTCTTCGACACATTCAATGCCTTCTGATGCAATGCTCAAATTCTGTGAATGATTACTCTCAAAATTCACAAGTTACTTTTGTATGAGTACGTAGTATTAAATGGTATTAGATGGTACCTCTATAATTTATACGAATTTAACTCTTTTCTAAGATGCCTTATTTTATGAGTAAGTACAAAAATAGGAATGTAGCAAGTTAGTTGATATATTGCTAAGAAAGCCAGAATTCGTAATTTAAACTTTAGTAATTTGTGATGAATTAGATGGGACCATGCTCATTATTATGCTATAATTTTGGGCATCATATACTTCTTTGATCAAAGACATGAATAGCTTAATATAGTCTTATCTTTTTAACGTGAATACGTTGCACTGGGTTGTCAACACTTCTCATTCGAAACCACACAATTTATCAATGACGAGAAAGAAAAATTCTCTTGAGATCTTTGTCCTGGGAATTGACATTTATCAATGTAGGATAAGCTCAATAAAAAAAAAAGCCACATCTAAAATCATTTACAAAGTTTTGTCTATCAAATTGGCGTTTACAATTGAGTTAACATAAATTCGTTGAGATAAAAAAACTTTTTAATACACTTTATTTTTGTTTTGTAAGATGCGATAATAAACATAGCATCCATTTGAAGTATTAAGAAAATCAGGTTATACGATACGATATCTAATTAAGAGATAAAGAAGAAAGAAGTAGATATTGAATTTTAATAATTATATGGATTTCAAGCATTATATGCAGGTGTTGTGATTACAAAGATATTATACGTAATCTAGCGACACAATATTTAATTCCACTAAAGCAACATAAACATATAAGAGAGAACAGATCACACAAGAGTGGGAATGAGAAATGCAAATTATAAATACAATATTATAAATATACACTAAAAAAGGAAAGAAATGTAAAAAAAACACACCACACTAATGCCCAAATCAAATTCCCATCCACACCCCCACCCCTCACACCCAAGAATAGCATTTTTACAACGTAGATAACATAATCAAATATAGTGTTCCATCATGGTTTTACAAAAAAAAAAAAAAAGTACTCAAGAAATTGGACTAGAAAATGATGATGCATAATTTCTAAGATTAAGGGTATAGGTATATAATATACCGAAGGTTGAAAGAGAGCTAGGATTATTCTTATTATTTTTACATTAACTTAAAACGATCCGGGGAAAAAATCAAGGAACATAGGGAAATAGTTATTCAAGAGATGGAGAAGGTACATGAAAGGAAGTATATGAACGAAAATATTTAGAGTGAAAATGGAATTCAATTATACAAGTATAGAGCGATTCTTTTATATAAAAGTTTCGCACCAACAATAATGTTAGAAAGCTAACAAGGTAGTTGATATTAATTACGTATTTGGGCTTACGTTTTCATTAAATCGGAGTGCGTGAGATATGGATCATAAGAGGTATTGATGAGAGTAAGAGATTACAAAGAGAATGTGAAATGCAACTCAAAGATCCGATTTTTTTTTTTCTTCCAAAAATCATGGCTTTAGATTTGTAACTTAATTTCATTAAATGTAAAGCAAACCACGTCGTACTCACCTATATTATTAATTTGTTTATAAATTAAAATTGAAATTATTTGTAACTCAAGATTGTTATAAAGATAACAAATAGTGCGATTAAAATTTATGGTTTCTTTGTTTTCGACTAGCAAAAGAGTATTTTCCTATTTTTGGAGTACACAAACTTTTTCCGATTTTTGGTGACATAAGTTTAAGATCTATCATGAATTTATGGTCATTACAAACTTTAATAATCAATCATAAAATCTTTCTCGATGATCAACACAAATCCACATCAACTTGAGAGAAAAGATCGTTTTAACGAAAAGAAATCATGGAAAGATTTCTATAGTTAAATTGTTGCATTGGATTTGTGTGCATGATTCGATTCCTAAAATGTTGAAACCAACGTATGATTTTTTCTTTTTAAATCTTGAATAATTTTAAATAATCCGAATGGTGGAAGAACTTCACAATTTTGTTTGGGCCAAACTTATAAATGAAAATACCGATACATTTATCTTTAAACACTAAAGAAAATGTACGGCACATGGTCCATGTTGTCGGAGGAAACCAAACCTCCCTATATGAGAGAGAAAAATGTATTAAATAATATCCAAAGTCACGTGATGATATTATGATTTTGGATAAAGGTCGATATCTAATTGATCACCGTCATGATGATGGAAAGGAACAACAACCTGTAATTGACATAAAATAAACAAGATATATGTTACTCATTACAACTGAAATTGTCATGAATGCTTAATTTCCACAATAATGTGGATGTTTCCTTCTATTGTCACATGTTAATGACTATTCCGCATCCAGATTACAAGCATTATAAGTCAAGCATAACACAATATTTATACGATGTTTAAAAGAAAATATCAAGATGCGGGAAAGACGATGTCTGTGATATACTAATATGTACCAAGTATCAAGAATTACATCAGTTAACAAGTAATTGTATTGTTGGTGGATACACATATGGCATAATTGGCTATTAAGGAATCCAACATTATTCTCGATTGGAAAATTTCTCCTAATATGCGGCGTTTAAGGTTCCATTTCTCCCGGGTTCTTAGACATGTAATAAAAAGGCAACACGCTGCAATGGTTGCATTATAATTTTGGATTGATAAAATGTCATCGTAACTGAGGTATAATTTTGATAGATACAATGATATTTTAATATCTTAAACTATCTATGATTGCTTATTTGAAATAATATTTATATTTATATTACGACATTTTCTTAAATGTTCACAAATATATTTTAGAAATTAATACATGATTGGATAATTGATTATGGTGATTTTCAATTCTTAAATAAAATTCTACACACTTTTGCAATTTATGAGCTTTTTTTATCCAAACGTAAAAGGAAACATGTAAAGGTGAGAGGTTTATATTACTTGCAATTTATAAAATATATTTATATTACTTACTTTCACTAGATTCGATTTTATCTTTTTCCAAGGAAGAGAGAACCATGTCATATTGTTGATCATGTTTCTCATGATTTTATTGATCGACGTGGGTGGATGAAAGTGGTGACATAGATTATGTTTTTGGTGATTTTGTGAATGTGTATAGTTACCAGTTTAGTAAAAATATAACAACTCAAAATGGGGATGAACATCTCATTTTTATGTGTTAGTTAATGAACGATTTTATGGATTCTTATGATCGTGTAATCCAAACATGTACATTGTTTTACATTGTTACCGCTATTGGTAGATACACAAATGAATTCTAGAAGCTTCATTAAACATTAGAAACTTGACAATTTCAAGAAAATTTATCAACGTCCAACTGGCTTCTAAAATTTGTAGCAATCAAATTGGTTACATATATTAAATTAGATGATTAAAAAACAAGTAACAACGTATTAAAAATCTTATATGCTAAAAATACTTTTTTACCAAATTGTGCAAAGCTTATACCATTTTTTTACCAAATTGATTCTTTAGTATTACATTGTTTACATTTGTTAAGTAAAAAGACTAGCATACTATACTTTCAAAGTAAATTACGCTAAATTTAAATTTAATATTTCATGGAGTTGACCTAATTTGAGCATTTCGTTCTATATCATTCTCTAAATAAAGTGAAATATGTTTGGTAGAGAAAATGAAATCTCATTTGTTGCTCATCGTTATCATCATTACATTCTAAACTAAACTAATTTGCTTCCCCGAATACTATTCCTATTTTCACCGGGATCATCCGACATGACGTGCTCTGGCCATCATGGACTCATTATCCCAGTGATTTGGGCATGTTTAAATTTATGTCGCGGGTTTTAGCAATCAAAAAAATATATGCTACTACTTTCTTTTCTCGACACTTACTTCTTCTTGAATTCATTGACTCATACCTCCATTGATCAATAATCTAGAGGCATTGGTAGTTGCCGATGCAAGTGCACCCGTTGCAAGATATAATGGTTTCGTTAGGTAACAAAATATAAAATTGCTCAGCACATGTCTTCGTTAACTAGAAACGGACCACTAACCTATAAACTTCGCTTGCAAACGTTCGGTAATGATAACAACTATTGGGTATTAATAAAATTAAATCAAGTGATTGGTTTTTTTTTGAATGTGATATTTGTTCAGCACTGTGATTTTTGAATTTTGGTTTTGTAGGTTTGATTTTCAAGGATATATAATTCATGAGACTGGGAATTAGGCATTCATGTACATATATATACATGAGCCGATATATTGTGGGTTAATTGCAATTGGTTGCTATGAACTTAGCAAAGGCAGTTAATATCATTTAACATTGTATGGTTATGATGGGGATTGCATTACTTAATCCGATCATATGGGGGAGGTAAATCTGATTCATTCACATACTAAGACATGTCTTTTTAAATCACTTGGACTGCATGGCTAATGGTAGCGCATATGACTGTGTCGCACAGTCTAACTATCGATATTTAATGTTGTTCTTCAAATAATTCGAAGTTTTGTTTTCTATTTTAGTTGAGATTTTGATGTTTGACCGATATCTTGGTTTTTTGCATATAGTTGTACCGAGGTGCATGAAACTTCCGCTTCTCAGACGCAATGCATATTTTACGTGTGAGGTATGCCGAATTCATTATTTTTGTTGGTCGATGTTGTCAACACTTACATGCATTTCTTCAATATGTTCTTATAAAGGGTATGCAAAGATTGATATTACTACATTAACTAAATTGCGGAGGTTACCGTGAGAGGTCATAAACATATTTCCCAATTCCAGAGTCTGGAATCTTGATATTAAGTTGTGAGAGATTCATCATGTATTTGTTAAAATTACGAAGTCTTGATACACTTTGAAAATCTCTACTCATTAGGTTCATAATTCTAAATTCTAAGTTTATGTATATGTTGTAGTTCTATTCAAAAAATGCTTACTTGCAATCAGTACCACTTTATCTAATGATATTTCCAATATACATGATCATTGATTTAGCTAGATCCATATTGAAAACTCTCAGATTTATTAAAAATATTCTCAATAAAACTCAAATTTTTCTATATGCCTTTTGGAGACATTTTACATTGATGTTTCACTTTTGAATTGATCAAATCAAGATTCTGATTGATAACCCCATACGAACAAGTATCATTTACACTTCGTGAAGAGTGTGTTATCAATATTGAGGGATTCAGTGATATTTTGTACCTTATTGGAGGGTTCATGGGCAAGTATACACATGTACGCTTTCAGCAACCCTAGACGGTTCGAGGTGGTAGTCCCAAGGAGATATGCTTTGACAGATTTGTAGACTTTCATTTGTATCTTTTTATTGGTATCATTTTCTTGCATATAGGTGTACGTCTCATCTCATGGTGCAAACCAGATGAGGGCGACTCGTGATATAAGCATAGCACCACTAATCGGGAGGTATAATTTCATGCCCACACACTTTTTTTCCTTCCTCGATCATAATATCGCTGAAATGAGCTACGCATATACACATAAAACAACTTCGATATTTGAAAACTTGAATAAAAGAAAATATGTTTATTACCCCAATCAAGAATCGCTTTTGTTATTATCATGAGGGCTTGGCAAATACCAAGCCTAAGTTTTGCAACAACGTGTTTGTGTATTTTTCGCCTAACACAATCTAATTAAGTATTTCATAAGTTTAATGACATGTGTCGTATAAACCTATTCCTAAGTCAGTTGACATCCCATTCTGCTTTGGGTTTATCGCCAAACATTGCACGTAATCCTACACACTATACTCCGCCTCCATTTCGTAACTATGTTGTTCTAAATGGGACAAAGCTATCTATGACGCTGACAAAGAAACAAGACAAACAAGACATAACCGAGGTAACTTTCAATAAAGATCCATCCATAATTATGTAAAGTATATCATGTGTTTTTTGAATAATTTTTGAGTCATTTTAATAGATCAAGTTGATGGTTACACCTTCACAAACCATTAAACACTAGACCAGAATTTTCTTCAGGATTTTGCTTTTGCTACATTAAATCCATGCAGTCACTGAGATAATGATTAACACACTTTTGAGTCCCGACATGCATTTAAAACTTGATTTTGTACTGGTTCATATAACCTATGCTCTCCAACAAATTTTTTTTCAATAATGATAAATCGTAGTGAGAAATCACACCGAAACCAAAAAAAAAAAAAAAAAAATCTGCAAGCCAAGTTTATTAGAAAATCTCAAAACTTTGATTGCAGTAAGAAACTTTATATTGGTTTGGCGATTTATTCTTTCAATTGGAGTCATCTTTTTAGCGTTTTTTTCCATTTATTTACGCATGTTTGTTACAAGTTCATTATTTGCTCCCTCGTAGCCTTAACGTGTAAAGACTTAGAGCCAGTGATTTTTCTTTTTCTTTGGACATGCCATCCGGATTAGCCAGACGATGTTGGTTTGACACAACAATTGCTAACTGTGAAAACAAGCAAGGGAATATGAGAAATCAATCAATACATTTGCACTACTTCTCATCCGTATTACTTCTCATCGTATAACGGCCAAGATTTTATTATTTAGGAAGACCGGGATTATTGTCATGCTCTGGGACATAGACAGACTTGGCTACAATTCAAAAACGATTAATCTTGAAATTGTCATGTAACTAAATTTAAATACCGCCCCAATCATTACTAAAGTAGTAAAAATTTTGTATGAGGATACCGAATGGGTTAAAGACCAAATTTGATCATGCCAGCAAGACATTGGGATCTTCCTTATAGGTTCGATCACCCTCTAACTTTCAACCTAATCATGACCACCTTGGGAACTATATTTGACCTCCTAGAAATTATAATCCATATTCCGATTAACCAATTGCACAAAGATTTTGCTATTAGAAAGTACTAAAAATAAACATGGAGACCATTGCTTTTCTATTAGTGTTATCTTACTCTGCAAGATGATAGTCGGACACTGTGCACTAAACAACTTAATGCGTTATTGTAGTACACATTTAATCGTAAACTACAAAGCAATCCATCTAGAGAAGATGAGGAGGAGGGAGATAATGGTGGTGGTACTGAGGTTACTAAGTTCTTTTACCGCCTTAGTGATCGAGATATTTATGGAGATCATCCAAGCACCAACTACTTGGTTAGGAACTAGATCGGAGACCTTGAGATTCACTTACTCTGAAATATTAGGGAAATATCCTATTATTGACTTGGCTTTTAGTATGGACTCTATTAAAGAGGCATGTAACCCGAACTCATATAATTTTTCCATTAGGTGTTTACTAATGTTATTAAATTATGATCCTGGAATGAGAAATAAATAAATTATGTAAAATGACGCTAACATGGAAGGTTGAGCCGGGGCCGTAAGGCCCAGATACCTAGTTTAAATTTTATAAATGATAATAATTTAAAAATAATTATAATGATTCAAACAATGATACTAACATAAGCGATTGCATTTTGAAATTTTAAGTTTATAATAATCAACTAAAACCGAAAATAAATGAAACAATTGATCCACAATTAAGTACTATGGTCCCTTTTACTTCATAGTTTCCTCATTATTAACCATCTTCCTCTTTGTTAATATTCATCATGATCTTTTTTCGTTATCTTCCAATAAAGTTTCTCGATCGATATAGGTTATGGTATGGGGCGGGCATGGGGTGGGACCTTGAATCCCATCCCCGCATCACTACTTTCGGATTCCGTGACCCTCCCGTTGCCCGTTTACGGAAAACCCTTAACCCATAAGGCGGATCCCCACGGGGATGGGTTTGGGTGGGGCAAATTGCCATCCCTAATGCATGAAAGGAGTTCCCGAGGTGGTGGTATACACCTGAGGCGTAGAATCTTCCAAGAATTTCTTTAAAGTTTCCTCTAGGTTTCTCAAAGTTTTGGTTTCAGGTCATAAATAAGAGAGAATAACATTGTGCCACAAGAAATATTTGTCGCTCTTTGGTAGCGCAAAGGCATTTAACCAGCTCCAGTCTTTCCGTATTCTAAATTTCTAAGCCAAAGGCGGCGTTTCTTCCTATCCCTTAATTCCCATACCATGACAGGTTCTCTGGAAACTACTTCTGAACACACAAATTCCCTCCCAGTACCATGAGTTCGACATTAGCATCACAACCAGCAGAAAGTATTGATGGAAGCAATTTAAACGTCTCATGTTCCAAATCAAAAAGCTAATACAGTCGTGCGTTCTGTACTGCACCTACCCATCCAGTGAAGAGCTCCACCTGCAAAAACACCACTGATGGTATTGGTGCAACACGACCTTCGTGGGTTTAAAGCATATTTTAACAACAGTACTAGCTGACTTGCTGTTTCTCACACAGTACCGTCCTGGAGGGTATACACCTGAATGGTTCCATCCCGGTGATATTTGCTATCGAGCAGAATTCTAACAACCTTTGTACTCGTTGCTTGAACGATTATATCCGAATCCAATCGCCTGTTCTGCAAAAGTGTGCCAATTGTTAACTGTCGGAAGTTGAATTTGCTCTCCAGTGACAGGATTGCAGATATAGACTTTTATATCGTCACATATTCTTTTCTTGAAGTTGCGTAACTGCTGTAAGCCGCATAACAAACTAAACCGTGACATGAACCAACCATGAAAATTTTGTAGCATGGTAATGGTTGCAAGATTACACACTGCTCTAAATTTCTAAGTGCTCCCAAGTAGGCACCATTATTTTCTTCGAAAATAGAATTGTGTTTCCAGTGTAGTTTGCCTTGCGGTGGAAACCCGTAAAGTAAACCCGTCTTGGGTTTAGGTACCAAAGTTTGCCATGTTTTGCATACTTGTCTGGATTGGAATTGAAAGACCTTAGCAACCTAGAGAGCATGTTTTCTGTGATTTCTATGGGTAGATTCTCCATTGAATTCATTCTCTTTTAAAAATTGGTCTTGGAACAATGACAAGAGCGTTAAATCCCCACCCTGTCTCTATTTATAACACAAGAAAACTAAGAATTTGGAAACTCATTAAAAAAAAAACTACTAAATTGAAGAAAACAAGAGGGTTTCCTAATGACGATTTTGTTTTGGTCATTAACATGAACCAAATTATAAATGCGGACAACACAGAAAGTGAGTACCAATTGATTCTGCCTTTGACCATGACAAATTCTAGATTATCAACATTATAAAAGCTAATTTTGATAAAGAAAATTTAAAATAATAATAGAAGATAATTTGATTCTTTTGTTTCCAGGGGAGTTTAGTCAGAACTAGAGATATAAAGATAAAAGAGAATTTTATTATTGAATGAGATATTTTACATTGAGAACCCATAGGGTATATATAGCGATACCGTAACTTGGTATGCAAGAATAATGCTTGTAAATCAATTCATACTAAATATATCAAATACTAAATATAACCCTAAATACTAAAACTTTCCATATAATTTATTATTACTTAATCCTATACTCTAACACCCCTCCCTCAATCTCATGGGATTGCAAATCACATGATATTGGCCTTGAAAGTTGATGATGAAGTGCAGTGCCAATAAACGCCCGAGAAGTATAAGAACAAGGTCGCCATTAAAAAGAACAACCGATTAGGAGAACCGCTAAGCGAAATTAACATAATTGTTGATGGAGAATATAAGAACTATTGATAAGAGAAAAGAGATAATACCCCGCATTGCCTCCAAAAATTGGGATAGATGAGATAGAGAACAAAAATTAATTAATCAAAGAATGACGGAGGCTGCGAAGTTGAACAAGTCGAAGAAAAAACCAGGTGGTGGGGTAGAAAGTGAAGTAGTAAGGGGACAGAAATTGGGTACTGGCAATCGGTGGCATTGGTGGAGTAGTAACAGAAAAGGGATCAGAGAAGGAAAAGGAAAAGGAATTTATGGACAAGAGAACTCAGGTACTGGGCAGTAAGATGGAAAAAAATGATACTATGTAAGATATATTTTCAAAGAAAGTGGGCGGGATTAATCAATTAATAAGAGACGTGGGAACTACCGATTAATCGATTAAAAGGAGAAGTGAGAATTGGCACGTAGGGAGAAAGATAAAAGAAAGAGAACTAGTAACCATTGGATGTGTCCCAAGAGCAGAACTACAGCCGCAGACGGGAGCAGAAGACATTGTTGGATGTAACTAGACATTGTTGAAGTAGAAAGCTAGGTGCTGTTTGAGTAGAAGTAGGTGCCGTCGATAGCATATTTGGAACTGGTGCTCAAGTAGGGTGCAGTAGACTGAATTGATGTTGTAGGTGAAGAAGGAGATTCCATAGCAGAGGCGGGCGGAAAGACGTGAATTTGTAGTAGGTTCATGAGAAAGGCACGCCGGAGAAGGTGCACTAGAAGATTCAGAGGTATTGGAACGTGGTCACTTGGAGGAAGAATAAAGGAGAGACGGTATGGATGGGGTACGAACGCACGTGGAAAAGAAAAGAAAAGAATGGTGGTAGAGAAAGTGGGCAGTATTAATTAACTAATGATTGAGAGGTAGGAAACAGCGGTTGGATGGAACGATAATTAAAAGATGGAAAAGACAAAGATGTGGAATGGTTTTGTCTTTTTGAGTGATAAGAGGAAGTGGATGACGTGATCTAAAAGACGGAGGTATTGGACGAGATGTAGTAGAAAAATAAGAAGGAGAAAAGAGGTGCTATTGGTAGATGAAAAAAAATAAGGGTTTGGTAGAAAATCATGAGACGCTTTTTTTTTTTTTTTTTTTTTTTGAAACCTAAAAAAATAAAAATAAAAACCAAATAAGAAAAAGCTAATCATATTGCAATGAGGAGGAAGATCGGCGAACTGTGAGCAGACTCCACGTACCGGTTAGAAAAGAAACGAGATGGGCAACGAGGTCCGACGAACCCGCCATACCAAGTCAACTAGAGATATAAAGATAAAAAGAGAATTTTATTATTGAATGAGATATTTTACATTGAGAACCCATAGGGTATATATACGATCTTGGTAACTTGGTATGCAAGAATAATGCTTTAAATCAATTCATACTAAATATATCAAATACTTTTAAATATAACCCTAAATACTAAAACTTCCATATAATTTATTATTACTTAATCCTATACTCTAACAAGTTTTTCTTTTCTTTTCGATCAACTCTTCAACGGATCAAGGCTATGCATGAAAGGAGTTGCTGTTTGAAGTGGTATATACTGAATGCGCATCATCTGCCATGAGTTTTTTAAAGTCTCCCTAGCTTTCAAAGTCTTAGTTTGAGGGTCATAACTCGAAAGAATAACATTTGTACTCAAGAAATATTTGTTGCTCTTCTTAAGCGAAACTGGTTCAAACTAAACCGTGACAAGACTGAAGGAGGAGGGATGATGGCAAGATTATACTGTGCTCTAACTTTGTAAGTGTTTCCAAGTAGTTATCATCATCAACCTTATTATCAGTATTTTGTTCTGAGAAGTAGAATTGTGATTCCAGCTGTTCAGTGGAGGCCTTGTCGCGAGAAAACCCCAGTAAAACTAAAAACTCTGGTTTAGGTATCAGAGCTCGCCATGTTTTGCAAGCTTCTCTTGATTGTGATTTACGCGAGAAACCCCGTAAAAAAAAAAAAAAAAATGTGCTTTTTATAACGGGGCATTCAGATGCAGTGGTCTCTGTGCTTTTCAGGGATCTACCTTACTAGCTGGGAACACAATACCTTGACTCATGATCCAGACGAGTCAAGGGAAAAAAACATAGGTTACATCTTGTGTTTAGTGGCAAAGAGCCGAATAACGTAACACATGAAACTTTTTCAGAGTCGCTGCTGGAAATCGAGGCTCATAACTTGAGAGACGATTCAAAAGCATATAGGAAACAACATTGAAATAGAACAACCAAAAGTTGCTCCACTGAGACAATGCACCTGTAATCATAACATCTTACAGGATACACAATCTGCAACATGCGTAAATCAAATCTAGCTAAGACCTTTAGAACATTCCATCCATGTTACTGTTTATACTGGGCATGTCAGCTATTGTATAGGATGTCTAGAACATTCAACCCATGTTAACTGTTTATAGTCTCCTGTAATTTTCAAAAGCATCCTCAACCCTAGACCCTAACCTCTGGAATTTTGAGCGCATCTACGTAATTTTGAACACTCCATCCATGTTATCTGTTTATACACTTGACACACTACGTAATTGTAACTTGCATGTTTATGAATCCCAGAATACACTCTTTCTCACACCCTACCTATAACGCAGCTTATGTAACTACGCGTTTTTTCTCTTGAGATGAATAAGATTTAGTCCCACATAGACAAGTTAAAGCGAAGGAATGGAAACGAGACAGTATAAAACGGTATGTTTAAAATCAGAATAAGCATACCTTTCTCGGCCTATGGCTAAGATCAAGTGTAGTATCTTGTTCTGCTGCTTTAATATCTGATATGCTTGTCCAACGGACGGTACCAGTATTAAATTAATTTTTTCATATGAGAGTTTCCACAACAGTAGCTTGCTGCTGGGTTTCTCATGTGTCAGCTGAAGTTGTGACCATTGCAAACGCCGGTACACCCCTACCAAAACTAAAGCAAAAACATTAGGTCTTGGTGTATTTGCCTGTCTTTGTGTATGTTCCCCTGTATTTGAGTCAGAAGGAGGCTGTTTACTAGATGAACTATAGAGATGGTCCTAGTTTGCTTGCTGTCATGCCGTTTTGTTAATGGGAGGTGCCGAAGGGATGGGTAATGTTAAGAAAACTGTAAGCGCTCTTGGTGAAGCAATTAAACAGATCTTCATCATACGTGGGTGCTAAGGATTCGAGATCCAAATAGAGAAATGGATGGATGGTGCTTGCATGTGAACTGAAGGCATCGGACTCCAATTGCTGATCATCACTATATATATTTACATTGTCAAAGAAACAACGGAGTTGATACGGCTTCTACATGTTTGGGTTACAGAAACTAATTAATTCATCCACATTAGATATATTATCACTATATATATTTAAAAACCAACCGGCAAGGTCTGGTGTCTAAGACGTAGTCACCCACATTAGATGTGGTATCCGGCTAAGTAAGCTGGTACTGTCCCAGATTTGAGGCTAGGCCTAACCCACCAGGGCAACAAGGCGAGACAGTGCCTTAGCCTTTTTGGCTTACCATCTTTATCACCACAATTTGTGGGTGAGGTGACCAGATTTAGCCTTTCAACCACTCACACCAAGCCAGTTGATTTAGTAAGATGTAAGAACAATTCAATATATGCGATATCTTTAAACTTATAATTTCCGATGTGGGATTACTGTCAGTGTAAGTTCGGGGTGATTGTCATCGGGCCTGAAATTGGGTCCAGACCGTTTACGCCTTTAGACGGGCTAACTAAAACTCACTGGTCGGGTCCTCTATTATGGACTCGGGCTTTGATTATGAAGTCTGTTAGAGTCTTCAATTTGCGCATCTCCAATTTCCTCTCTTCTCCCAAATTGTCAGGCAGGTCTCCCTATCATCAATCAAATCATCCTCAATATATCCAAATTCTCCCCTATAGTGTACGTAACTAGCAGCAATGCAAAATGAACCATCTAGTGATACTAGAACTTTAGATGCACACAGAAATCAGTAATGTCATCAGAACAGCACCAAGGACTACTTGGAATCCGAAAGTATAGTGTCGTTGCCTAAATTGCACGATTTAAAGTTCTTAATGACATCCATACTCAAATACTTCTTAGTAGACACACTGTGGTCGAAATTTGATTATGGGGAATACTTTTGATTGTAGGAAGTCATGGGTTGTTTTTCTTGAGGCCAAGTACATTGGAGGGATAAGTGAGCATATTTTATGTCTCTCCAACTTTTATTAGTCATCTCTTCTAACTTCAAATTGAAACATGTTTCGTTTTACTTACTTTAGATTCAGCTTTACATTATCCCTTGACATTTCTTTAATATTGTATTCTATATGTTATGAATGAAATATTGTATATCTAGAAAAGTGAGTATATATCACACCTTACCGACAACGCAAGTTACATAACTACAAGTTCTTTCTCTTGAGTGAATCAAATGGACGACTCTTTCTTCTGCATTATCACACAAAATATATTCAGCAAAGAAGAATAAACCATGAAACCCACGCTAGATTGCTACTGTATGATAAACAAAAAAAGCTCTTGCTCGGTCTGCCTGTAAATTAATGACATGAAATTAAGGATCAGAGTCTCACTTGACCTAAGTAGCAGAAGAAGTTTTCTAAATTCAAAACTACTCTCCCTATTTTGTCTCCATCGATCTTTATTTACGGACACAGTTAAGTTTTGGAATTTCATTTATTAACGTAAATCTTGTACATTATAATGTATATAAATACTGAATACTATATCTTTGCACAAGTTAAGTATAGCAGAATTACAGAAAATAAATCTTGATTGGTATCCAAACTCAATTTCTTCTTCTCCTTCAACGGCGGCTCAATCTTCTACATCTCAGAAGCTAGTCTGCATGGGAAGCTCTTGAGAAAAGGTTTGCACCAGAGACAAGGGCTCACAAGATTTTGTTAAAATAATTCTCTTCCAATTTCAAGTGATTCTTTTGATTTTGTCATTTGAGTAAGAGTAAAAAGCTACCATTATTAATGACAGGAATGACAAAAATCTAAAGCATTATTTGAAACTGGAAGAGAATTATTTCTAAAATTTAATTGGTGAGGCCAAAATCACGCCGCAAATTCTATTCCTTTATGGATCTGTGGCTACCTGATCCCTCTAAATGGTAAATATAATGTGACAAGTAACAAATAGCAGTTGTACTCTATATTTCCAGATTTGTCATGTCTGACACGATCCTTCTGGCACAAACAAAATTCAGTGCAAGTCTCTTTCGTCGGAATGTTAAATGCTTACCCGCTTTAGTCGTCTTGCCTAATCGGGATTTGGCATCGCAGGTTCGTCTTTAGATGTTGTTGATAATCAATGCGTTAACTTTCTGAAGTTGTTCGGTTGGGTCAGAGAAAAGCAAATTCACCAGCTCAAACTAGAAGATGGCTGTGGCCGAGACCAGGTAGGAGAAGGTTCGGCTTGACCGTACAGTCCTCATTCATATGTTTATTTAGTGGTAGTGGTATGGAGAATATATAATATACACAAACTTTCAATACTGGCAGTGGTATGGAGAGTATATAATACATAAACTTTCAATAGTTGGCTTGAGCCAACATTAAACTGAAGATTAAAAACCAACCGGCAAGGTCTGGTGTCTTAGGCGTAGTCACCCTGAGATGTGGTATCCGGCTAAGCTTACTGTCCCTGGGTTTGTGGCGCTAGGGCTAGGCCTCAACCATCTGGGCAGCGCTAGGGCTAGGCATTACCCACCAAGGCAACTGGGCAAGACAGTGCCTTAGCCTTTTGGCTTACCATCTTTATGTGGGTGACCAGATTTAGCCTTTCAACCACTCACACCAAGCTAGTTGATTGATCAAGTTGTAACAGCAATTCAATATATGCGATATCTTTAAACTTATACTATCCGATGTGGGATTATTCTCAGTGTTAAAGAAAAGTTGGGGTGATTAATTATTAACGGGCCTGAATTTGGGTCCAGCCCGCTTAGACCCTCAGACGGGCTGATCGAAATTCGCAGGCCCTCCTCTATTGTGTACTCGGGCTTTAATTATTGTTCCACGCAGTACCACCCTGGAGAGTGTGTACACCTGAATGGTTCCATCTCGGTGATCATCACTATCGAGCAGAACTCTAACAACCTTGTACTCGTTGCTTGAACGATTATAAGTGAAACCAATCGTTGTAGTGTCCCAATTATAAATTGGTTGAATCAGTCATACGATTCCATTGTAACATCCATGAGCTTGTTGAGGAGAGTAGACGGACATGGATGCTTTCCATGCACATATTTTAACTTTTGATATGCGCGCATGGAGCAACAGTTGTCCCTGCTTCAACAACCACTAGCTAATGTTGCTGCAACTTCAAGTGGAACAACATTTCCAAGATTAGCGCAGAAACAAAAATAAAAACTATGCTCGTCAACCTAATCGTCCCAGAATTGATAATCAGAACGCCCATGGCCCTGTCAACTGTGTGGTAGGAGAAATCATGTTGCTCTTAATTGTTGGTTTCGATGTAGACAGCCAGATGCGCTTATACTGCTTTTCCTGGAGGACCGACAGCAATTGGGTCTCACAATATGTCTATTTTGAGTTTCACTCTTCATTTTTCGATGTACAAATTTGATGTTGCTCGAGAGATTTTTGTTCCTCCTTCCTCATGCATCACAGATACCATTCCTCTTTGGCTCTTGGACACCATGTAGATGCTTGGAACGGTTCTTAGAATTGTTAGAAATAATTCTCTTCCAATTTCAACTAATTCTTTTGATTTTGTCATTCTTGTCATTTGGGTAATGGTAAAAGCTACAATTAATAATGTCAGGAATGACAAAAATCTAAAGCATTATTTGAAACTGGAAGAGAATTATTTCTAAAATCTAAGAATTTTTCTAGGCATTTGTGTCCTAGACGTTGATGCCAAAGAGAAATGGTCTTTAACTCACTGTTATTCTAAGCAAATATGACACAGATCATTCCATGCCCATGTTTGATGCTATCCAACAAGTATGGGTGATAGTGCAGTAATCTCTCGTCCTCCACCTTTATTCTTTAACTTACTGGTGTTAAGTGTATGAGACTGATGATCTTTTCGTGGAATATGTGTTATATCATAGTTGCAACTTACATGTTTATGAGTCACAAAACACAGTCTTACCTCACACCCTACCTACA
>JAJJWW010013593.1:0-326946 GCA_023531295.1 Papaver armeniacum
ATGAGAGTTCGAGAAGTTTATGATATCAAGACGATACAAGTTGTGAAGAATCATACGGTAAAATACTTACACCTGATAGGTGTAGAATACACCGTATTTAATATCTAGTATTTATGCTTTCTTTGCGAGTTTTCTTGTGAATTATGTATCTTATGTGTGCTTTTGAGTTTATTAGGTGCAATGGAGTCATTTGGAGCAAAAAGACCAATTGGAACTCGTTCAAATACAAGATTTCTACTTTTCATTGTGTAGAGGACGAGAAGAAGACGAAGGCAATGGCGAAAGAACGGAGTCATTCGAGTTCGTATGGAGAAGTTACGAGCAAAACGAGAATTTGAAGGCTAAAAGAGCAAAATGGTCGGACAAGTGCTATTGGCAGCCACTCTAAGTTAAGGGGCAGACATTTGAAGAAACCGCTAAAGGAAGTCGGGTCTATTACTATGGGAGTCACTGGGATTCGCTAAAGGCAGATTATTCTTTGTTAAGGGGCACCTATCTTGGGGTGTATTTTATCAGGGTGTCTTAATATCCCATCTCTATTACCCTAGTCGAGAATTTCATTCTCTTTCAATCATTCTCACTTCAATTTCACTGAAATAATTGAGAAATACAACAACATCTGTCTTTGTGAATCGAGAGATTGAGAAGAGCATTCAAAGAATTGGTGGTTGGTGTTGATCAAGAGACGAAGAAGAAAGAGTTGTTGAAGAAAAAGGGATCGTCTCTGCGGTTGACTCTCGAGGTAGAGATGGTTTAAGAACATGGGTATTGAATTAAATCGAAGAAGATGAAGGAAAGGAGAAGGGGTTGAAGAGATTCAGATGAAATCGAGAAATTGATAGGGATTAATGGCGGAGAGATGGTAGTGAACACAATAATGGGTTTGTGGTGTTACCGCGGAGAATGTAGTGCGATTCTTTGTGTGAAGATGTATGTTTGAGTCATGGGTTTGAAGTTACGAGGAGATGGAATTGGAGTTAGATGGTTGCAATTGAAAGATCTTGTTGCTATGGGGTGGGATTTGTGGAGGAATTTGTGATTCCGTTGGTTAGAGGACTGAGTTAGAGATCGAGAAAAGTTTTGACTTGGTTTAGGTTGAATAGTGGAGGTTTTGAGCAACACGGATCGATGTTCAACCAAGGATTGCATTTGGTGTTCTCGAAGATGGGTATTGGTGATGGATAATCGAGTTATTGAGAGAGGAGATTGAGAGGAGGAATAGAGAGATATTTCACGAGTTTGAGAAGAAGTAAGATGGGGATTGCTCGAATTCATTGTAATGAAGAAGTCATGGAAGGAAGAATGAAATTGTTCTTGAGATTTGGTGTTAGCCATGGTTCTGGTGATGTCTGAATTGTTGAAATGGTAGTGGTGGTTAACTGCGTGCGGGCAAGGTTTGTGAAAGGCCGAGATGGAGCATTGGTTCTGAGTTTGAAGGCTGCTTTGCGGTTGTGCTTCTGAATGGTGGTATCTCGGGAGTAATGAGCTACTCTTGGTGGATGCGGAGTTGAGTTGCGAGGCCCGGTGAACAGTGGAGGAATGGTTGTGTTGCGGGTGGTTGGAGTGCGGACTTTTACAAAGAAAGGTGGGCTCAATGAAGTGTCTGTTGTGGGTTGCTTTGGCACAGGAGATGAGAAGTGAGGTGAGAAGATGCGGCTGCGGAGTTAGTGTGCATTGGAATGAAGCTACGGGGGGCTAGTTACGGATTTGGTGTAGGCTGATGGTCTTGTCTTTGGATGAAATAGGCCTCATGGCTGTGAAGAACTGTTGCAGGAATGTTGTTGGTTGTGTAGAGCTGCAGGTTTGGATGCTTGTCTGGAGAAGCTCTGATGGAGCTGGGTGGTTTGGTGCTACTCGTATTCTGGTGAGAAGCACGGATGCATTTGGTATGACAAGATCTGAGAAATGGTTCTGAGCATGGGTTGTTACTGGAAATCGCAGAAATGGGTTTTGTGATATTGGATCGGCAAGCTGGTGGATATGATTTGCAGCTACAGATGCTGTGAGATAATGCTGATTCTGTTGCAATGGTTGTGCGCCTAATGGATGGTGGACTGGTTGGTGCGGATACTGTTGGTTTGAATGCATGAGTGACATTACAGGTTGGGACTGATTTTAGAAGCCAAGAGCACCAAGAGTGGTTGCAGGCAGCTGTGATAAAGAAATAATGCAGCTGCAGTTGGGAAGAAGGCACAGCCATCAAGGCTGGATTTGCTCTGGTTAAGCGTCATGATGGTGCAGGATATTGTATGGCCTGTGCAATGGCCTGAGCCAAAGCTAGTCGGCTCGCTCATTAAAGGCGATGATTGACTCGGTGATCGAGTCGGACTTACTCAATCGACCCGATCTTGACTCGGTGATTGGCCGAGCCACGACGTCAGGCCAGTTGACCCGCTGTTTGGCCCGTTGACCGGTGACCGGTTTGACTTTGCCGGTCACCTGGGACACTTTCCGGCGACTATTCCGGCGGGATTCCGGCCATAATCCCAGTTTTCCGGCGAGCGTTTTTGGGACAAAATTTTTACACGGGTTTCTCTCCATGGTGGGCCGGGTGAATTTCCAACTAATGGACTTTGAAGACAAAACCTAGTTTTGGAAGGAGAAAAAAGACTACAAAAAGAATACTTTACAATTTGACCACGTTTTATTATTATCTCTCTACCTTGTATTAGGGTTTTAGAACCATGAAGTATTTTCTCTTTATTCTTGTGATGAACTCCTTGAATATGAGTACCTAAGTTTATTATTGGTTATGGAATAGTTGGATTTCACATAATATGATTCTTTGATTCAATATATTAGTTTTGTCTCATATCTATCGTTTGCAATTCTCGAAAATATTGTTTTATGATTGATTGATTGTTTTGTCAAGTTGCAAATTGGTAGAACTTCTAATCACATCTATTGCTAGTTTAGGGTTTATTATACGCAAAAAGTGATATTCCTTGGATACAAGTAGCATAATATGATTATAGTTTGTAGTGATATATTCTTATGATCATATGTGAATCGTAACCTTTGTTAAATCGGATTAGTGCGCTTTCACGTTCAATTGCTTTGATTGGCTTTGATTTCATAGAACTTAATGCATCTAGGGAATTAAACTTGATTAGTGCTTTTACACGTTAGGTTGTTCCTTTAGGTAGAATTCATATTCGCATCTTTTAATGTGTTTGTTGATGACATGAGGAGATTTGCGGGATATTCTTGCGATCAAAGGTATTCTAGGGTCTTTGATAAAAGTTGAGATTAAATATCAATTCTAGTTATTGTGAAAAAAGCATGTTAGTGAATGAAAACGAAATCCTTAACCAGTATCTCTTCTATCTTATTTGTTTGCTTATTTGTTTCTTTGCTTTTATATTTGCTTTTATTTTATTTTATTACATAAAATCATAAAATCCACTAGGTGTTTTATATAGAAACCATAACAATTTGACAACCTAGACCTCTCTGTGGGATCGATCCTTTCTTGCCCTTGCTATATTTATATTTTGAGTAGTAAGAAAGTGTAATTATATTTGTGTAAGCTTACGACGGTGGTCAAATTTTGGCGAATTCGGGGAGGCAGCGGTTGTTAATTGTTTTTGGTTTCTTATTTTTGTATTTAGTTTTTTGTTTTATTTTTATTTTTATTTTTCTTATTTTCTGGGTTTTTAACCTTGGTTTGAGAATTATTTCAGTGCTTATTTCTATGGAAGGAGCATATTACGTGGATGGATACTGATTTCAACCTCCTCAATACGAAAACTACCAATTCCATGGGTATAATCAAAACCAATTTATTGGTTATGACCAATATTCCATGGAACCTTATGGAATTTCCTCAACAACCTTATGGTGAGTATGTGTGAACAACAACAAGGATGGGAGGATTCTTATGCTCTTGAACAAAAGTCTCTAATTTTATAGACCAAGTTTCAACTTTTTAAAAGAGGAATTTCAAAAAGCAAAAGAGACTACAAACGAGCAACTCCAAGAACTTCGCGAAGGTATGACTATCTTGCGAAGAGGCATTGATCAATATAAGGAAGATATGGATAATTCTAATGTGCATATGGTTTGTGATGAATATTTGATTGATGCTAATGTTGAAAAAGGCCAATCCTTGGGCACTTTTGTTGATAATTGTGTAGTTAACTCAACTCTTGATCGTAATAATGATCATTCACCTATTCAAAAGGATGAGTTAGAGATTAGCAACACTAAATTCGAACAATCTTATGTTGACTATGATAGTGACGGTGATTATGATACATTCTTTGAAACAACTCATGGTGACATCTCCTAGGAGTCTTTTTGGGATCAAGATGAAGATGAAGAGGAATATGATGACACTTGTGTAGATTACTCAAGCATTGATCTTAATAATGATCAGAGCCTATTCAAAGGGTGGAGCTTGAGGATGATGCATTTTAGTGTTCTAAAAGGTTTCTTATGATAAAATTTGGATCCACAAAAGAGTATGTGCCTTACAACAAGGAGGAATATGTTGAGAATGAGACCGTTATGACCAATATTGTGGAAGACCCAATTGAGCTTGCAAATGATTGTAATGATGATGTTTATGTCGAGACTTTGGTTACGACAGATACGGACCGAAGAATGGTTTGCAAGGTTTGATAGAGGACCATGATACACAAGAGGTGAATAATTCACTTGAGTTTTTCAAGGATGAAGAGGATTCCGTGATACAAGAGATTGTGCAAGGTTTATCTAACCCTTTGCCTATTGTTTCTTCTCCTTTACCTCTTATTGGTTTGAATGTATGTGCTTGAGAATATTGTTGACTGACTTTGTTTCTCGTTTTCCGCCATTAGAGAAACTTGATTCTCATACTATGCGAGGTTATGGAACAAGAAACCGTGGAAGTACCCGACTCTATATTCTTTATACACTTCCATGTGTGGACAAGAATAAGTGTGGGGGAAGCTTTTATCAGGTTCATAGCTTCACTTTTGCTTTATTGTACTAATATTTGTGTGAAGCTAGTGTTTGCAAAACAGGTGCTATGGGTGGATCCCCAACTTTTCCGATTATTGGTGTATGGGGAATGAATCTTACAAGAAGCTAAGTGGTAGTCGACTTTAAAACAAGCGCTAAGTGGGAGGCAACCCACGGTTTTGTATCTTTTATCCTTTTGCTTTTTATTTTATTTTTTTGTTTCGTTTTTACTGTTTTTATATCATATTTGCATCCCCATGTTTAATTTCATTGAGTCCAGTAATCTATCTTAGAAGAGAATTATGACGAATACCTTTTCATCGAGAAAATTTCAGACTGCGCGTAGTTCAGTCCAGAGACCATAACTGTCAGACCGTTTATCAAAATACTGTGAAATTTTGACACTGTGTAGAAAACACGTAGGTGAACAACTTTTGTGAAATGGAGTTTTCCAAATTCCTTACCAATTTGCACAGTTTTTGCGTTTTATCTGCTGTTACATCCAGAATTCAGAACTTTAGGTTTTACACATTGAGGACAATGTGAAGTTTAAGTGTGGGGGAGCATTTATATGTTTGTATAGTTTGTTTTTGACACCATTAGTGGATGGAACCATTTTGAATTCAGGAGTTGAGGAACTAATTAACTAAAAGGAAGAATATAGCTCAAGAAATCACAAATTAACATGATAGTTGTTACCATATCTCGAATATCACCATATCACATTTTATTTTATTTTTCCATATTTATCTATTGTTCTCTAAGTGCTTTGGTGGGTCACTAAACATCGACGTGTTATTACTGCTAGGATGAAATAGAGTGATTGAGTTACTAGAAAAAAAAAAAATTGAACAAGAAAAGAAAAAAAAAAGAAAAAAAAAAGACCGACCAATTAGACCAAAACGGAATAAAAAGACACTTGGGAATAGCAGTATGTGTGAAACGTAGTCCATTGTCTCCGTCGCCTAAACAAGCGTGGAATGCGGGATCCAAGGCAATTATCATATACGTGTTGACAAGGAAGCATGCGCTTGGATCCAAAAGATCTAATCATGTAGTCTAAAAAAAAAAAAAAAAAAGAGAAATTGGATCCAGTTTGATCCAATCATATAAAAAAAAGAAAAAAAGAAATTATTATTGTGTTGAATAAAGTCACTCTTGGTTCCCTTGTATATGCCAATTGATTTGATGTAGCATTCAACACGAAGTAGCTCAATTAATAGGGATTAGGTTCATCTTAACGAGTGACCTTCGATTGAGATATGGGAAACATCGAACACTTGTGAATATTCGCCAACATCTACATCTTTATCCATCCTCTTAATCTTTTCATTGTGATTGTGGTTTGTTAGTTTCCGAGTATTGTGGCTTGTTCGACTATCTATTTAGAGTTTATTTACTAATAATTGAATTGAATTTGCAAGGTACCTCCTCTGTAGTCATTTTGGATTTGTTCATTGATTTTTCACGAATAGACGGAGTTTGAAATATAGGTTTTGTAGGTATATCTCTAGTAAACCTTCACGAGACTATAACTCGTCCACTAGGGACACCTAGAGTTTAAAGGCTGTTATTTATGCTAAAATTAACCGTAGCCTCGACGACACGGAGTTGTTGTATTATAGTTTTGTTTGATTTGCTCGAGGACTAGCAAAGTCTAAGTGTGGGGGAATACGATAGGTGTAGAATACACCGTATTTAATATCTAGTATTTATGCTTTCTTTGCGAGTTTTCTTGTGAATTATGTATCTTATGTGTGCTTTTGAGTTTATTAGGTGCAATGGAGTCATTTTGGAGCAAAAAAGACCAATTGGAACTCGTTCAAATACAAGATTTCTACTTTTCATTGTGTAGAGGACGAGAAGACGAAGGCAATGGCGAAAGAACGAGTCATTCGAGTTCGTATGGAGAAGTTCTGAGCAAAACGAGAATTTGAAGGCTAAAAGAGCAAAATGGTCGGACAAGTGCTATTGGCAACCCCACTCTAAGTTAAGGGGCAGACATTTCAGAGAAACCGCTAAAGGAAGTCAGTCTGTGCTATGGGGAGTCAGGATTCGCTAAAGGCAGATTATTCTTTGTTAAGGGGCACCTATCTTGGGGTGTATTTTATCAGGGTGTCTTAATATCCCATCTCTATTACCCTAGTCGAGAATTTCATTCTCTTTCTCAATCATTCTCACTTCAATTTCACCTGAAATAATTGAGAAATACAACAACATCTGTGCTGTGAATCCGAGAGATTGAGAAGAGCATTCAAAGAATTGGTGGTTGGTGTTCAATCAAGAGACGAAGAAGAAAGAGTTGTTTAGAAAAAAAGGGGATCGTCTCGCGGTTGACTCTCGAGGCTGAGATGGTTTTAAGAACATGGGTATTGAATTAAATCGAAGAAGATGAAGGAAAGGAGAAGGGGTTGAAGAGATTCTGAGATGAAATCGAGAAATTGATAGGGATTAATGGCGAGATGGTAGTGAACACAAGAATGGGTTTGTGGTGTTACACGAGAGAATGAATTGCGATTGCTGTGTGAAGATGTATGTTTGAGTCATGGGTTTGAAGTTACCCAGAGATGGAATTGGAGTTAGATGGTTGCAATTGAAGATCCGGCGCCCATTTGCTATGGGGTTCGATTTGTGGAGGAATTTGTGATTCTGTTGGTTAGAGGACTGAGTTAGAGATCGAGAAAAGTTTTGACTTGGTTTAGGTTGAATAGTGGAGGTTTTGAGCAATACAGATCGATGTTCAACCAAGGATTGCATTTGGTGTTCTCGAAGATGGGTATTGGTGATGGATAATCTGAGTTCGATGAGAGAGGAGATTCGAGAGAGGAATAGAGAGATATTTCTGAGTTTGAGAAGAAGTAAGATGGGGATTGCTCGAATTCCTGTTGCGGCATAAGTCATGGAAGGAAGAATGAAATTGTTCTTGAGACTGGTGTTAGCCATGGTTCTGGTGATGTGCAGCTGTTGAAATGGTAGTGGTGGTTAACTCTGTGCAGGCAAGGTTTGTGCTGCTGAGATGGAGCATTGGTTCTGAGTTTGAAGGCTGCTGCGGTTGTGCTCTGAATGGTGGTATCTCGGGAGTAATGAGCTACTCGGTGGATGCGGGTTGAGTTCTTGAGACCGGTGAACATTGGAGGTTTGGTTGTGTTGGAGTTTGGTTGAGTGAGCGGCAGCTTTTACAAAGAAAGGTGGGCTCAATGAAGTGTCTTGTTGTGGAGTTCTGGCTTTGGGAGATGAGAAGTGGTGAAGATCATTTGCGAGTTAGTGGCAGTGGAATGAAACTGCGAGGCTAGTTCTGTTTGGTGTGTGTTGATGGTCTTTGTCTTTGGATGAAATAGGCCTCATGGTTTGTGAAGAACTATTGCGGGGATGTTGTTGGTTGTGTAGATTTTGCAATTTGGATGCTTGTCTGGGGCTACAATGGAGGCTACAGTGGTTTGGTGCTACTCATGTTACAGCTGAAGGCACGGATGGCTGGTATGACAAGATCTGAGAAATGGTTCTGAGCATGGGTTGTTACTGGAAATTGCAGAAATGGGTTTTGTGATATTGGATCGCGAAGTGGTGGATATGATTTGCGCCTCTGAGATCTTTGTGAGATAATCTTCGGTCTGTTGCAATGGTTGTGCGCCTAATGGATGGTGGGTGGTTGGTGCGGATCTTTTGTTGGTTTGAATGCATGAGTGACATTTCGAGGTTGGGGCCGATTTTAGAAGCCAAGAGCACCAAGAGTGGTTGCAAAAGTATTTGTGATAAAGAAATAATGCGGTGCAGTTGGGAAGAAGGCACAGCCATCAAGGCTGGATTTGCTCTGGTTAAGCGTCATGATGGTGCAGGATATTGTATGGTTTGTCAATGGCTTTGAGCCAAAGCTAGTCGGCTTCACTCGCCCAAGGCGATGGACGACTCGGGGCACTTCAGACTTGACTCAATCGACCAATCCGACTCGGTGATTGGCCGAGCCACGACCCGATCCGAACCGTTGACCCGGCCGATCCAACCCGTTGACCGGTGACCGGTTTGGCTTTGCCGGTCACCTGAGACACTTTCCGGCGACTATTCCGGCGGGATTCCGGCCACAATCCCAGTTTTCCGGCGAGCGTTTTTGGGACATAATTTTTACACGGGTTTCTCTCCATGGTGGTAGGGTGAATTTCCAACTAATGGACTTTGAAGACAAAACCTAGTTTTGGAAGGAGAAAAAGACTACAAAAGGAAGACTTCTACAATTTGACCACGTTTTATTATTATCTCCTCTACCTTGTATTCTAGGGTTTTAGAACCATGAAGTATTTTCTCTTTATTCTTGTGATGAACTCCTTGAATATGAGTACCTAAGTTTATTATTGGTTATGGAATAGTTGGATTTCACATAATATGATTCTTTGATTCAATATATTAGTTTTGTCTCATATCTATCGTTTGCAATTCTCTGAAAATATTGTTTATGATTGATTGATTGTTTTGTCAAGTTGCAAATTGGTAGAACTTCTAATCACATCTATTGCTAGTTTAGGGTTTATTATACGCAAAAGTGATATTCCTTGGATACAAGTAGCATAATATGATTATAGTTTGTAGTGATATATTCTTATGATCATATGTGAATCGTAACCTTTGTTAAATCGGATTAGTGCGCTTTCCACGTTCGATTGCTTTGATTGGCCTGATTTCATAGAACTTAATGCATCTAGGGAATTAAACTTGATTAGTGCTTTTACACGTTAGGTTGTTCCTTTAGGTAGAATTCATATTCGCATCTTTTAATGTGTTTGTTGATGACATGAGGAGATTTGCGGGATATTCTTGCGATCAAGGTATTCTAGGGTCTTTGATAAAAGTTGAGATTAAATATCAATTCTAGTTATTGTGAAAAGCATGTTAGTGAATGAAAACGAAATCCTTAACCAGTATCTCTTCTATCTTATTTGTTTGCTTATTTGTTTCTTTGCTTTTATATTTGCTTTTATTTTATTTTATTACATAAAATCATAAAATCCACGGTGTTTTATATAGGAAACCATAACAATTTGACAACCTAGATCTCTCTGTGGGATCGATCCTTTCTTGCCCTTGCTATATTTATATTTTGAGTAGTAAGAAAGTGTAATTATATTTGTGTCGCTTACGACAGCGGTCAACACCATGGCCATTTTTACTTTTTTTTTTATTTTTTTTTTCAGTTCGTGTTTATTTCTCTTGTCTCAAAAAAAAAATAAAAAAAATAAAAAAAATAATAAAAATAAAAATAAAAATCTTTAGGTTCATTACTAGTTTTACCTGGCTTGATTGGGGTATACTCAAACTAATTGGGGTATACCCAATAAGACAAATCGGGTCATTATGAAGTAAAACCAAGCCACCCCTTAACCAGCCTTTTTCTAAATGGCTAATATGCCCTTGGGTAATTAACACTAAAATTCTGATTAGGTTAATTAATTGAGTTTAGATTAAAATTTTCAAATTATGAATTCAGTAGATTAACCTTTTGATCGAGTCTTATGAGTTCGATTTCGATCCAAAAATTTGGTTTTGAAAATGCATAAAGCCGGCAAGGTCGTGGTTTGAATAAGCTTCCGACCAAACATCCGTCGGAATGGTCAACTTTGAATAATTTATCGATCGCTCTTCATGGGAAGGTTCAACTTTGAATAAGTCTGCCGACCGGATATCGCCGGAATGGTCCTCGGATGAAGAAACACCGACTATCTTGGCGACAATCTTTAAGTCGGCATGTAAATATTTCCTACCCTTCCGGCTATATCAATCTCGGCATGCCAAAAAAATACAACCTTGCCGGCTGACATAATATGGAAGATGTAATTTACTTGGGGTCGTAAAGCAGTAGGAAATGTATGGGTTCATTAGCATGCCGGCCAAATACCGCCGGCATTTTCTTGTTTTGTTTCCCTCCCGACCTTACATGATTTTAGGCATCAGAAGAATGGTTTTTTTTCAAGATATGGCCGGCAGGGTCTCTATTTTCGTACCCTTCCGGCTACAAAACGCCGGCTTAGTAGGAATCGTATTACCTTGCCGGCCCTGGTAACTACACAATTTTTTGTTGACAGGGCCGGCAGTAAGACATTTCACAACCTTGCCGGCCCTGGGACAGTGACAAGGTAGCTTAAAAAAGCATGCCGGCAAGGTAATACGACACTTTATATAGCTAAACAAACCATTCATTCAACAACTAGAAATCCAACATTTTTGTCCAAAATACGAAACATGTCCCATAAACCGTAAAAACATTTGTCCACACCATTAACTTAAACATTTGTCCACCACAACATAAACAAATGAACTAGGAAAGCATTCATTGGCCACGACCACGACGACCACGGCCCCGTTTTGGAACACTACCTTCACCACCACGACCACTGCTGCTACCTTCACCACCAGGACCATTGCTGCTACCTTCACCACCACGAGCACTACGAGTCCTCTTTTTATCAGCCTTTATCTTGGCTTATGCATCCTTAATAGCTTTTTATTCCACTTTACTTGACTGAAGTTGCTTGAACAATATTTGGGCATCCTCATTGTCAACATTGCAAGCATAGTCAATGTGCTTGCTTTGCACGGGTTCGCCTCTGTCTTTCGCGCAACACAACACCCTCACAAAGGTCTTCAACTGATCCTTCTATATTCAATTAAACAACAAACAATTAATAGAATGATTCGATAATGCAATCAATCTTAAAATAGTAAGAGCAACTCTAAAATACTTACAAATATCTTAAGCAATGTTGTTGGGTCTTTCGATTCCATCTTCTTCTTACGAGCCAGTTCTTCAGTAGTCATTGGCCTAATCACAGTAGGACGAGCCCAACCCAAGTACCACGCCATATATTTCTCAGTAGCTTCATGACCGGTGGTCACCTCGTCCAAAAGACTCACATCGATTTGACCGCGACGCCTATCGCCCAATGTTCTTGAGTTGGTCTTTGGAAGGTAAGAGACGTTCATACCTTTTTGGGAGGTGGTGCAATCACTCATATCCACAGTAAAGGCCGGATTTGCTGCATCGAAATGAGGTTCTTCTTGTACGTAACTTGATTGTCGCATTACCCGATGTGGATCGTACATTGAAAATCCTTCAAACACGGTCATCAAGGGTCCATAGTATAATGCAACAACTTCATTTCTCCTTGGAATTAAACCTTGATTTCTATCCTCTCGATACGGATCAAATATCACCTCTTCCATGATCAAATTGTCGATGGCGGCTCGGAGTTTCATAAGATTTTGCGGCATTTCCATATCCTGAGTACCCTTAAAACTGTACCTTTGCGCTCTTGGCAAATGAACCGGAACACTGTTATCCACTTTGACGTAAGAGTTGTCTTTGAACAAAGAAGGGAAGCGTTCATACATCCAAACCTATGCAAAAAGAAAAAAAAGTTTAGTAAGAACACGATCTTACGAGAATTTTGCGAATATAAATGTTATAGACAATAAAATTACCTGGAAGAGACATGTGTTTCCGTTAACTTGCTTAGTGAGTGCCCTAGAAGATTTTTCAACTCATTGTTCAAGAAGGTGACCACCATGATGCCCCAAGAATACCCACATCTCATGTAAAGGGATCCAATAGTTGCAAGTAACTGGCCTCGACTTGGTTTCCGGAACTGTCGGGGAAGATACATCTGCCCAGGGTATATAGCAAATAAGCGGCCGCGGTAGCATTGATTCGCACCGGGTGCACCATTCCTTCCCTAACAAGGATTTCCTGAGTCTTCCATAATCCATCCCTCAACTTCTTCACATTAAACTTCTTGGTTAGTCGACCATCCTTCTTGTCAAGAACATCATCCGTCTGAACCTGACTCCAACCGAACAATTTCTTGCTCAATTCGTAAATCTTCTCGAAAGAAATGGCATTATCAAATCCCTCGGTGACTGCTTTTCCATCAACCTCGAGGCCTAGAATTTGTTGAGCATTATCGGGAGTTATCGCCATCTCACCGAATGGGAATAACATAGTATCAGTCTCTCCGTAGAACCGCTCACAGAATGCAGAGATGGTAACTTTATGATGCGTGTCGTAGGTGCAATCAAATTAATATCTTATTTCCACTCAATTAAAAATAATATAATGGAAGTCAAGTTCGTTCCCACGAGGAGCAAGAGATTCTAGTTGTAAAAATTGTCACAAAAAGGGGAAATGTATAAAGCAAAAGAAAATAAACAAAGCAATTAAAAGATAAAGTTGAAATCAATAAGAGAGACAAGATCAAGGAATCATTCTTCGTTGCAAAACAATGATTAAAGTTGTGTTCTTTTCTACTTGTTATTAGTCACAAATTATCACCAACCGTAGGTAAAGCAACTAGATCAGTGCTAAACCCCTAAATCCCTTGTATCACGGGACACGGAAGTTCTCGACTACCGGATTCTATTTACCAAACCACCTAGAAGTAGATCACTCAAGATGTAATTTAAATAAACGCATTAAGATTTATGAACTTATTAGGTTAATATTAGTAGTTAGACTCTTAGATCAAGGTCTACATGCTAACGTTGTTTTCACACACAATTGCTCCACGGAATCCCTCCGCAAGGTCTCGTGCTTGCTACTTATGTAAAGAGTCAAGAAACGATTACTTATCCCCTAACTTTCACTAGCTTTAGATCAAATTAACAAATCAATTTAGCGTGCACTCTAAACAACCTATCAATCAATCATGAATGAATAAACATTCCTATTAGTAAAAACAAACGATAATCATGTGAAAAACTTCAAGATAGAATTGAAACAAAACTCAAATCATGTATTAAGAACTAGGAATTCATCCTCAATCAATAATAAAATTAGCTACTCATGTTTTTGAAATTCACACAAAATAATTAAAAGGAGAATTTTCAAGTTCACACAAATAATTAAAAAGAAGAATTTTCAAAAGCAAGCAAAAACACAAGTGTTGTGTGTGTAGAGAGGTGTGTAAAAGATGTAGAAAACTTCTCTATTTATAGGCTTCAATATTCTCCAAATCTTCCAAGGAATAGAATCCTCATTCCATAATAATTCAATTTCCAAATTCAAGCCTTTCTCAAATCTTCCATCTTCTCTTTCCAAATTTTAGCCCAATTCCACAAACCCATGAGTTTAGATGATTCTAGAGAATTCTCCACAAATTTTCATCCAATTTCCAAATCTAAGTCTTCACACCCATGAGAAGAATCCATACAAAAATCTGTAATTTTGGTGTGGGAAAGCTGGTATTATGGCCGGATGTTGATCGGAATCCGGCAAGAATAGTCACCTGAATTCTTCGCCGTCACTGGTATATTCGACGGAATATTCCGTCAGTCCACCGTTAGGACTAATGGTCAAAAGGGTCAAACCGTCAGTCAACGTTCAAGGCAGAAGAGGGAGTCAGCTTCTGAGTCAGTCTTGCTGAGCTTACTGAATCTTACTCAGCTGAGTTGAGTCGTCTGGATCGGTCATCGCCGAGTTGACTCGCCGGTGCAGAAAACCGGCCGAGTTTCACTATTCTAGAACTTCCGGCCAAGTTCGAGGCCTCTCTTTAGTGTCTTCTCTGTTAAGAATCCTACACATACATACGAGAAATTCTTCCATTCTTGCAACAGCTTCAGATCCTCCATCTTAATTCCCTTCTACCACAACCATCACCAGCTTCACTGGCAATTGCCATCGGCTCAATCTTCTCAGCAACAAATAACTCGAGTCTCTCACAGTCCCATTAATCCATTCCTGCACTCGAGCTTTAACCCATCCACCATTGCCATTCCTAACTTTCTCTATACCATCAGCTTCACTCTGCTCCCGATTCACCAGCAACACAGCCTCATTAAATCGAGTTAAACTCATACCCATTTTCTTTGTTCAACAGAAATCAACAGCGTCAGGGTCTTCTTGTTCTCATACCATCAACAACACCAATCTCCTCCCTGTAATTCACCGATCTCAGTTCTCAAATCACAGCAAAACCCAATTTCTTCCTCATTCGAACTCAGAGAGCTGCAACAACTCACTTCTTCTCAAAACTAACATCGGCATCAATAGATCCCAAAAGCAGCAACCATTCTCTTCAGTTCTTCACCAACCCATTTTCCTATATCGGCAGAACATCATCAACACTTCCAAAGTAGAAACCATCTTCTAATCGTTCACCAACTCCACCAACATTCTTCACAATTTCTTGAGTTTCTTCATAACACCAACAACGATTCAAACTCCATTAATTGGTTCTTCTCGGGCTCAATCTTAGATCCAGTGATTTAGCAGAAACAACAACAGACTCCTAATCCTTGTCTCCTCCGTTGAATCGAACCCTAACCTGAGATACCAACATTTATTCTTCTTCTCTACACCAAAATACCAATTCCCAAATTCATCCATCTCATCGATTAATTACTGAAACCCATCTCCAATTTCTTCTCCCTGTGTTGAACAACAGCTCAAGACCGAGATCGATTTCCATGAGTTCTTCAAACCCATTTTCCATTCATCAGAAGATTGTATTCCCTTGATTTCCATCTGAAATTCTGCATCTGTTCTTCCATTTCGGACATGAATCGAAACCCTTACTAACCACAGATTCAAGACCCATTTTTCACTGATTCAACGGCAACAACACATTCTCGATCTGGACCTTCTCTTTGTATCAACAACATCAATATCTATTTCTCAAATTAATAGCAGCAACCAATCTCAAACTCTCATCTCTGTTCTCAGCCCCAAAACCATCATCGATTTCTCTCGGTTTTATTAGCAGTCATGGCTGCTTTTCTTTTCTCAGTTTCTGGTGAAGGAACAAATGAAAAATGATTGGGAGAAGAGAAAGAAACCCTCTTCTCGATTTAGGGTTGAATTGATTTTGGGGCAGGATATTGGTACCCTTCTACACAGGCTAGGGGACACCCCAGGGGATATCCAATAACATGTGGCTACCCCTTAACATCAGCTAGCTTGTTTTTATATTTCTCTACATAGAGTTGCCCCTTAACCTTGGCTCAGCTCCAGATAGTGTCCGCCCATGAAATGACAATTTTTCCCTTTTGCGCAACTTTGGATGGTTTCTTCTTCTTTTCCTCCGTGTGACTCCAAAGTGGCTACAAAACTCAAAACAAGCGTAAAATACATAATTTACAAGAAAAATAGCAAAGAAAGCATAAACAATAGATAGTAAATAGGATGTATTCTACACCCTATCAAATTCCCCACACTTAGACTTTGCTAGTCCTCGAGCAAATCAAACTAAAAACTCACAACTTCAAAGCGTTCCAGCGTCCCAAGCATCCAAAGAGTTATGAGGACATAGAGTTTCTGCATTCTAGTAATAAGAAGTTAGAAATACTAAAGAACATATTCTCATTCTTAAATGTTGAGTGAGAAATAACCACACCATATGAGAGCAAGCGTGTTTGAGAAACGATCAATAAGCATTTCGCCTCGACTTCTGCCTCACCAAAAAGGATTTTATGATAATTGCACTCAAAAAGACGGCTTTTTATGGGTCTCACATGTGTGCAGGTAGGAATGAAGAGAGAAATCCTACACACTTTGAATGGTGGGAAGGACGACTTCCGAAATATTTTTAAAAACCCACATCTTTTAACATTTTGAAAAACCATTTTCTGACGATCTCTAAGAAAGGAAATCAACCACTATTATCAAGGATGAGATTACTTACTCTCCTTCACATCCGATCGCCAATTATGATAACACCACTCTCACGGCATCCAATAGAAACGTCTTCCGCTCCTTGTCTTTATCTTCTTGGTCTTCGTCTTCGGCTTCAACTATTGATGATAAACTCTCGAATTTTATAAATCCTTAACAATTTATAACTCTTTTACCTTAAATCCTTGTCGCTTGAAACTCCTTATAGATTTTCCTTCCCCACGGCTTATAAAAACAAAACAAATATTTCTCTTGTTTTTTTTTTTTATTGAATGGTTTAATATCTTTTATTAATCGTGATTATAATGGCATAGGCATTAAATTAATTATCAAAAAAATGTGGTCATTTTTTTAAAACAATCACAAACTTTTGGTGGGCAACCTAGCAACAAGCTGGGCGCCAACACCTTTTTGAATAGCAATGCCTAATCTATGAAAAATAATGCCCAATCATAAACTTCTTTTTTTTTTTTTTTTTTTAAAGAAATTTTCATTTTTTTTTTTTTATTAAAACAAGAGAAATACAAAACAAACCGTGGCCGTGGGAGAAGTATTTTACCGCTCGATTCTTCACAACTTGTATCGTCTTGAAATCATAAACTTCAAAAATTCTCACCTTTTAATTTTCTTTTGCTTTTATAAATAAGTCTTCATACTTGAATATAAAATTACCTCATTGTATTGTAAGTCCTCAACATATATGTAAAATCCGCTCATTTGTATGTTGCTTTACTTGAATTTGAAATTTGCTCTTTTTCTCATTCCGTTGCTCGTAAACCTTGAACTTTTCCAACTTTCCTTGTAGATTTTGGTGTCGCTCCTTGTTGATGATGATGGTGTTTCGTTGTTGTGGAGAGAGAATGGTGCTAACTGCAAATCGAACTACAAGAAGGAGGCTTTCATCTATAGACGTCACCCTCATGATTGACAAAATTAACACTCAAGAGATCAAAGAGTAGTGCTTCTATTGGTGGGAGGTTGGGTAGCTCACCATTCTACCCGGAATTAACGTACGGTGACACACACTCAAAAGAAAGCTCTTTAGTAGATGGAAAAATTTCTGGTCGGTTCCTCACATGATATGAATACGGGTAGTCTCCACTAATGATTGATCAGCAACTCTAATAATGCATTTCTCCCTGCACCAAATTTGCATCACCGGCATGATTAAATCCATTATTTAACACTCTAACAAGCAAGAAATCCGAATGTAGTTCTCTAACATTTCCAAGTTCAATTATGTGGTCGAATCTCTATGTAAACATACCTAGAAGTATGCTAGTGACTCTAAAATCTCTAAAAGTTGAAGGTTTTATGTAAAACTTTTTTTTTTTTAAATACATGCTTAACCACTCCCCCACACTTAAACCTTACATTGTCCTCAATGTAATTGAATCCTCCTAGTAAAGTCAAGGTGGGAAATTTTAACATGATATGAAACAAGAAAAACAAATAACAAAAAGCAAAAGGATAAGAAATACAAAACCTATGGGTTGCCTCCCATTAAGCGCTTGTTTTAAAGTCGACGGCCCGACTTAGCTCTTGCTGCACATTACTCCTCCAGAGGGAGTGAATCTCCAAGTGTAAGTTCATCCAAATTCACATAAGCGATGTTCTCATAGTATGGCTTCAATCTATGGCCGTTGACTTTGGAAACCGAATTGTCTCTAAGACTAGTAATTTCAACTGCACCATGAGGAAAAACATTAGTAACAACATATTGTCCAATCCAACGGGACCTTAACTTTCAGAAATAGTTTAAGGCGAGAATGATATAAAAGGACTTTTTGTCCCACGATGAAGTTTTTACGAGAAATCATATTGTCATGAAAAAGCTTGGTATTTTCCTTGTAAATACGGGCACTCTCGTAAGCATCATTACGTATCTCCTCTAGCTCATTTAGTTGTAACTTCCTTTGTTTCCCCGCTTCATCATACTCCATGTTGAATTTCTTTATCGCCCAATAAGCCTTATGTTCAAGTTCAACCGGAAGATGACAAGCCTTGCCATAAACCAACCGATATGGAGACATACCAATCGGTGTCATATACGCCGTTCTATACGCCCAAAGTGCATCATTGAGCTTAAAGCTCCAATCTTTCCTTGTGGTATTCACCGTTTTCTCAAGAATGGACTTGATCTCACGATTTGAAATTTCCGCTTGTCCACTAGTTTGTGGATGGTAAGGCGTACCAATTTTGTGTGTTATGTTGTACTTCTTGAGGAGAGCGTGGAAAGCCTTCTTGAAATGTGAGCCTCCATCGCTTATCACCACTCTTGGTGTACCATGCCTTGTGAATATGTTTTCCTTACAAAATTAAAAACAACTTGAGAGTCATTAGTTTTGGTGGCTCTATCTTCCACCCATTTCGAAACATAATCTACGGCAAGAAGTATATAAAAGTTTCCATTCGAATTGACAAAAGGGCCCATAAAATCGATACCCCACACATCAAAAATCTCAACGGCGAGAATTGGTGTGAGTGGCATTTGATTTCGAGCACCTAGATTGCCCGTTCGTTGACATCTATCACGATTTACAAAAAACATATGAATCTTCGAACAAGGTGGGCCAATAAAATCCACTCTCGAGAACTTTGAGAGCCGTCGTTTAGAACCGAAATGGCCACCACAAGCAAAAGTGTGGCAAAAGGAGAGAATGGATTGAAATTCGGAATTAGGCACGCACCTTCGCATTATTTGATCAACGCCATATTTCCATAAGTATGGTTCATCCCACACATATTGCTTAGCTACCTTCTTAAGTTTCATATTTTGGAAGTTAGACATTGTATTTGGTACCTTCCTTGTCACCAAGTAATTCACTATATCCGCATACCAAGGTGTTGATTCTTCCATGGAGAAAAGTTGTTCGTCCGGAAAGCGGTCTTGTAATGGAAGTTCTTCTTGAGACATAACAAGTCTACTAAGATGATCCGTAACGGTATTCTCCACACCCCTCTTGTCCCGAATTTCTATGTCGAACACTTGTAACAATAGGATCCACTTAGGATTAATCTTGGCTTAGCTTCTTTCTTCTTTATTAAGTGTCTTAGTGCGGCATGATCGGAATACACAATAACCTTTGTACCCACCAAGTATGATCGAAATTTTTCCAACGCGAAAACTATGGCCAATAACTCTTTTCCGTGGTAGAATAATTGATTTGTGCATCATTAAGGGTCCTAGATGCATAATAGATAACATGGGACAACTTGTCCACTCTTTGACCTAAAACGGCTCCAACCGCATAATCACTAGCATCACACATTAATTCAAACGGAAGATTCCAATCCGGTGATTTGATAATCGGCGCACTTGTCAACATTTCCTTCAATTTGTCAAAAGCATCCTTGCATTCCTTGTTGAAGTCAAAAGTTACCTCCTTTTGTAATAACTTGCACATCGACATGGAGATTTTGGAGAAATCCTTGACAAACCGCCTATAGAAACCTGCATGGCCAAGAAAAGAATGGATTTCCCTCACCGAAGTGGGATATTGTAAGTTTCTTATTAAATCTATCTTTGACTTGTCCACTTCGAGCCCTCGAGAGGACACAATGTGACCAAGTACTATGCCGTGGTTTACCATAAAGTGACATTTCTCCCAATTAAGGACAAGGTTTGTGTCTATGCATCGTTTAAGAACTAGTTCAAGGTTGTTTAAACATCCATCAAAAGAATTTCCATAAACACTAAAGTCATCCATAAATACCTCGATGATGCGCTCCACATAATCCGAGAATATACTCACCATGCATCTTTGGAAAGTAGCCGGCGCATTGCAAAGGCCAAACGGCATCCGTCTATATGCAAACGTTCCAAACGGACAAGTGAAAGTGGTCTTCTCTTGGTCCTCCGGTGCAATAACAATTTGGTTGTATCCCGAATAACCATCCAAGAAACAATAATAAGAATGCCCCGCTAAGCTCAACATTTGATCAATGAAAGGTAAAGGAAAGTGATCCTTTCGGGTTGCGGGAATTAAGCTTTCTATAGTCAATGCACACTCTCCAACCGGTTTGAACTCTTGTAGGAACAAGTTCATCGTCTTGATTTCGAACAACCGTGACTCCGGACTTCTTTGGTACTACTTGTACCGGACTAACCCACTTGCTATCGGAAATTGGGTAGATTACCCCCACACTTAGCAATTTGAGTATCTCTTTTTTCACAACCTCCATCATGGGAGGATTAAGCCGACGTTGAGCATCACGTGCCGGCTTCACGTTTTCTTCCATTAGAATCCTATGCATGCACATGGATGGACTAATGCCTTTGATGTCCGCAATTGTCCACCCAATAGCCGTTTTGTGCTCTCTCAAGACCCTAAGCAAGCGGTCTTCTTGTCTTAGGTGTGAGGTTCTTTGAAATAATCACCGGAGAAGCTCATCTCCATCTCCCAAGAAAGCATACTTCAAATGGTCGGAAGCGGCTTCAATTCTAGTTTGGGCGCCTTCACAATAGATGGTACAAGTATTTCATCATTCACGGGTAAAGAAATATATGAAACATTACCCTTTTTAGCTTCTTGTAATGTCGCCAAGGCACCACATCTCCACTAATTCCTTGGAGATTTCAACATCCAAGTTAGACAAGCCGTGGATGTCCAATTCAATGCTCTTTTGCAACACCACATCAAGTTCATCCTCTTGATTCAATTCCACCATTTGTTGCGCTAATGAATCAACCACATCAATGGAGTAAACGGAATGCACATCATAGGTAGCGCATGGCTTCAAATATGTTAAAGTGTATTATCTCCTTGTCGAATTCCATAGTGAGTGTACCCTTATCAACATCAATCTTCGTCTTTTGCGGTTTCATAAATGGCCTCCCAAGAAGTAAAGAAGTAGATGATCGGTTCTCATTGTTATCCATATCCACCACAAAGAAGTCCACCAGAAAAATAAGCTCATTTACTTGCACTAGCACGTCTTCTACAAGCCCCTTTGGATATATGTTAGACTTGTTCGCTAATTGGATAATAACTCTTGTCTCTTTCAAAGGTCCAAGATTCAAGGAGTCATATATTTCGGCCGACATCACACTAATGGAAGCTCCCAAATCAAGTAAAGCATGTTCAAACCTTTTCTTACCAATAGTAATTGGCACCGTGAAACCGTCGGGATCCGTGCACTTTGTAGGCATCTTCTTTAATAGCATAGCCGACGCACTCTCGCCAACTTTAGTAATTTCATTATCAAGCAACCTATCCTTCTTGATGCATAATTCCTTCATGAACTTGGCATACCTTGGAATTGTCTTGATGGCCTCAATGAATGGGATGTTGATTTCAATCTTCTTGAAAATATCCATGAGTGCCTTGTCTTGAGCTTCTTTCTTGGATTTAGCAAAAGCGACTAGGAAAAGGAGGTGGAGTAGTGAAAGTAGGAACCGGTTCCTTGGATTGGTCGATTGATGTTGAATTCTCCTTTGGTGCGGCTTCCTCCTTATCTTTGACTACCTCTTCAATAGCTTCTTCATGATGACTTGGACCCTCCACTTGTCTTCCACTTCGTAAGGTAACCGCATTAACATTCTCTCTTGGATTCACAAAAGGTTGTGAAGGAAGTTTTATGGATGCTTGAGATTTCAATAAGTTCACATGGTGCCAATTGCCCCATTTGAGTTTGTAAATCCTTGATCGCCGAATCGGTCTTTTGTTGGCTTTGTTGGAACATAGAAGTAAGACCTTGCATACCTTGCATTAACGCATTGAGCTTGTCATCATTCAAAGAATCACGCTCCTTGACTTGTTGTGGTTGGAATTGTTGAGGTTGAAAGTGTGATTGTTGAAAACCGCCTTGTTGCGCATATGGATTAGGAGCGCCGCTTGCTTGTTTGCATAACTAAAGTTGGGATGATCCTTCCAACCGGGATTGTAAGTATTCGAGTATGGATCGTACCTTGGCCTTTGATTTGGATATATAGCATTTACTTGTTCGGTCTCATCATTGAATAATAATAGCGGCCATCCTTTGAATCATTATCTCCATGTTACCCATTCTTTGATCAAGATGTGACGATGAATCACTAACTTCATGCACTCGCCTAACCATTAGTTCATCTCTTGTGTAGAAATTGTTGCGAGGTTCAGCCATACTTTCAATCAACTCGGTAGCTTGGGTCACCGTCTTGTTCACTAGTGCACCACCACCCACGGCGTCAAGAAGAGACCTATCACTTGGGTTGAGAGCTTTGTAGAAGTATTGGAGAATCATAACGTCACTAAATTGATGGTGTGGGCAGCTTGCCACCAACCTCTTGTATCGCTCCCAACATTCATACAACGACTCTCCCACATGTTGTTTCAATCCACAAATCTCCTTGCGAATTTGAGTAGCTTTTGATGCGGGAAAATATTTCTCGAGGAAAAGTTTCTTCATCCCATTCCATGTTGTGATACTTCCGGAAGGCAAATAATATAACCATTAATTAGCATTGCCCGCCAAAGAAAACGGGGAAGCTTTCAACATTGCTCCATCCGCATTAGTCTCCCGGTGGAAGCATAGCCATAACTATGGTATAGAAGTCCATAAGATGTTTGTTTGGGTCCTCATTCACCATGCCATGGAACTTTGGTAACTCTCTAATCAACCCCGGCTTGATCTCGAAGGTTGAGTTAGTTTGGATACACCATTGTTGTGTATCAAGCCTTTGTGAGAAGCTAGGTCCTTGAGTGAACGATCAGCCATTGTTTCTTCCTCTTTGTCCGAATCTGTGAAATCACTTGATGAAGAAGGAGGAAGTGGAGTGTTAACAAAGCTCGAATGAAATCCTTTAGTTGAGTGCTTGGGATCGAAGACGTATTGGACTCGGTCTGCCTTCTTAAGCATTCACCAAAGGTATAACACTGAAACAAGATTCTCAAAACTAAGTTAGATACGGTATAGAATCTAACAAAGCAAGAATATAACAAAAGAAAAATAAAAACAACTAAAAATCGAAATCATTTGCTCCTAAACAGCGCGCCCAAAATTTGATGCGTGTCGTAGGTGCAATCAAATTAATATCTTATTTCCACTCAATTAAAAATAATATAATGGAAGTCAAGTTCGTTCCCGAGGAGCAAGAGATTCTAGTTGTAAAAATTGTCACAAAAAGGGGAAATGTATAAAGCAAAAGAAAATAAACAAAGCAATTAAAAGATAAAGTTGAAATCAATAAGAGAGACAAGATCAAGGAATCATTCTTCGTTTGCAAAACAATGATTAAAGTTGTGTTCTTTTCTACTTGTTATTAGTCACAAATTATCACCAACCGTAGGTAAAGCAACTAGATCGAGTGCTAAACCCATAAATCCCTTGTATCACGGGACACGGAAGTTCTCGACTCTGGGATTCTATTTACCAAACCACCTAGAAGTAGATCACTCAAGATGTAATTTAAATAAACGCATTAAGATTTATGAACTTATTAGGTTAATATTAGTAGTTAGACTCTTAGATCAAGGTCTACTTGCTAACGTTGTTTTCACACAATTGCTCCACGGAATCCTCCGTAAGGTCTCGTGTTTGCTACTTATGTAAAGAGTCAAGAAACGATTACTTATCCCTAACTTTCACTAGCTTTAGATCAAATTAACAAATCAATTTAGCGTGCACTCTAAATAACCTATCAATCAATCATGAATGAATAAACATTCCTATTAGTAAAAACAAACGATAATCATGTGAAAAACTTCAAGATAAAATTGAAACAAAACTCAAATCATGTATTAAGAACTAGGAATTCATCCTCAATCAATAATAAAATTAGCTACTCATGTTTTTGAAATTCACACAAAATAATTAAAGGAGAATTTTCAAGTTCACACAAATAATTAAAAAGAAGAATTTTCAAAAGCAAGCAAAAACACAAGTGTTGTGTGTATAGAGAGGTGTGTAAAAGATGTGAAAACTTCTCTATTTATAGGCTTCAATATTCTCCAAATCTTCCAAGGAATAGAATCCTCATTCCATAATAATTCAATTTCCAAATTCAAGCCTTTCTCAAAACTTCCATCTTCTCTTTCCAAATTTTAGCCCAATTCCACAAACCCATGAGTTTAGATGATTCTAGAGAATTCTCCACAAATTTTCATCCAATTTCCAAATCTAAGTCTTCACACCCATGAGAAGAATCCATACAAAAATCTGTAATTTTGGTCACGGGAAAAGCTGGTATTATGGCCGGAAGTTGACCGGAATAGCAAGAATAGTCACCTGAATTCTTCGCCGTCACTGGTATATTCGACGAAATATTCCGTCAGTCCACCGTTAGGACTAACGGTCAAAAGGGTCAAACCGTCAGTCAACAGTCAAGGCGAGAAGGAGTCAGCTTGAGTCGGTCTTGGCCGAGCTTCTTGGATCTTACTCCAGTGAGTTGAGTCGTCTGGATCGTTCATCGCTGAGTTGACTCGCCGGAATGAAGAACCGGCCGAGTTTCGGCTATTTACAGGACTTCCCGGCCAAGTTCAGGCCTCTCTTTAGTGTCTTCTCCTGTTAAGAATCCTACACATACATCTAAGAAATTCTTCCATTCTTGCAACGAGCTTGGATCCTCCATCTTAATTCCCGCTACCACAACTATCACCAAACTTCTTCACGGCAATTGCCATCGGCTCAATCTTCTCAGCAACAAATAACTCGAGTCTCTCACAGTCCCATTAATCCATTCCTCGCACTCGAGTTTTAACCCATCCACCATTGCCATTCCTAACTTTCTCTATACCATCAGCTTCACTCTGCTCCCGATTCACCAGCAACTCGTTACCTCATTAAATCGAGTTAAACTCATACCCATTTTCTTTGTTCACCGTGAAATCAACGGCGTCAGTGGTCTTCTTGTTCTCAGACCATCAACAACACCAATCTCCTCCCTGTAATTCACCGATCTCAGTTCTCAAATCACAGCAAAACCCAATTTCTTCCTCATTCGAACTCAGAGAGCTGCAACAACTCACTTCTTCTCAAAACTAACATCGGCATCAACAGATCCCCAATAGCAGCAACCATTCTCTTCAGTTCTTCACCAACCCATTTTCCTATATCGGCAGAACATCATCAACACTTCCAAAGCAGAAACCATCTTCTAATCGTTCACCAACTCCACCAACATTCTTCACAATTTCTTGAGTTTCTTCATAACACCAACAACGATTCAAACTCCATTAATTGGTTCTTCCCAGGCTCAATCTTAGATCTGTGATTTAGCAGAAACAACAACAGCTCCTAATCCTTGTCTCCTCTGTTGAATCGAACCCTAACCCAGATACCAACATTTCTTCTTCGTCTCTACACCAAAATGCCAATTCCCAAATTCATCCATCTCATCGATTAATTACTGAAACCCATCTCCAATTTCTTCTCCCTGTGTTGAACAACAGCTCAAGACCGAGCTCGATTTCCCTGAGTTCTTCAAACCCATTTTCCATTCATCGGAAGATTGTATTCCCCTTATTTCCATCTGAAATTCTGCATCTGTTCTTCCATTTCGGACATGAATCGAAACCCTTACTAACCACAGATTCAAGACCCATTTTTCACTGATTCAACGGCAACAACACATTCTCGATCTGGACCTTCTCTTTGTATCAACAGCATCAATATCTATTTCTCAAATTAATAGCATCAACCAATCTCAAACTCTCATCTCTGTTCTCAGCCCCAAAACCATCGTCGATTTCTCTCGGTTTTATTAGCAGTCATGGATGCTTTTCTTTTCTCAGTTTCTGGTGAAGGAACAAATGAAAAATGATTGGGAGAAGAGAAAGAAACCCTCTTCTCGATTTAGGGTTGAATTGATTTTGGGGCAGGATATTGGTACCCTTCTACACAGGCTAGGGGACACCCCCGGGGGATATCCAATAACATGTGGCTACCCCTTAACATTAGCTAGCTTGTTTTTATATTTCTCTACATAGAGTTTCCCCTTAACCTTGGCTCAGCTCCAGATAGTGTCCGCCCATGAAATGACAATTTTGCCCTTTTGCGCAACTTTGGATGGTTTCTTCTTCTTTTCCTCCGTGTGACTCCAAAGTAGCTACAAAACTCAAAACAATCGTAAAATACATAATTTACAAGAAAAATAGCAAAGAAAGCATAAACAATAGATAGTAAATAGGATGTATTCTACACCCTATCACTTTATCATGATTAATATTCGAACTCTCCACCGCAGGCAACAACCCAGAGTTCCTCACAATCACTTTCACCTCCTCACATTCCAAGTCAAGATTCCAAGTATGCATCTTTGAACACGAAGCTTGGCACCTCATGAGACGGATGGCATGCTTGTGATCCTAAATACCAAAAAAAAGAAAATGAAAAGAAATACAAACACTTGATGCAAATTTAATTAAGATAGTTACACACTTGAATAAATAACAAAGACGGATTAAGATTACTTACGATAGTATTATGGACCGTACATGCCCATGAGTGTTTGTATCCAAAAGAACAGCTCCACCATCTGCTGGGGTCCCTTTTCGAGGCTCACCTTCTTTCGGTGCAACCATCAAGTGTTTGGGAGGCATGTGAGAATCGATCGGTTTAGTGATCACCCTCTTCTTCATTCCGGTTGAAGTTGAAGCCGAAGCTTCGGTGGCTTGAACAATAGCTAGAGTTTGTTCTCCTTCTCCATCTCCATATCCTTCTTCTTCTTGTTCCTCTTCCTCTTCAACAATTTCATCTTCGATGATATTCTTACCTTTATCTCCATTACCATCATCATCATCACCATCATCATTACCTCCTCCAGCCTCATGCATGTCTTGATCACCATCATCATCATCATCATCATCATTGTTACCTCCTCCAGCAGCCGGATTGGTTTCATCAACATCATCATCATCACCTCTTCTACCAGATGGAATTGATTGGTCTTCATCTCTGGAGTCTCGTCTGAATCATTGGGTTCAGATAGTGGTTCTAAGACCTTTGTCGTTTCGGCACAACATATACCCCTCGATGTTTTGAAGACAAGAGTTTATCACCAACATGAGGAGGGTTTGAAGGAGGACTAAGAGCTGCTCAGAGCTGCTTTCATAGCTGCTTTCTTCTTTGCCATTCGCAATCTGAACAAGAACAATTCAAAAAAAAAACATTACAGGCCGGCAGGTTAGACATATACAACATATCCGGCGGAACAATGGCCGGTAAGGTCGACCAAAAGATGAGTGCCGGCTAAGACAAAGCCGGCAGTGTATCATCAAAATAGCCTTCCGGCGCACAAAAAATATAGGATTTTTCACTAAAAAGGTCGGCAAGGTCCATTACAAATACCCTTCCGGATTAAAAAACTCTAGGCATCAGGAAACATTCAAAAGAAGCAGCCGGCATGGTAAAAAACAAAAAGTTGCCGGCTTCATTAAAAAAAATTGACGCCGGAAGGGTATACAGGTGAATAACCTGCCGGCCCTGCTAGTAGCAGTTACAGAAACTTACAGTCGGCAAGTTCTTCAACCTTATACCCTTCCGGCCAAACCCTAACTATGAAAATCCGGCAAGGTCGATAAAAAAAACCTTGCCGGCGTCGGAATCGCCAATTCATAAATTCGAATTTTCGACCTAATTTGACATGCAAACATGAAATCGAAGTACTAGAGTGATTTTAAACAAGCCCTTACTTTCTTAAGCGCACCATTTCATGTGTTTTCAGCTGGGTTCAATTCCTTCTTCTTCAACCGTTTTTCTCTTCACTTTCTTAGCAACCAAATTTGCAATTCCAGGGTTATATTCATTGGGTTTTCGATTAGTTTCTTTCATACGAGTTGCCTTCTTCCGTGGTGGATCCATTGATGAAGATTAATCGGAGTTTTCGAATCGACGAGTTTTGGTGGTGGTGGGGGTGATGGAGCCGGTAAGGTTGTGGAGGAGAAGAAGAAGAGAAGAAGATGAAATGAAGAGAATGAAAACTGATTTAGGTAGTACTTAGAGTTATAATGGGAAATGGTAATTTTATAACTTTACCCATTTACCACCCCCTTTGCCCTTAAAAAAGAGTCCCTATAAAATTGGGTATACCCCAATTAGTTTGAGTATACCCCAATCAAGCCAGGTAGTTTTGTTGTATTGTTTCGTTTTGTTTTCATATTGTATTTGTTTTATTTTTCAAAGGCGGATGATGGACGAGATCTTAAGCCTGCTGATATACTTGTTCTTAACTGGGAAAATGGGCAGGATGTTTGTATGGATGTCACAGGTGTCTCTCCATTTACTGGTGATGGTGTCCGCTCCTTTGCCCTCGGAAAGGCTATTTTAGCGCAGTTTCTCGTAAACGTGCCAAATATTTTGACAAGTGTGCTTGCACATGGGTATGGTTTGGGTGTTGGCTTTCTCTACTTTAGGAGAACTTGGTGAGGATACTCTTGTTTTTTTCAAACGTCTACGAAATTGTTTGGTAAGCAATGATGCTAGTAGCGGCTTAGGCGGTTTTATTTTTCATAGATTAGGCATTGCAATTCAAAGAGGAGTTGGAGCCCACTTGTTGCTAGGCTACCAACCAAAAGTTTTGTATAATTTAAATATATTAAAATCGGAAATATAATTTATTCTAAAAAATAGAAAAAAAAAGAAGAAAAAAAAAAAAAAAGAGACAAGAAAAATTCATTGTATCATATTTTGGGTTTTTATAGTTCGTTTTTAGTTTTGTATTCTTTCAATAAAGCCAATGGAAGAAGGAATATCTACAATGAAGTTTCAAGCAATAAGGATTTAGAGGAAAAGAGTTACATTGTCAAGATTCTACGAAGTTCAAGAGTTGAAGACCGGAGACGAAGATGAAGACACCGATTGAAGACCGAAGACGTTTCTATGGATGTTGTGAGAGTGGTGCTAACTGCACACCGAACGGATAACGAGGTAAGTAAGCATATTCCCACCTTCGTTAAGTGGTTGATTTCCTTTCTTAGAGATCGTCAGAAAAATGGGTTTTCAAAATGAATAAAAGATGTGGGTTTTCAAAACGATTCGGAGGGTTTTTGCCTTCTTACCATTCAACGTGTCGCAGGATTCTCTCTTCACTCCAACCCGGACACATGTGTGACCCATAAAAAGTCGTTTATTATTGAGAGCAACTTCATAAAACCCTTTCTTGTGAGGAGAGTCGAGACTTTCGATCACTTCGAACCCGAATTTCTTTCGATAAGGGATGGTTATTTCTCTCTCAACTTTTAAGGATGAGATTGTGTTTATATATGTGTCTAACTTCTTATGACTAGTGTGCAGAATCTCTATGTCTTCTTAGCGCATTGGATGCTATCATTTCGGAGAACTAGTAAGTTGGAAAAGTAGGTTTTGTGAGTATATCTCTAGTAAACCCTCACGAGACTATAACTCGTCCACTAGGGGCACCTAGGGGTTTAAAGGCTTGTTATACGTGCTAAGTGTGACCGTAGCCTCGGCGACACAGAGTTGTATGTATTTGTAGGATCATTATATCGCAAACGTACAAAACTCGCGAGGATAATAAACAACAAGATCTGCGAAGGAGTCGCAAGGAATCAAAAGGAATGACGCATTGGATGACGACAGGAAGATGTGAAGTCTGGCGAGGGTTAAAGAAGTGTCGCGAGTATGAATACTTGTACATTCGCGACACTTCGCGAGATACTCCCGAAAATAAAGGACAGCTTAGCTGTCATTCACTATGTACTTGCCCTATATAAAGGGATGAGTAAGTCTGTTGTAGGGGGATTGAAAAATAAGTCATTAAGAGAGAGAAACTTGGAGAGTGATTGTTATTTCTTAAGTACAATTCTGTTTTCCTGTGTAAACTTGAAGAAGATAATTAATAAACATTCTTGGTTATTCATCTTTCAATGAATTAGTTAAGTGTATTATAGTGAGGGGTGTAGTGTGGGATTTCCTGCAACTACATATTGGCGCTAGAAACATGCTTTGAACAGCATTAAAAGAAGAGAATTAACAAGAAAGAAATTTGAGATAATTTTCAAAAAATTTACTAAAAGAGAAATGGCTAGAAGAAGAAATGTACTTGAACAACCGGTGAGAAGAAGTGGAAGACTTGCTGGAGAAAGGAGAAATGAAAGAGGAGAATCGTCAAGGATGAATATGAGGAATGATGAAGAGAATCATGTCCAAGCTTTAATTCCACCGATAGCAAATGAAACTGTGGATTACGATAGAGTAAGTGTGCACACTTGGAGGGACGGATTACGAGGATGAAAGGGAAGAAGAGCAACAATTGGTAAAAAATGGACAAGGAGAAGGAGATCAAAGAATGAATGGGGAAATGAATCCGGGAAATGAAGAAATCACAAAGATTGGAAACATGGAGACAAACGATACATGAAGAGAGGCGACTAGAGGCGTAAGAGCGAGCAAATTTGACAAGACGAGAATCATGAATTAAGGATGGAGAATATGAGATTGCAAAGTAGAGGATCGAGAAGCATTGCGAGATCGAGTTCAAGATCAACTAGGGAAGAAAGAAGGAGAGTCTTACCAACTTAAAATGCCGAGGTAGAAAACCAACGAGAAACACAAAGTCCAAGTTCCAGAACATCATGAAAGAAGAGAGGAAACAGAAGATCGTTATGTTCCACATCCCGAGAATTTCCAAGAGGAGCAGAATGAGGAAAATCAAGGAATTAGGCGATTTGGGGGGACGAATGATCCAGCTATTTGAAGGAAGAGTAATATTGCATGGAAGAGAAGCACTGAGAAGGCAAAAGGAGATTGAGGATGACATTGAGAGACATTATATTGAACAAGCACGCTTAGCTCGCGAGAGGGAGAGAGCAAGAGCAGAAGTGGAGAATCGAGAATTGGAAGAAGCAATCTGGCAGAATAATCACGACAACCGAGAAAGGAGACGAGAACAAAATCGTGTCAATAGAAATATTAATGAAGAATACGAGAGGATACAGAGGGGAGGCGATAGGCAGCCCGAAGAGAGAATAATAGGTATAATGGTGTGCGAATTGATGAAAGAGATGAAGGAGAAAGTCGCAGGGGAAAGGAGAGAAGAAAATAACGAACAAGAAGGTCAAAGCGAGGCATGAGCGCGAGGAGGAGAGAAGAGCTAAAAGACCAGTGAGAACAAAGTTCTGAGGCAAATCAACAAATCTTGAAAGAACTAGCAGAGATGAGAGAGTTGATGAATAGTAGAAAGGAAGGAGGAAGAAGACAATTGGATGAAGCCATCGCAGAAGCTGCGAAGAACCCTTTTACACTAGAAGTACAAATGGGAGGAATACCTCCTAAGTGCAATCTGCCTGCGTTAACCAACATTTTTGATGGAACAACCTGTGCGATACAACACATCAAGGCTTATATGAGATGTATGTTGCAATGGGAGAATCATGATGCCATATTGTGCAAATACTTTGCATCAAGCTTAGTGGGAGAAGCACTGAAATGGTTTGAAGGGTTACCCAGAAACACAATCTCGTCATTCAACCATTTACAAGCTACTTTCTTGGGAGCGTATATAAGTAACAATTCTCGCGACCGGGAATTGAGGACGTATTTGGACTAAAACAAAGAGTTGGCGAGAGTTTAAGACATCGACAATGAGATGGAGGACAATGTGCATGAAATGGCTGGAAGGGTAGAAGAAAGATATCTCATTTTATCATTTGTAAACGCTCTATTCGCAACGGTTTGTTATACATTCAGATTTTTAGAATTAAAAATACGATTACGATGGCTGAATTAAGAGAACTCCGGGAAGAATATATTGCCTTAGAAGAAATACAAAATGAAATGGAATCTTATCCGAGTTGCGAATACAAGTTCGAATGCTGCGAATGCAAGTTTGTTACCGAAATTCTTAAACACGGTGGCGAGCACGTCGCAAGGGCAACCGAGAAAAAGAGTTGATGAAGGACAATGAGAAAATAGTGGCTATGGGAAGCCGAGATTGGAGGAGTTTGAGAGAGAAAGGAACTATTACAATCGCGGCAACAACAATAAAATTCAGAGATTAGATCATATGCAAGAAACTTATGGAGGACGAAGGCAGAATAATCATGGAGAGCAGAGAAGACGCAGAGTGGTATGGGAAGAAATCAAAATGCCACCACTAAATGCTAGTGTGGAAAAGATTTTGGAAGCTATACTTGTAATGGAAGATATACCAGCACCATGGAATGTAGGGAGTGAACCACCACCGGGTGACAGGAGTCATGAGTATTGTTCTTACCACCGCTTTCATGGGCATTTAACAAATGATTGCAGAAACATAAAGAGAATCATTCTCAGAATGATTGATCAGGGGAAGTTGAATCATTTTCTAAAAGATGAGAGAAAGGAAAGAAAGTACTAACGGCATCACCAATGAAATGCAAAGAACCGATTTTCAAAAAAGGGAAAAGAGGCATTTGTAATAGAAGTGGGAACAAAGGCCAAAAATCTATTTTGCAACTCTATCGTTCATTCATATCGTACAATTGAAGATTTTCACGATAATGTGCTCAGTAGAGTATATGCGAGGGATGTTAATGATAAAGAAGTAATGAATCAGCGAGAACGTCTAATTCAAAAAATGGCGTTGCAGATTATTTCTTTCTCTGCAGATGAAGTACCCAAAGGAAGGAAGTACATGATAGCCCATTGGTGGTAAGATTAGACATTAATCCAAAACCAGTTGATAGAGAAGATGATGAAGCAGAAAGTTGTTGGGCGATTAACAGAATCCTAATCGATACTGGAAGTTCGGTGAATATTCTTTTCTACCACACCTATAAGACTATGGGAGGAGTGGATGAAAATCTGATTCCCTCAACATATAAAATATATGGTTTTAACGACACAGCGAACAAACCTAAAGGAGAGGTTCACATGAGAATACCTTTACAAGGATTGTCAGCTGATATTTTATTCTGTGTGGTGGACGTGGAATCTCCTTATAATGCATTGATTGGGCGGCCGTGGCTGCACGAAATCTTGGGAGTAGCGTCAACATACCATCAGTGTATAAAATTCCCTCATCCAAATGGTATTGGAATTATAAAAGGAGATTGGGAGGAAGGAAAGAAGTGTTACGAGGTTGATGTAAAAGTCACAAGAAAGAAATGCCAAAAGGAAAGGTTGGAAACAGAATGTGAAAGATGAACAGAGAAAAGAGAAGCTGATGGTGGATGTCATAGAGATAAGAAATGAAGGAACATCGCGAAGAATCGCAAGTGAGTGCGCGGAAGTAAAGAATTGTTATGATGAAAAGGAACACTTCAAGGACTGGGATATCGATGAGGCAAAGACTGCAATGAGTAAAAGGCATAAGAAGTAAATAATCGACAAAGATATATAAGGCAAAATAAAGAAGAGTTGATTCGCGGGAATGTTGCAAACAAAAAGGAGTGTGCGAGAATCTAAATGTCAAAAAGAGGGAATTTTGCGAAGGCTTCGCAAAGATAAATGTCGAAAAGCAATTAAATAAGAATGATTGAAGCAAGCAATTAAATATGAATGATTGAATGATTGAAACAACTAAATGATGAATGTCAAGAAGCAATTAAGAATGATTGAAGCAATTAAATGATTGAATGAGTAAATGAATGGGACGAACCTTTATGGCGTACACCCTAGTTCGCGAATGATATTTCGTAAGAGGCAAATGTAAGACCTAAAGTGCGTCATATAAGGGGTATCTCTTAACATGGCTCAGGGAAAAGGTTACACCGCCCCTGGAACCTGGGTCATGTAGACTTGGGGCCCATGAAAGCCTATCCGGAAGAGGTACCTTGGATTCCCAACTATATATATATAAGGTTATACCCTGGTTGGGCGACCGAGGGTCTCTTCCAAGGAGTCAGCGTATGATCAAGGCGCCGTGGTACACGGTTGAGTCAAGAGTGCGGGGAGCATGGAAGTTCCTTACCACTCTTGACAAGTCTTGGCGCATCTTTTGCACTCGCCCAAGAAAACTCCACTTAGGGTGCAGCCTTGTAACCATAAACCCTATAGGTATAAGGGATAAGAGGCTGCGAAAACAACTGGTTGTTGTTAAGACCGGATGGGAGGAGCTAGCCTTGTATGGCCGATGTACGCCTCCTTGAAGGGGCAATCAGGGAGATGATAAGGGCGACACCCTCCATTAGGGAGAGTGTCAAAATAGACGCAAATGTCATGAGGCTCTGTTTTCGCAAGGAAACTTAGGCTTGTCATATTTGTGCAATGATCCTGAAGAGGCAACAATACTAACGCGAGGGTAAGGCGAGATCAATGGGTCTGTACATGAAAGTGTGCGGACGTCCTGCGATTTCGTCGCAAGACGACAATGTCATGGGGCTTTATTTTCGCAAGAAAATTTAGGCCTGTCATATTGTTGCAAACAAAATATCCTGCAGAGGCAAAAATACTTGAAAAACGATAAGGCAAGGTCAATGGGTTTTTACATGCAAGTGTAAAGACGTCCTGCGACCTTGTCTGAAAAAGGGTGGCAGAGCAAGACCTTTAACTAGGAAGGTCGCACTTAGAAGACCACCACAAATGATAAGGCGAGATCAATAGATTCCTTCATGGAGATATCTTGCGATCTCGTCGCGATGATACATTTCAAAATGATAAGAGCGAATTTCAGAAGTTTCATTCCTCAAAAATAACTAAGTAAAATCTTTCATATAGAGATGAATAACAGAGGCAAGTATGAGAATGAGAAAGATGAAATATTGTTATTCATCTTCTAATGAAAGAGCTATACATCAATAACACTAGCCAATTATATTACAAAGAAGAACTGCCAAGAAGAAAAGGAAATGAAGATCGACAATCCAAGAAACTTACAATAAAGAGATGCAGAAATGTATAGATATTACAGGCAGTGAAAGAAACAAAAGGAATTATTTCTGTGGTGATTCTTCTTCTTTATCTGATTCTTCAATTCTATTATTCTCATCGCCAGCTTCTTCTTCTTCGCTGGCCTCACTATCAGAAACGTCTGAGACAGGCAAATTCTCAGGAACTTCTTCAGAAAGCCAAGGATATGAACAAAGAGGGATTTTGTGATCATTGCAAACGTACTCCATGGCTTGATTGCGAAAACGAACAACATCGTTATTAAAGTTCGCCACCGTAGTTTGAAATTGTTTCTTCAACTTGGAGTATCTGTTCTCGCGAAGGGTGAGGTTATTTGCGAGTTGTGCTTTCTCGGATTCAAGTTCTTCAATCCTTGCTTGAAATCTTTTTTCGGATTCTACAAATAAACAACGAAAAGTTAACAACTTGACAGCAATACTACAGAGATAAGAAACAGTAAGGTATAATAAATAACCTTCTCTGTCAGATATCATATCTTTAACCAAGGAAGTATGCTCGGCATGAAGGCTAACATCAACACCTAAATTATTCCTGGCGTTATCTAAGACTTTCGCAGCCCAAGCGAATTCATCATCATTATTTATAATAAGAAGTGAACGAATTTGATTCTCTCGCTCACTAAGTAAGGAATTCTGACGAAGCAATTCATCTCGCTCCGTTTGTACTTCGAGAAGGGACTTTTGAAATGTTGCTAATGCCTGGGCACCATTATTAGCAATACGATCCTTGTCATCTATGTGATCGCTAATTTTCTTCCTTAAAATTTTGGTTTCCTCATGAGACTCGAGGTACATTAGTTTAAATTGATTGGCTGCACTTAAGCTAGATCTGTGCTCAATTGCTAAGAGGCGATATTTGGTTTGGAGTTCATTTAATGAAAGGGAATTAATTCTGTTCGACGAACTACTTAAAGAATTGTTGAGATGAGCAAGAAGAATGTCATTATCCATAGGCTCAGGAAATGAGTGGAGAAGAATAGCTTCTTCGGAAAGGTTATATATATCTGCGAAAGTGATAAGTCGTAGCAACAGCAAAGCGATAAACTAAAAATTATAAGAAAAGAAAAATTGCATACCATAAAGTTGCTGATTAGCGTTCTGAAGAGTGGTAACTTTGTCTTTCTGGGCAGAAAACTCAGTCTCCAATTGTTGGATTTTTTCGCGAGATTTCGCAGATTCAACTTCTAATTCTTTGATCCTTGTGCAAAATTGGGTATTCTTTTTCAATTGAATGTTATACCTCCTTTCAAGATCTGAGGCAACTACAAAAGAAGTTTTTCCAGTCTGCGAGGGAAGAAAAAAAAAAAAAAAAAAAAGGTCATTAAAATATAAATTAAAAACTGAAATTGGAAGAGAAATATGAATTCATACATACCAACGAATTGAGTGCATTTAAAAAACTAGGGGATACAGATCTAGAAACCCCATGGAAAGAGTCATTGCCATCCAAAGAATGTAGCATTGCACACTTTGGCGAGAGTATTGCATATGGACGTTAGGCGAGTATCTCCTATTCCTTGAAGAGAATCCGAGAAGATCTTTGAACAACCGATCCATGGGAGAATTGGACGATTGAGATTCTTGTTGGAAAGATGAATTCATGTCATTGTCATTATCATCCTCATCGGAAGATCCGGAACTTGAGCTAAGATGAGAAGAAGGTTGAGTTTTTCGTTTCTTAGATGATGGAGCAGAAGACTTATCCTTGCGAGCATTGGCTTTAGTTTTGCTTTTAACCTTCGCAAGTTCCATTTCCTCAACGTCAACCTTCGCATACAAATGAAGATAAGAAATAGAGGCAACAATATTGTTAAGTAACAAAAGGGATATTTCTTACTTCATCCGTAAGCGATCGAAGTATTGCCAGGTACTTGCCAATGGATTTATCTTGAAGCTTTTCCTCGGTTGTCAATCTGAAAATTTTACAAACTCAATGACTACGAGAAGGTAAGAGAGATTGCAAAAACAAAATTTGAAGACATACCTCTTTTGCCTTCTCGGGCCATTTAAATTCCCAAGGATTGTAGCTTGCGAGATTCTCGGGGAGTACATGCGAACCGGATATGTAAGATCCGCTTAAAAAACAAGGGTACAACCCACCACTTCTCATCTTTGACTGGCGAGGAGTAGTATTATTGCCCGAATTCCAGTCGATATCATGCATGAGTAATTTATCTTCGGGGACATTATCTTTTCTTTTTCAACCGAGGCGCCCCGGCGAGACTTCTTATTTCTCATACCTATTACTTCATAATTCTCAAAAAGTTCTCTGCAGTGTATTTTTCGGGGATTATTTCTAAGTTTATGCAATTGGGGTGTCGACATTGTTAGGGTATAAAGATCCTTTTTGCCGCCACGATTGGCAAACTCAAGCATTAGGCGGATACAATCACCACTTAACTGATAGACAGCTCGCGAGAAGTTTGGATGGGAAAGAATTTCATAAAAGAGTGGCATCTCAGGATCATATAAAGGAATGGGAAGTCCTGCGAGGAGTTGACCAAGTGAGACTATAATTTTTTGATCATCACATTGATGATCAGAAACAATTTTGCAGTGAGAATACATGAAGGTTCTTGATCAGGAATAGTAGATAAAGTGAAACCTTTGTCTTGCAACTTCGTTGAATCTCATTAAAACGAGGTTTGTACATACGACTAAGTGAAGCCATTGTTAGTATGGGAATGAAAAAAGAATCGAAGATTAAGAAAAAAGATTGAAGATTTGCAATAACAGAAGCGCGAATTGCGGAAGGAGAGAATTAAAGAAAAGTTGCAGAGTGAAAGCGAAAGAGGAAAAGAGAAGGATATGAAAATAAAATATAAAGAGAAAAATCCTCGAGTAAAACGAGGGCATTTAATGCGAGAGGGGACGTGAGTGGTCAAGAATAAGCGGTGGAAAGAGACGTGTGGGAAGATAATGGAAGAATGGACATCCGTAATAAAGTCCGTGTGAAAATATGGGATCGAAGCAGGTATAGATAAGCAGTTGCGGCAATTCAAAGTATTGATTCTCATGACATTCTCTCCTTCGCAGAGAAGACATGAGAAGAGGCAAGATGTAGGATCATTATATCGCAATGTACAAAACTCGTGAGGATAATAAACAAAGATCTTGCGAAGGAGTCGCAAGGAATCAAAAGGAATGACGCATTGGATAACGACAGGAAGATGTGAAGTCTGGCGAGGGTTAAAGAAGTGTCGCGAGTATGAATACTTGTACATTCGCGACACTTCGCGAGATACTCCCGAAAATGAAGGACTGACTTTAGTTTGTCATTCACTATGTACTTGCCCTACATTCGCGACACTTCCCGCAACTACAGTATTTTTTAGAATTATTTTATTTGATTTTCTCGAGGACTAGCAAAGTCTAAGTGTGGGGGAATTTGATAGGTGTTGTAAACACCTTGTTATTTATCTATTGTTTATACTTTCTTTGCGATTTTTCTTGTGAATTATGTATCTTATGATTGGTTTTGAGTTTATCAGGTGCAATGGAGTCTTTATGAGCAAAAGAAGGAGAAAACACCCATTTGAAACGTAAAGTGCAAAAAGGTCAATCCACATGCGAGTGATACTTGGAACCAACGAAGGTTATATAGCAAAAGAGGTGAAGAACGAACTGTCAGTTCTGCGCAATTGACAGTTGAGCTGTAAAATAGTATAGGCAGTCAGTTCCCCGAAACTGACAGGCCAAATATCGCTTTGGTGTCCCTTATCCTTTTAGTGGGTGCCTATATCAATATTCATTCCTACACTTACCCTAAATCGTGCCTCCTCTCAATCATTATTTCACCTGAACCAGAAATTGAGAGAGAGAACATAAAAATGGCTGTGGCTGCTGAAATTGAGAGAATAAGTGGGATGAGTTGATGACAGAGATCGATTGAGAGAAGAAATGAGACGAATCCGTTGATACTGGTAAATTAGGGAAAGAATGGAGAAGACCATGGCAGAGAAGGATCAGATCGAGTCATACATTATGAAGAATCTAAAGTGGTTATGAAGGGATATGAAATGGGTTTGTGTTGGAATCAAGGTTGGATCGATTTACAGACAAGAATTGTTGTTCGAGTTCAAGAAGGGAATTGTGGTTGCAGTTAACGGAGGTGAAATCAAAATGGTCGTTACCGCCATAGATTGAAGAGATGATTCAGGATGAGAAGAGGTGAAGAAGAAGTTAGGGATTTGTTGTTAATCCGAGAAATGAGATGAAGCTGCCATGGTTGCTGTTGTTGTGGAATGGCTCGAGGCAAAGAGCTGTGCCGTTGGTTGCATTTTATGGTTCAGATTTGAGCTCAAGGTTTATATGGGTCTGTGGCAATCGATGAGACTGTTGAGCTAAGGAAGGTGGAAGCAAAGATGAAGTGTGGTGGATGTAGCTCAGGTTGTAGGAAAAGATGCAAATTTGAAGATTGGTTGAGCTCCTGGAACTGAAGCTGAGGTTGCAGGTGACTGAGAGATGAGCAGAGCTGAAGTGTAAGACGCCGAGAAGGGATGGAGATTGCTGATGCAAGTTTGTATGAGGAGGCAGTGCAAATGAAGTTTTGGATGTTGCTGCAATGAAGAATTAGAAGCCGGAAGAAATGATGTTGTGAATGGGGTTTCACCTGGAACTGAATTCCAGCGAGTTAGCACGAGTTTGTCTAAGGCAATACAGGAAAGAAGAAGTTGCAGCTACAATGGTACTCTGCTGGAGGAGCTTTGAAGCTGTTGTCGAGAACTGAAATGAAGCCAAGATATGTACAAGACTAGTTAAGAGAAGATGTGATTGTTGACAAGTTGGAACTGGTGTTTGTATGGGTTCAATGGAGATGGGTTGAGGTTGAGGTTGCAGGAATCAAGCTCGTGGTTGTTTTGGTGGCTGTGTTCATAATATTGCTGCTAATGATGATGATTTTAAGGGTTACAGTGGTTATGAGTCTGGTATTGCAGTCAAGAGCATCATGGAGTCTTCTGGTAGTGGTTGTTGAAGCAATGAAGAATGAAATTGCAGCATGGGTTAGTATTGGAAGAACAAACTGGTGGTGCTATTGTTTTGAGCCTGATGGTGTTTGAGTTCTTGAGGATGTTGTTTGTGTGGGATTAAGGATGTGGATTTGGTGCTGTGTATGTGAAGTTATAGGGGATGGCAAGGATTGCAGAGTATGGCCTGAAGTGGAGTTTGCAGATTGTGGAAGTGATGGTAGTGGTATGAGGCAGAGCTGCAGTGTTGCAGTTAAGCTACATTTGTTGCCAATGGGAGTTGTGGTTGTGCAGGGTCATTATGGCGCATCATGAGATATGGCATGTGCAATGGCTTTGGCCAGAATTAACTCAGACTAGTCAGATGCTGACTCTCAATCATCTACTTGGCTGACTCTCTGACTCAACCTGACCCGGTGCTGACTCAGTTGACTTTCCAAGTTGACTCAGATGATCCGATTTGAATCGTTGACCGGTGACCGGGTGGACTTTGCCGGTCACCGGAGCCATTTTCCGGTCACTTCTCCGGCCAATTTCCGGCCATAATACCAGTTTTCCGGCGACAGTTTTTGGGGCATATTTTCTACATGGGTTTTTCTCACATATGGGCTTGGTGGACTTCTATCTATTGGACCTTTGAGACTTGACCTAATTTTGGAAAGCAAAGCTATTTAAAGGAAAGATTTCTGCAACTTAGAAAACGTATTATTCTTGGAACTTGGAGAGAGACGCTTTTGTTTACGCTACTAGGGTTTGCTTTTGTTCATCTTCTTCTTTATTCAATTCATATGTTTGTGATGAACTCCATAGCTATGAGTAGCTAATTTAATATTATTGGTTAAGGATGTAGTCCTATTTCTAAAACTTGTGCTTGATTTATGTATTACTTTTCTCTCTTGATTATCGTTCATATCTCTACTGTTTTTAATAATCACATGATTGATGTATTGTGATAGGACTAAGATGTTTGGTTAGTTAAGTGGCCAATTAATTGAACTTGCATCCTTGTCCATAGCTATTTTAGGGAGCGATAACCCTGAAAACAAGTAGCATGATATGTTTACGGTTTGTAGTGATACACTCTCGTAATCATATGTAGAGTTTGACCATTGTCCGAATTGTTACGCAATGTATGACAATTGCATTGATTAGCCTATTTCTCGAAACTTAATTCTCCTAGGAATTGAACTTAATTAGCGCAAGGCGTTAGGTTATTCTTTAGGTAGAATTCACATACGCAGCTCTAATGTGTGTGTTCATGAACTTAGGAAATTAATAGATTATCTTGCTCTCTTGATTCTCTAGGCTTTTGATAATAAAAAAGATTAAATTGTAATTTTAATCATATATGCAAGCACATGTCTAAGATTGAAGATGAATTCCTTGACCAATATCTTTCTCTCATTGATTACTTTCTACAATTTACTTTGTTTTTGATTTAATTTTATTGCTTACACAAAATCGAGAAATCCCCCAATTGGTTACTTTAGGAAATTGAATACGTAATAACTACAATTGCCTCTCTGTGGAAACGAACTATTTCTTATCATATACTTTAGGAAAGTGAAATTATTTTTGACGCATACGACAACGATCATGTTTGTATGGTAAAATATTTCTACCACAAACACGAATCTGATGATGATTAGTTGAAGATCGAACCGTTGCCTTTCTCTCCACGTAAACAGTGAATGGGGGGTGGGGGGATACCTGCAAAAAACCCTCTGATGCTTAAGTTAGCTAGAGTTTTTCACAGGAGTTTGTCCGGAGGAAATTGCTTACCTTCTAGGGATGTGAACCCATCAATTTATAAGTTGCAAATCAGGCGCTTACCCTAATTTCGAGGTGAGTATAAATTGTATTAATTCCCTTGCATGCCTCCTGGAATTATCGCAGGATCTTATATAACCCAACAATGTGGGACTAATAATCTCAACAGAAATTACATAGAAGAATATACACTATGGTCCAGGGTACTGGATCCGTGTACAATGATAGTTCATGACAAATATGATATATGAACTTATAAGCATAATCATGTTCGGTGACACTCAAGACTTAAACCATGATTCACAAACACAAAGTGATTTAGTGATCAAAGTTGTCTTAGAAATGTTTATGAGAGTTGTAGAAATGCCAAACATATTTGTAAAAATAGTTTATGAGCATCTGCTTATAGTTCATGCTGGGTAGGTATGTGTTGGGGTACACATATATACCTATAGAACTGTCTGTGAACTCAGGCTGCTGAGGTACGCGTACTGGGTCTGCATATCTCTAGCCGTTCACAAACTCAGTCTCTTGGGTTATGTGTACCTACCTTATTCTAGTTCTCAGCTGACTAGGTTACGCGTAACTGGTATGTGTACCTAACATGTGTCCAGAATCTCTATAGTTCTGAAAACTCTCTTTCAATTATTTAAAACATTCCCAATCGTCATAAATATTAAATATCATTGTTTGGAAATTTCCAAATGATCAACTTGAGAGAAAAATAGCTCTTGAACAATAAATTTTTCTTAACTAATATTGTTAAGGATCTAAGAACATCCATTACTTGAATCATATTTCGAGATATTCAACAAAACAAGCTTGCCTCAAAATTTCTAATTTTCAATATTAAATCTAATATAAATCATACAACATAGTCTCATAAAGATATAATGGTAATGCCATGAGTAAATAGGATGGCTCAGTCTTCACATACCTCTTTGTCGATGAAAATTTTCAAATGTCTTCGTTTGATCTTCAGTCTTCAATCTTCGAGGGTTATTCAGTGATGTCTGATGCTCAACTATCATACTCTAATCTTAGTCCGGGTCTTCACTTTAGTAGACATGAAATCAACATATAGTTTTGTGCAACTAACACTAACAACAAGATTGAGATAGCAAACTTGCAAGTTTGACCGAGCAGTACTCTAACACATACAGATGTTGAAACTCGCTCGTATTACTCATGAAGAGCCTGAAGACGTATCAACATCAACGAACACATCATCCTTCAGCTCGAGGTTAGTAACAAAATACTTGATTTGTTCAATTTTTATCTTTGTTCTTTCAAGTCAGTGTTTACTGAAAACATAACATACGAAGTACGTTTGTTTACTTGTCCCTTGTGAAAAGGAGAGGGTACAAGTACACCACCAACTTTTTTTCGTTCGGCAACCTCTATGGACAAAACTTAATACAATCATAAGTCGGTCAAGCAAAGATCCTTAAATAAGATTGTATACAAAGTTTTTCTCTTTCTCTACCCCAATCAATATGTACAAACCAAAGGTGAGTATACCTGATTATGTAGAAAAGATCTTGGACGATCTCAAAAATCAATATCCAAGATAATATAGTCATATCCGCTGAATTCTAACAAGTATGAGTCTTGTAATCTATATTTTAAGATATAAACTCAAAACAAACAAGTCTTGCTTTTGATCTCAAACAATAAGGACTTAAATTATCTGGATTGATTCACATACTAATTGTGTTATTCCTATTATATATAGAAAAATATAATGCAGAAAATAAAAAATACAAGACCCCATAAATTTTATTAATGAAGAAAACTGCACCAACAGAAAAACCTCAGGATCTCTTCCAGCATTGAACACCACACTGTATTAAACTGTTATATACAATATCCTACTATCAAACTTCATATTGGAATGTAGTTGATACACGGATTAAACCTCCAAATAATCCGGTTGCAGTCGCTTTTTACGTCACTTGAACCTCACAAGATTATACGCACTTTATTCCCTTAGCTAACATCCTTTACAACCTAAGAATTGCTTCAACCTCAGTGAATACTTTTGGTACCTATCTTCCTTTAATATACAAGCCTATTTGATTTCCCTTTTGATATGTTTTAACTAGATATGGAAATCTGTTTTTCGTAGAAAAATTCTAGCAAACCTCACGAAACACCAAACTCCAGAAAAGTCAAAGAAAAGTTTATATATCTATCTTGAGGAACCATAAAGTCTGAGACAAAGATAAATATCAGTAGAAAAAGATCCATATACAAGAACTATCAGGTAAAAGATAGTCTGACCGAGCTTCATAAATGCCTAACTGAAGTCTTCAAAGTCGTATACATTTCTATGAAGAACATAGGTTATATAGAATGACTCTAGCGTTTCAACTAGGACACAAAGTGCCAGGAATTCAGAAATCCTGTTGCAAGAGTCTCTCTATTTATAGAGTTTCAAGGATCCAGGTAGCTTTAAGTTCAAGCTAGGGTTGCTTGGAATTCAAGCAAACACTTTCTCAGTTTAGATAAAATTCTTCTTAGTATTTCATATAAGCATGTGAGATGTATTCCTTGAAATCACACAGATGAATATGCACAATGGTCCAGGGTTCTGGAACCGTGCACAATGATATTTCGTAGCAGCTAAGTATCCTTTGAACTTACAAGAACTTAACGGTGTTCAATAATACTAAGGACTAGCAAATGATCCACAAGAAAAAAGTGATTTTATGAATAAATTTGTCTTTTAATTGATTATGAGAGTTGTAGCAAATGCGAATAGAGTCATATAAAATAGTTCGTGACCTTATGCTAATAATACTGAAACATAACAGGCTTGCAAACCAGTGATAGTTCGTGAAGTCAGGCCTTAATGGATTGCATCATGAAGGCAGTTTGCGAAATCAAATTCAAGGGGTTTGCAAACATACCCCAATTTCAGAACTCGGATGTAAAAGGTTAGCAAACCTCTACAGTCCGTGGAATTCAGATTGACTTAGGTTATACATACAAGTATGTGTGCCTTCCTCCAGGCAGTTCTATTTCTCTCATAATATATCCATAGAAAGTATGCACTATTACTTAAGCAATTTCCATATGATCAACTTGAAAAAAAAAAAAAACTTTTGAATAATAAATTATTTTAATTAAGATTTCTAAGGATCTACGAACATCCATTGCTTGAATCATATTTCAACCAAGATGAGCTTGAACTCGAAATTTCTTCTTTGGAATATTAAATCTACTAAAATCATATGACATAGTCTCATAAGATAAACTGCTATATGCCATGAGTAAAAGGGATACATCAATCTTCACATACCCCTTTGTTGATGAAATTCTCGTGAATGTCTGTGTTTGTTCTCCAGTTTTTAATCTTCGAGGGTTATTGATGTCTGATACTCAATATTGTAACTCTAAGAAAATGGAATTGAGATGTTTTTCGGGATGTTAAAGAAAACTAAATAAAAAGTTGTAGGATATAGTTTACTCTCTGACTCTGCTCATTATGATATCACTCATCTCAATAATACGGTTATTGCAAAAGGCCACCATGATTTTAGCTGCACAAAATTATCACACATTAATCCTTAGTCAAACTACTAGAATTAATTGGATTAAAGATGGTGAGGCGAATTACATGTCATCTTCTCATACGTCTTATGCCCACGTTAATGTGTTGGTCACATCAAAAAGTATGCCCATGTTCATGTGTTGGTCACATCAAAAATTATTTATGTTTTTTTTCCTCTATATTCGTCCCTCCACCCGCAATTTTCTTTATGATCTCATTCTAATCCATATTTAAATATCTGAGAAAACAATGGCTTGGTATATATTTAAATATGTTTACATCTACATATATAAAACCCGACCTACCACTTCTCCCTATTAATATTCCATCATTTCTCCGAAAATTCCCAGTCCTATGACAAGTTGTCAAGTTTAAAAAATTTAAAAAAAAACGTTTAGTGAAGGGATCCTTTAGGAAAAAGCCCTCACTAACTAAATTCCAAATAATAAGTTATTTGTCGTGTAAGTTATCTAATCAACTATTTCCTTTTGCAAACCTAACTTCATTTCCTTGTAAACTTTCACTTTCACTGGAAAATTAAAATGCTGAAGTTACATAAAATTATAACATTTACTTTTTACAAAATTTCAAGTGATTAAACAAGTAACTTAGATACAAAAAATCAGAAGTAGAGAAAAAATTGTTGAGAACACCCAAGGAAGAACTACGTAGTATTTTTGAAAGTAAAAGCATTTTAAACCCATATGTTGTGGATTGTGTAAAATAAAAACTTATAAGATTGGAATGTCAATGTGCTAACGAGGTATTGGGAATGGATTTCACATCATATGAAATCAACAGAGAAGAGACTCTGAAGAAATTGGTCTACAAAATTCATTACAAAAAAAGAGCAACACTTTTAATCCTACGGCTCCTAAGAACTAACTAAAAAATAGCTAAATCAACAACCTTAACCCATAACTGTTTATAATTATATACCTAAATTTTCCCTCTTCTTACTCAAGTTTATGTAGACCACCCTTCACCAAGACTAACTATAAAATTCTTATGAAAACTATTCTCTTCATTGTGGTTTTACTGAAGATATTAACATGTTAGTTTTTTCTAAAATGAAAAAGAAAAGAAAAAAGAAGAAGAAGATTAATATGTGTAATAAATAAATAAAAAATTTCACACCTTAAAAGAAATATTGATTTTGATGTTGTATAATAAAAATTATAAATTAATAAAATTAACATGCATGTCAGATTTCACTCTTTAAAATGATTCTGCGTATTTGGGAAGATCATCATGCTTCATAATCTGTTACTGAATTTCTTTCTTTAAATAGGCCATACAATTAAAGCATCTGCCAAATTTTCTGGTCTTCCCAAATGAAGAAATCAATTCCATACAAATATGCATTGAATCAGCAACCACTCAAAACACCCATCCTTCCAAATAATTCGATTAAATCATCAAATAATTTGATTTACTGATATTTATTGTAACAACCTACTGGTAATGTCTCTTAAATACCAAAATGATTTACTGCTGCTCTAATTCAACGACCGAAAATGATTTACTGGTGTCGCTAGTGGCTACATGGTTACAAGTCAATCGTTAAAGAACGATTCTTAGGGATCAATCACAGTTTTTGTTGGGTCATTGTGAAGTAAAAATGAAAAGCGTGTATCATTCAGCAAGTTGTTAAGTAAAATGAATCAAAGATAGGTAAGAGTCTTATGAGAGCTAATCAGAAAGTTGTTAAGTTGGGTTTCTTTAGAAATTTTAATTGGGTTTCTAAGGAAACCCAACTTAAGTAAACAACTTAAAATTTTAATTATATTTATTAGGTTTCCTTACCATTATCTTTATTTTACTGGTATTCAAATTTTAATTGGGCAACAAGCTAATCAACAACTTCTTTCTCTCAAATACCATTGTTAAGTTGGATTTCCTTAGAAATTTTAAGATCATTCAGCAAGTTGTTAAGTATATTGAATCAAATATAGGTAAGAGTCTTCTGAGAGCTAATCAGAAAGAGTTAACTAGTATTTTTGAAAGTCCATTCACAAAAAAAAAAAAAAAAAAAAAAAAAAAAAAAAAAGGTTTTGAATTTTGGAAAACACAAAGCCAAATATGGTTGTATGCTGGTTATGTAGGAATTCAAGAACTTTCTGATAATTTGGTATATGAGGTGAAAACGGATCATCATTTAGATTTTTATAACGAGCGATGGATTGCAACTGAATAACTTTTTAAAAAATAGTGGAAAGAATTAATATTTGTGATGAATATTTGGTCGCTCCTGTTAAGAATGTTGAGATGAACCAAAATATAAAACTTGATACATAACAAGCCCCTGGTAGTTGAAGAGAAGAGACGATATGAACCATGAAGATTCGTAAGTTAATGGCGAGGTTTAATCTTTTTTATTTTTTATTTTTTATTTTTCAAACTTTTAAGAATTTTGGGAATTTCAAACTTATATCTTTGGATGGATTTTGAATTGATGCATGGGTAAAAGAATGAGTGTTTTATCAAAAAAAAAAAAAAAAAAAATCAATATCAAACATGAGTATAATAAGTTTTTCCTGTTTACCTCCTACACTTTTCCTATTTCCACCCCCTCGCAATTTCTGAGGTAATTTTGCTTTTCGATTCGAATTTTTCATAATCGATTATGTGTTCAACGTATTGCGCCTGTAAATTGATAGAATATTGTATTTTTATAAAACAATTTTTTATAGTAACTAGAGGTATGCAAACCTTTAGGATATGGTAAGCACATGAATTCGATATCTAAAAGATATAATATATTTCGGTTTCGGATATCTCCTTGAGAACCAAGAAAAATACTTTAACATTAAGTAATAAGAGTTTATAACATGTTGAAATCACTATGTCGGCGTTATGTGAACATTCCAAGTTCAACGCAAACTCGATTAAACTTTAAACCCTGAGATCACCAAACATATCGAAACTGAAAACTCAAATTAAACTTTAAACATGATCGGTTAGGGATCGGTCCTACACTTGAGATCGGTCTTGGGATCGGTCCTTGATACAAGGGATCGGTCCTAAGATCGTTCCTACAATTGGGATCGATCCTTAATTCTATTTTGACCACGAAATATTAGCAAGTCTACTTCTTTAGATTGTGTTTATGATATTACTTCATATATATCCCCAAGGGTTGAGTTCATTCCGGAAGTTCCATACACTAAATAATAACAAGTTACCAATTAGTGTTATGTCGATTCACGAAGTCCACAGATAAACTATACTTTGTAACTCTATATATATATTCAAGTTGTATGAAACAACTAGTATATTTTTCCCTGATACATCATAGTATAATGGCCAAGTTACTGGTACTAGAGACATGTAAACAAACTTTACTTCGTATGTTACTAGGGCTTAACCCGTGCCGCATGATTTTTATTTAGTTACGCATTTTCCGAAATATGAATATTAAATATAATATGTATTAATATCAAGTTTACCCTTTCTATCATTGCAAAAGTAAAGGAAAGCATGATAGATATTTTTATCCCTCACTTCACAAATCCTTTATAGCATTTTCCGCCTTGACATCCTCCCATACTATGCCTCTCCATTCTCGAGTTGTATCCTCAAGCCAGCAATGAAATTATATCGAAATTAATTTTTACATATTTTGTCCCCCAAAAAAATATTATTTGATATGTTTTTTAGTTTACAAAGATTTCTTATCGATCCTTTGAAATGGTATTACATTTCTGCATCTTCCTTATTTTAGTGAACAATGTTAGAATCTTCATGGACCATAGCAACCTACTATGGGCCTGACCACATAGCATCGATGATGTCCCTACTGGACCAACTTCGGATAAGAGGTGTGCGGTTTTAATCTAAAAGGCCTAGGTGCTATATAATGAGATGCCCAAGCTTATTAAGCTCCACATGTACTCCTCTTTCTTCCATGTGGGACTATCCCTAGTTATACTTATGTGGTTGATCGTGCCACATACTCCAACAATCTTCACCTTGGAGAGATTAAACCACTTCACCAGTCCAATCAGACTCCACCATATGATTACCATCTGTATATGCTACCCATCGATCATGATTATTGTCAGTACGCCCCCTAAAATCCTACTCCACCTTGAGTTAATGAGAAGGCAAGCACTAACTCCACCTTGAGCATTTCCTTGCCCACCTAGAATCCTGCTCCACTTGAGATTTAATGTGTGTGACACTAACTCCACCTCGAGCGCCAGTTCAACCTTGAGCATTGCGTTACCAATCTAGAACCCTGCTCCATCTGAGTTAATAGGTAAGACACTAACTCCACCTTGAGCGCCAGTTCAAATTTGGGCCTTGCCTGCTCCACCTTGAGTCTGATTCCACTTGTGCCCTAAACCCGGTGACATCCACAACCACTTCTATGTTCAGACAGTAACCCCAACCATGGGCTCTGATACCAATTGTTAGGATCTTCAAGGACCATCGGATACTATTCACCCGACCAAATAACCCAAAATACCACTTGACGCACTTGGGGATAGGAGGTGTGGGGTTTTTAACTAAAAGGCCTCGGTGCTATGTTTTGGAGATTCCCAAGATTATTAAGCTCCACATGTATTCCTCTTTATTCCATGAGGGACTATCCCTAGCTATACATATGTGGTTTATCGCGCCATATACTCCAACAACCAAGCGGAACCAAAACATTAAACTATGTAAGCTATAACAGAATTACAACACCTGAACTCATTTGTCTCAAGAATAATTGTGTAGATATTAACAGTGTTCGGATCCTTGTTGCTTTTTTCCTCTTTAAGAATAGTTTGAAAAGAGTAAAACTCATCAACAGTACATATCGTATTCTATGTTCTTACTATTTCAATGACATAATGAAAAGATAATTCATTCACTTAAGCTATTATACTTTAAAATGTTAAGTGATTCCCGATGGAAACCATTGTACTCACATACGATGTAGTTTTATTTTTCAAAATTCCCATATATATTATGTACTTTATTCAATTCTAGGGAAGAGTTCACAGAATAGAATATAGGTGATGGCTTGTCCTTTCGTAACATTGTGGCCTTTTCAACATAGTTGGATCTAGAGTTAGTAAAAATCATCGAATTTACGCATTCTGGGAGAGTAATCTAGGGATGGGCTACCTCCCGTAAAAAACCGTTGATGGATGACCACATCAGTTTCAGTTGAATATCCCACATTGTCGGATAATCGCAGTGATTGAGTGGGGACAGTATTGGCGGAGGATCAGGTCCTTCCAAATGGTATGAGAGTCGACCACGGGTTACCTATCGAGGGTGAAAGAGTATGCTTGACGGATTGTGTCGGGAAAGGGTCCCATGAGTGAGAAAAATGCTAGAGTCTAGGATTGAACATATTCCGGAGCCGATAAAGGCTCCAAATTAAGTTGGTGGAATTATAGTACTCCGATCCGGCAAGTAGGATTAAATCAAATGGAATATAGGTAATAGTTTGTCCTTTCCTAACCCGAGATATTTTCAAAGCATAATTGGCTTCATAGTTGGCGAAAAATCTCTATACTTAAGCATGCACGGTATTGAGTAATCCTGAGATGGGTGACCTCCTGAGAAGCTGTTGTTGGATGACCGCATCGGTGACCATTGAAAACCCAATACTGTCAGACGACCGTGGGTGGCTAAGTGAGGACATTCTACGACATTACGCTTCCAAATAAGAGGTTATTCTTTGCATAAAAATAATAAAACCATGATTAGTTAGTAAGTCAAATAGTTAAGTACTTAACCTAATAACAATAAGCTCTACTAACAATTAATTATGTCATCCATCATTTATTAAAAATAAGGTTAAACCATTTATCAAGAAATACGTGAGACGATGCGAAATTACTCACTGGGCACCAATACTTGCCACTGTCACTATGGTCCACTTATATAATTGTTAGCCAATCTAACTAAGTTTGGTACTGCTGTTTTTCTTTAAAAAAAAAAGTACTTTGAAAACATGTTTATAGCAATATTTTTTTCATCTTAGTGTTTGGTAAAGATTTCATAAAGTGTTTTTTATGCAAAACACTTCCAAAATCTATCAATTTTAAAAGTGGGGGAGAAGGAGCTTTTAAAAGCTTCAAAGGCAAATACTATTGTTCACCCTAATTTTATATTTTATTTTCCAATTCTATCTCATCTTTTTTTATAACTGACAAAAATTATCCTTGAATCTATATATGATCACCAACTTTTATTCGCTGTATTTTATTCTTTAAAAAATACCAAACTAATCCTAAGTATTATCTAATAAAAATATATTAATTATTATCAATAGTATGATAATTTATATATTATCATTTTTAATTTGACATTTAATAAAATATTATCATGGAAAATTAATATGCTATTTATTATGAAGAATTATGGAACCTTAATGACATGATAAATTTTGTCCGTAAGATGCATTTCTAATCCCAATCACAACCATCACTTATGACAAACGATTACATCCCTAGATTTATCTCTTATGAGGACAAATCTAAACCACCACTTACTGTGCAAAGTTAGCCAAACTGTGCTTTATACTCTTGATGTTTTCAATAAACACTGACTTGAAAGAACAAATATAGGAATTGGAAAAGTCAAGTCTCTTGTTACTAACCTCAAATTGGAGGATGATGTGTTCGTTGTTGCCGATACGTCTTCAGCCTCTTCATGAATAATAAGAGAAAGTCTCAATATTCCATTGTTTATAGTCTAATCTAATGAAGTTGGCTCTAGTTATCAAATAAGCTTTTAGTTTTCGAACTAAAATATGACAAACAAACTTGACATACCAACGCCTTGTGTGTTTAACCGAGCAATCTCTAATAATTGTCATCTCCATGGGCATACCAAAGAAAAATCTTTTTTATAAGATACATGGATATCCTTCCAAGCCATAAGAATATGCCTTGGAAATTAATGGGCTATTTCAAGCATCTTCAACTGTTAATCCAGTCGCACACATTCATCTTTTCATCATATTCGATCTTCAATCACTAAAACAATATTAGTTCAATTACTTAATGGTTCACATTCAGTGAGAAGCTCAAACACAGAATTGTGCAATTACGCACGATGGTGAAATCATATTGAAAGGATTCTCTAGTCGACCCGGTACTTGCTACTGGAAAAGACTTTGGATTTGGATTTAGATTTGGTGAAATCATATTGAAAGGTACTATATGAGTATCTAATTATAAACTGCAAGTATTGAAATTTTTTAACATTAAGCGCGGGAAAATCAAAACTATCACGGCGAATGAAATATTTTTTCGACTACCATATGAATATGAGTTTCTTCTTTGTTGTAATGGTGCAGATAGAGGCAATCCTGGCGAATGAAATATTTTTTCGACTACCATATGAATATGAGTTTCTTCTTTGTTGTAATGGTGCAGCTAGAGGCAATCCTGGTATGGCAGGTTATGGATTTGTTGTCTAAAATCACTCTGCTGAGTTTATTTTTGCTAAATCTAGTGGCATGGGCGTTGAAGCGAACTGTATTTTTTGCATTCGTTCTCTGGAATGGGCAATTAATAATCATCGTTAGATGGTAATTCTACATTCCGACTCAAAGGATTCTCTAGTCGACCCGGTGACTTACTACTGGAAAATACTTTGGATTTGGATTTGGATTTGTGAAATCATATTGAAAGGTACTATATGAGTATCTAATTATAAACTGCAAGTATTGAAATTTTTTAACATTAAGCGGGAAAATCAAAACTATCACGGCGAATGAAATATTTTTTCGACTACCATATGAATATGAGTTTCTTCTTTGTTGTAATGGTGCAGATAGAGGCAATCCTGGCGAATGAAATATTTTTTCGACTACCATATGAATATGAGTTTCTTCTTTGTTGTAATGGTGCAGCTAGAGGCAATCCTGGTATGGCAGGTTCTGGATTTGTTGTCTAAAATCACTCTGCTGAGTTTATTTTTGCTAAATCTAGTGGCATGGGCGTTAAGCGAACTGTATTTTTGCGTTCGTTCTCTGGAATGGGCAATTAATAATCATCGTTAGATGGTAATTCTACATTCCGACTCAAAGGCTTGCATTACTGCTTTGGTGAACACAAATTACCTTGGATTTATTTGGGCCTCGATGGCTACGATTTGTTGCAGTTTACGAGCCATTTATTTCAGACATGTTTGTCGGGAGGCGGATTTTTCAGCATACCTTTTTTCGAAGAAAGGTGTTCATTTGCAAGATGATCATGTCCTATCTTTTCATGCCAGACCCGCTAATTTGTGAATGATAGAATCTCGTGATACTCCTCACACTTTGTTCGTTTAGAAAAGTGTGAGGATTCATTTAGAACTTTGTTCATTAATAAAGTTGTTTTTTGTTAAAAAAGAAAAGAAAAAAAATAATTAATGAACTGCTAGGATAATTAAAGAGAGTGCAGAGTTTTACATTGGTTTTCAACATCCAAAATTTTCTTAGTAGGTCAACAGTTTTTTTTTTTATAGCATACAAAAGTGGTCCCTAAACTACTTCTAAATCTACTCATTTAATTTCTAAAGTTATTAGAGGGATTTTAATCCCGACTTTCAACGTGGGAAGGAGATGAGAACCATCTTAACACTTGATGGTTCTTAGTTCAGAATTAGTGCAGGACCCAATATGTAGGTGGTAAATTTAAGTAGTACTGCTACCGAACTTCTTAAGAAATCCACATTTGTGTGCAGTAAAGCATAGATTAGGGACCCAAAAACTTACGAAAGACACGCAAGTGCAAACGCAAATGGCTGAGCCAAATGCTCATATAACCATATGGCACATTGACAAAAAAACAAACAAACAAGCAAATCATTTAGTTGTAATTCGACAAGAACCATGATATTAGGCATACATAAAACTTTCCGGGCATACAAAATGATAGTCCCATCTTGGGTGACCTTATAAGGGGTAACCTATGGGTAGCTTAATTACCTATATACCCTTAATACAAAAATCTAAAATCAGTTTTCTAAAAAATCAAAATCAGCTTCCCTTAACATCTCTTCTTCTTCCTCCTCTAGCCGAACTCTTCCCCTCCCGCGAAAAAAAAAATTCATCACCATGATTAATTGTTGATTCGTAAAAAATTTATTGTCGATTAAACTGAACTACATAATGACTCGTACAAAGAAAAGCAGGGACTAGGCAAACCAAATCGTCTTCTAATCCATCAATTGAAGAAGAATAACCAATTGAAGATGAAGGTGTAGAAACGAAAATCAACCACCAATTGAACCGAGAATTGAACCAACTGCATCTCCAACTCCGGAAACGAGGATAATAAAGTAAGTTTTACAAACCCAATCTCCTATTTCTTTGTTTTTCATCGATTAAGTGACGATTCTGATGTTGGGTTCGGCTCAAAATTAAGTTGCGTTTTTAGCCGAACTGTTCTTCAAAAGCTTCCGTAAGTGTATATGAACGGTTCGGCTTGAAATTTCATGAAATTTCAAGCCGAACCTAGTCACGTAAAGAGATGCACGGGGTTCTACAGTATTCGATAATCATAATATGTGCCGAACCTAGCACATTTACGAGGTTCGGCTATTACGATATTCACAATATGTCTTAGAACCAATACAAAATTATTAACCCGAAATGTACATGATCGGGTTCGGCTTATATTCTACTTATTCAAATAGCCGAACAATGTGTTTCCAACCAGGTTCGACGCTACGAATTTCTAAATATAAGCCAGAACCCTAAACATTTTTTCTTCCAGACGATTCGGTGTAGGGTTCGGCTTGTTAGGACAATTCGAACCAAGCCGAACTCGGTCTACAAGGTAGGTTCGTCTCTTAATCAACACTTTCAAACTAGCCGTAACCTGTTCATCCAGACTCGGCAGAAACTTAGTGAAAAAACACAGACTTTTGATAATTTTAACCTACAAAAGTGAGATTAAACATAAGATATGTTGGAAAATTTCCACATGAATGACCCTAAATGACTACAATTCAAGGGTAACTAAATAATCTACACAATTTTTTTTCTCACTTTCCCCTTCTCCTTCTAAAAAAAACTAACTTTTTTTTTTTCTTACTCAAAATTTTTTATCTACACAAATTAATAACTAAATAATCATAAAACTAATCACTAATCATTAATCACTAATCAAATTATTTTAACTAATCATTAATATTAACATTAATCCTAAAAGGGCAGATTTGCCATTACCAAAAATATTTGGTTAAGGGGCTTCGATTTTGCTATTTATACTCCTTTTTGTCTTTACTTGGTATGCCAAAAAGATTTCTATATGCCTAAAATCATAGTTCTTCGACAAAGGTCAAGATGGGTATAAGTATGTAAGAGAATAAAATGAATGTAATGAGCTTGCTTGTTGAGTGAGCTCCCAGTCCCAGCCTCCCATGGACATGGGAAACAGTTGGGTTGGGCCTGGGATGGACTCTCATGGAACAATTATCTCTTCTCTTGGCAATTTTTTTTCTTATATTTTCTAGTTTAAGTTTACACTTTAGGAAAAAAATAATAATTAAAATTGTTCGCAATATGTGAGCTTTCCCCAATTTCTAAAAATGTTGCTCGAAACATTGAAAAATAGGAGTATTTGTAACCGAATGGGTAATCACTGAGCAAACGCCAACTGCACTCCGGGACATATTGAATGTGGCGCTGCTCAGCATGCAATGAAAATTGGTGCTCACCTGATAAACACCATACATGGTGCACTAGACGGTACTTATTAATCACGAGTCTTCCAGATAGACGCAATGGTATTGCGATCCGCGAAATCTATACACACATGACAAAAGTGAAAAACAAGAAAGTTTTTTTGGTTGATTTGAGCATTGTTGCCATAATTTATAATAGGAACTGAACACACTGCCCTTGTAGTTCTCTAAAGGGTATCAAATTGTGTACTACTAGTGCAAATTTTACCACACCTAAGTTAGAGAGATCACAAAGGGAGATTAATCACTTAGCAGATTTGCAACCCAACCATTGCTGCTTAGTACATACTCCGAGAAAACTCAACAACAGATACAGCAACAACCAATTCAATAGCACCTAAAACGTCTGAATCTTTATCCAATCTAAGAGTTTAAACAAACATTGCAGAAGCATTACATTAGTTATACCATTCTAACTACTAAAAAGTTCTTAAAACGCATTTTAAGGAAACCCATAAAAAGTTCATACAGAAAAAACTAGCCAGAAATATAACGAGTTCAAGGAGCATGCATACGATGGCGCATCAGCGAGAATATTTCATGAGTTGATATATCTCTTGCCAAATAACAAGAGTATAAAGGCTGATCATTTCCTCTCCCAATAATGTATACACCACGACCAGTCCCACCTGCTGAATCTGCTGGTTGAATTCCAGAACTGTTAACATGGTAAATGATCCCGACATGGCGCGCACCAGAATCACTAACAGCAGTAGTCTCATCAGAGGAATTCGCAGGAGGGTTCGCTGCAATAGCATCAACAACGTCAGCATTGCTCGTGAACCCAACAGTCATTGCCACATTTTCGAAAGGATTTTTAGAAGAATCATTATCCAAGATGGCTAACGAGCGAGCAATGTCTTCATTGGTGTAGTGAGAAGGATGTACAGTTCCTATAACATTCAAGAAATGAGGATGTTGTTTAAAGTTGAGAGAGCAAGTAGTCCAGAAGGCACCTTCACGATTGCTGAAATCAATTGGAGAGAGCCCAATTCCACAATTGTGAAGGCAAGTGATTAGCCGCCGATAGTGACCATATACTAGCTCATGGGCTTGCGAACGCCCATAATTGTTGTCAGGGTTGGGAGGTGGGGCATAAAGAACTAAAGCATCTCTTCCCGCATCTGTTATTCGCAGGGGGCCAATAGAAGAAAGTAAGGAGCTCAAGAAACTTGGAAACACCATTTTGTTGTCGACGGGAGCGCGTTTCTTCATACGAGACAGAGAGGTAGAAGAAGAGTAGGATTCTGCAACAGCTAGAAGACGGTTGTATAAAACACATAAAGCAAAGTCGGTGAGGGCCAATATATCAGACAGTATGCACTGGTCAATCTCTTTATTGGTACCGGCGTATTGCAGACACAGGTCATCATGATACTGATAGGCTTCTGAGAGAATGCTTTGAATCTTATTAGCAAGTAAATCAAAGTCGACAGTAAGAGTTGTTGCACTACGGTAATGAGTGTAAGGTTCAGTGCGAATTTTGCCATCAGCAACAAGTTTTTCCAAAGGGTCTGGACTACATTCTCTCTTTCGTTTGGCTGCCATTGATGAGATCGAATTGTGGAATTTCACTTATGAATCAAAATGAAATTTCTGATATTCCACTGAAATCAGCTCTTTCCTGCATTTTGTCAAACAAGTTGTCTACATGAGTGTAACTTTGTTAGCTGAGAAACAGTGTACTTCCAAACGGAAATAATGTAAATACGTATCTGGAATAATGTAATCTTCATTAAAATGACATAATACGAAAGAGAGATTGTTACCTTCTTCCGATTTGTGGAGAAATGGTTGAAGTCTTGGAAACTTCACTAATAATGGTGGACGAGAGGCACAGGTGATATTGTGTCAAAATATATCGAAAGATAAAAATAAATTGCCTGGCATTTTTAGGGGCGACCCACCCGAAAGAATTAGGGCGACACAAAAAGACAAAAAAGGTCACCTAAATGTAAAATGTAGTCGTCCCTCATCTCCCACTAGGATATAACCCGTGCCATAATGGTACGGGGCTATGAGTTGTTTTGGTGTTAGTTGTATATTTCTTTTCTTGCGAGATTATCATGAGTTGAGCGTGGGAAACTCGGAGAATGGTAATCTTTCTTAAACTGAATTCGACGCTTTGATCTATATTTTTAACATAAACGGGATAGGTTTGTTGTTAGATGGTGATTAGGATGGCCATATATGGATGTACACAGACATGTATACACCAGAGAGTAATTTTTTTGGTGGTAAAGATATTCGAGGCAAGTATGTATACTGGAATCTGCACCTAGCTAGTTTCGTTTATGCTTATTGAGATAACTATCCATTTACAGTTGGTGTAAGCAATACCAACAAACTTGAAACCTAAATTCTTAAACGGGAACTCGTAGAAATTCCTTGTTTGAATAAAATTAACTTGTCGATTGTATTCCAAATTACAAATGCGATCAGTCATCATTTAATTAGATTGTTATTTTGTGCTAAGAAAAATTAGTGCAATTTTTTTCAAAATTCGAAAAGTTGAATCTAGCTGGGAACCCTTCTTTCCTATACCTAAAAAGTGTTACATATGCATTAGTTTTTGGAACCGTTAACTATTTTTAAAAATGGATATTGACTTTGCGCTAGTATCAACATATAATTGGCATGGTTGTAATATTAGAACCCATGGTAAAAAAGTTTAATTGGCTAGATTAATATAATTTAAGGCCAGTCACTTTACGGTCATTAAACATGTCATTTGCATATATATATATATATATATATATATATATATATATATATATGGTAATTAACATTCATCATTCCCAACAATGTTCTAGGTTTGAGAGACGTTACAATCGTGAAGCCTCTTGAAAAAGAATGATAACTATACATTTATGGTTTAAACTAACATATGAAACACGCCCAGCTTACAACGTCACAAAATACTAAAAAAACAATAATAAAATAAAGTGTCCTTGAATCTTTCTTAGCGGTGAAAAATGATGCGCTCACTGAAATTGTATACATCATATGCCAAGTATGCTTTTCTTTGCAAATTGATAATACAATCTTGTTTTCTTACTAAATAGTGAAAGACTCGCATTAAATAAATTGCAGATCCGATAAAAGAAATTTCCCCCTCTAATACATGAATCGATAAACCGTACATGTATAAAGAGTTTCTCTTTGTCAGCATATGTGTTTGAGGCCTAGAAGTAAATAAGAGACCCAGTCTAAATACCAATGGTATGAAAACTTGCAGATTGAACTAATATTATACCTTGACCTAAGAGTACATAAGAGACCTAAAACAACCATAATTCTACAATTTTCTAGCACAAAATGAACATGACATTACAGATGAATATTAAAAATTTTCTTTAATCTACTTCTACAAAGTGTAATATATATATATATATACATAGTTTGGTTTGTTGGTATCTTAAATGAAATAAAAGAAGCTCAAGTATTAGATGATATCCACGGAGTAAAAGACAAGTGATGGATCAAGTATTAGTCATGGTATCTTTAGATGCAAGATCTAGATGGGTTCCGATGCACTGTGCTCTCTTGAACCAAGATAATCTTTAGAAAACTCGACATTTTAGTCATGGCAATCGCATATGTGCAAATGAACCACATATTCTAGAAAAAATTAGACTTGTACCTTTCTGGAATACCAACAATTATCTAAATCAATTTCAAGTATAAGTCATGGTATCTTTAGATGCAAGATCTAGATGGGTTCCTATGCACTGCGCTCTCTTGAACCAAGATAATCTTTAGAAAACTCGACATTTTAGTCATGGCAATCGCATATGTGCAAATGAACCACATATTCCAAAAAATTAGACTTGTACCTTTCGGAATACCAACAATTATCTAAATCAATTTCAATTCATTATCTTAGGTAAAATTAATATGTGAATTAACTGACCCTTCTTTATATGCCTAAAATATTGATTGAAAATCTTAAATGGTGGCTCAATCTGGACCCTTCTTTATATGCTAAAAATGTAGATTGAAAAACTTAAATACATGACTCAATCTAAACCGTCCTTTATGTGTCCCAAATGTAGATAACTATACATATGGGAAAACACCATTGAACCACATATTCTAGAAAAAATTATACTTGTACCTTTCTGGAATACCAAAACTTCTTCATCTTCGTCAATGATAAAATGTATGGAATGGAAATTGCGTTCGGTTCCGGCATATATAGGTATAGTGACGCATCCCACAAAAAAAAAAAAATAAATTGCATCAATGTATTGCTCCTACACCGTTTTCTTCATTGCTTAAAAACAATCTCCGATATCGTAAAATGAAAGATTATAGGTGAGCTTCAATAATCTAGTTCCGTGTTGCTTATTTTGAGGCTTCCTAAATTTTAATATTATCAAGATGGTTGACTATGTATAGATAATTTAATAATCCAGTTCCTAAACAAAATCGAGATAACAAAATTCAATATTAATGAAAAGAATCATAGATAAATCAAATTGTATAAATGACACAAAAAATAGGCGTGAGGCACCATGAATCCATTGATGTTAAACAAAATATTAAAGAGAAAAGCTAACAACAATTATCTAAATCAACCAAAACAACAATGAACCATACATTGGGAATAGAGTTGTGCAAAGAATGAACCTTGGGAAGGGAATTTGATTAATAGGGATAACTCCCAAATAAATGATATTAAATTAATGGGCAATCAATTTCAATTCATTATCTAAGGCAAAATTAATATGTGAATTAATCTGGACCCTTCTTTATATGCCTAAAATATTGATTGAAAATCTTAAATCCATGGATCAATCTGGACCCTTCTTTATATGCTAAAAATGTAGATTGAAAAACTTAAATACGTGAGTCAATCTAAACCGTCATTTATGTGTCCCAAATGTAGATAACCGTCCATATGGGAAAACACCATTGTCCCTTATAATATAGATTTTTAATGGCCAAATTACCCTTTATAATCGGTAGATAACTTCACAATCGGGAGTTAATTTAGTTTATATAACTTCCGAATATAAAGTATCCCCAAAATAAAATCCTCTATCTTTTGAATTTTGATTATCATATAATCGGTAGTAAAAAAATTTATCTTGACTCCCGATTAAAGTAGACCTTTGGCTAAAATGCTACCATGATCGATAGTGAATTTAGTTTATTTAACTCCCGAATATAGAGTAGCCCCAAAATAAGATTTTGCAAAAATTCTCAATTTTTTGAATTTTGGTTGAGCCTATAATCGGTACTAAATGAAGGTATCCTGACTTCCGATTATACAATGACTCTCTTTGCAAATATCCTACTATAATCGGCAGTCAAGGTAGTTCATATAACTATCGAATATAGAGTTGCCCCAAAATGTGATTTTGCAAAAATCCTCAATTTTTTGAATTTTGGTTGAGCCTATAATCGGTAGTAAATGAAGTTATCCTGACTTCCGATTATACAGTGACTCTCTTTGAAAATATCCTCCCATAATCGGCAGTCAAGGTAGTTCATATAACTACCGAATATAGAGTTGCCCCAAAATGTGAGTTTGCAAAAATCCTCAATTTTTTGAAAGTTGGTTGAGCCTATAATCGGTAGTAAATTAAGTTATCCTGACTTCCGATTATACATTGACTCTCTTTGCAAATATCCTGCCATAATCGGTAGTCAAGGTAGTTCATATAACTATCGAATATAGTGTTGCCCCAAAATGTGATTTTGCCAAAATCATCTATTTTTTGAATTTTGGTTGAGCATATAATCGGTAGTAGATGAGGTAAAATCCTGACTTCCGATTGTCAGTGGCTCTCTTTGCAAATATTCAACCATATTCGGTAGTCAAAATAGTTTATATAACTACCGAATACAGAGTAGCTCCGAAACGTGATTTTACAAAAATCCTTTTTTTTTTATTTTGATTGAGCCTATAATCGGTAGTATATGAATTTATCGTTAACTTCCGATTAATAGTAGCCCCAAATACGCATTTAACACAAAATTATATCAATCGGTAGTATCTTTGTGTTACTTAACTGCCGATTTAATATTAACAATCGGACACAAAATAATTTCCGATTACGGAAGGGCATTAAAGTATTTTTCTATCTTTTGGACATCCCTTAACCTTGGCTATGGGTTGGGAATAAAAAAGTCTCCCCTAATTCTTTTGGGGTCGCCCCTGAAAATGCTAGGATAAATTGCTCCTCCAATATTTCCACCACCACTATTTGTATGGGCATATTAATAACTTTGAATTTCCAATTTTGACAGGACATTTCTCAAAACTTGTTGCTGTGCCTATCAAAACGGCTGATAAAAATAAACATTATCAGAGAAGTTTCAGTATGTAAAACCAAAAAAATTGCATATCTTTCATTCATCAACAAAATTAGGAATCAGTTCGATCCCACTGTTTCATGTTTCTTTTCATAATCATCACTATTATTATTTAAGGCTTATTTAATCTGGACATCTGACCATAAACTCTCTACAAAAGCTTCTTGAATGTAGAAATGAGTTTTGGGGATAACAATAAGAAGAAAGCGAGAATGGAACCAAATAACATTTTGATAACATAACTCATTGGATCAGTATCGGTTTCTTCAGAAGTGACTTCTGTAGTTGTAATGGCTTGGGCAGAAGGAAGAGCTTCAATCACAGCATCTGCGAGATCAGATATGAAAGGAGGGCTTAGTCCTAAAGCTGGAACCCTTCCCCAATTTTCTACGCCAGATTCAAGAGCCAATTCCCTGTATTCCATATCAATCTCTTCAAGGGTCTCTATGTGCTCGCTTACAAAGCTGCAAAAGACGAAACAGTTTCAACAAATCTTATTATATTTGAAGATGAAATTCAAAATCACAAATTTTTTTCATTTTAGAAAAATACAGATCAACAAGAAGAGTTGAGATAAGTCATAACAGTACTGTCAGTACATTTCAAAGCTACTTGTCGTTGTACTATTTTATCTCCTCTAATAACGAATTTAAGGTCACAATAGCCTTGGTTCCCTAGCACCATAAGGGTATGGTATAACCATCATATGAACTTCAGAGCGAATTCAACAAACAAAAGAAGTCATGTATTATACAAACAGTGGATTGACAAATTTGCCAGGGGATCAGTAAAAGACTTGCTAGTGCAGCAGTTTCATGCAAACATATAAGGTGGTTACTTTAATTCTTAAAAGTTGTAAGTACCCTTTTAGTGCACAATTGATATAGCGCCTCGAACATGTGAGCCAACTCATATCAATATATCTAAAAGTGGTAAAACGCTGTTATTGACTAAGTGAACATACAGTGGAAGGTAAAAAAAAGATTATTGTGCAGTTTAACCTTACCATTGCAAGAAACATTGATGAAGATCATAGAAGCTAAATGTTGAGATGGATTGGGAATCATACAAACATTAACTGAAACAGGTGTTTTATTCATTCATTATGTGGCTATATGGAACTCACATGGGCAGAAACAATGCTATATACTAACATTTAACATAATCACTCATTTCAATTCCACTACCATTCAGATCCAACAAACGAAAGATAAACACACCTTACTGGAACAGCTAAGAGGCTTTTTACCCCATTTTTACCAAGCTCAACAAGAACTTCATCAGTATAAGGCTTCAACCACTGTACAGGCCCCACTCGACTCTAATAAAAACAAAATATGATGTTTGGTGAGTAATAGTCAAATTGCTGACTCATGCACTTGTGGGGGAGCGCAGAATTAGAAAAACAGCAGTGTACTGAGAAGAAATGAGACCTCTAAAATTTGAAATATAGACAGATTCCAATTGAATATTCCATGCTAACCTGGTAAGCAAGAGTGTGCTCATTCAAGGTTCCTCTAGCTTTCAGCTCTTGCATGATCAATCTGATGCAATCCTCCATCTGATCCTTATAAGGATCTCCTGCATCCTCGACATAGCTAACTGGTACTCCATGTGCGCTGAAGAATATCATTACCTAAAATGTTACCACAAAGGTAAGTAATTAATGGAAGCCACCAAAACAAAAGAGCAACATTGATTGCGGAAATGTAGAAATGTTCTCGTTTATGAACAGGAAACTAACAAGGAAACTACCTCTTCAGGATTAGAGAACTTTTGTAGCTCTTGCTCTATCAAGTTAGCCATGGACTCAATATAACCTCTACGTTGATACCACGACTTTATAATGGAGACAGGTAGCCTTGACAGATATGAGTCTTTGCTGAAACATTGAAAAACTTAGTTAATTAGTCATGGCGACATAAAATGTATATTTTCAATAAGATTCAAACACATACTAAGAACTATCGACCAAGAACCACCTGAACATGTCTTGAAGAACACGGATGCTTGACCCACTTGTAGATATGGAATACTGAGGGTAAAGTGGTAGCACAACAAGTCTCGTGATCTTATCCTTTTTAATCTGTAACAAAGATGCAACACTGTCAGTCTATTGGAAGTTTGGTGCTATCAACCTTACTTATTCTACTGTTATCATAGGACCCCATACCATACATTAATCATAGTGGTTGTTAGATTTTTATAGTTAGTGGTGGTGGTGGTGGTGGTGGTGGTGGTGGTGGTGGTGGTGGGCTGTCTAGCTAGGTTTGATTGGTGTCAAATGATTCTTCTATGCTTCCTACTTGCAAATGCTTGCTTAGCTAGTAAGTTTATAACCGATGAGACTACAAAGTTGGTCTAGTCAGCACCATACTACTACTATATTCGTCATTCCAAATTATGTCTGGTAGGTTATAAAGAGTTTGAATTTAAAACAACTTTACTGCTTGGAATGGAATGGGTGCATTGAGCTATCTATCCTTCCACTCCTGTTGTAATAATGATAAAGGAAAAAGCACCATAAATGAAAACGGGAAAAGAATAATTTATGTCGTTGTTTGCAGATCTTCTGAACATATGCCAATAGTTGCCTATGCTAAAGTAGCTAAAGTTGCACTTGATTAGTAGCCCTAACAAAAAATATTGTAAAGATGCTAAAGTTGCACTTCATCAGTTTCTGGGTCATCAAAGATTATGCTAGTAACTATTTGCAAGAGTAATTATTTTTCATCGAGCTTCAACATATCATGTCCTTTATACAAGTCTCTCCAGTCTCCACTCTTAGGTCCTTTGTTCAATATTAAGATCAAGCAGCATCACCAGATTAAGTGTATATATATCCATATCGCTACCCATATATTACATCTTCATGACTCACATAACCACTCATTTCAGAGAAAAAAGAAAAAGAGACCAAAAATCAGCAGTTAAGTTAATCGTTCGCTCTCTACAAAGAATGTATTAGTAAATCTCTTTCTTCACAAGTGAAAATCAGTTCCATTAATCACCAAACAATGCACAATTAAGCCAGATGACATCTTCGAAGTTTTAAAAAAATGTGAATTCATTATCCAATCCTATGCATCATCCCATTAACGGAATCTTTTTTTGAGGCGTCCAAACAATTTCCTGCCACCACACATCAGATGGAGCTTCAGATAGCTGTTCCCAGCTAGTTGGGTTAATGTTAACAGCAAAATGCTGAAACTGTTATAACCAAGATTTTTGTGAGTTGTGACTGCTAGATGTGCTAACATTCAATATGAATGTAACCTACTTTCTTATAATCAACTAAGAAGATTAAATTTGCCCTACCAAACCCAAAGAATTAAACAAAACTCAAAATTCAGACGTACCATATAAGATCCCTAATGATACACCAAAATTGCCAGCACGATTAGTTACAAACGCTTGCGCCACACTATGTCGGGTGAACCAAAACCTTACGAGATCCAGAACACGCGGATATATTATGTCAGTGCATTCTTTGAGAGCTTCAGGTGTCTTTGCATAGAGATTTTATAGTCAAAGCACACGCAACGTTATTTATTGATCACTGTAACAGACGGTGTAATGTACTAGTTTTGGGCTAAAACTAAAGCAAGCACTATCCTTGGTTTTCCAAAATACACAGCAAAAACTAATCATAACATGTTAAACTATTTACAGAAAATCAAAATCATAACACAAACAAAAGACCTGATGTCAAAATTGCACAAGGAATGTGCAAATAGAGAAACCAATAGCTACCAAAACAAATAACGACATACCTGATGCACTGCTTCTTCTGTAAATGGGAACCAGTACCGCATTCCAACATATACATTTGCAGACATTTTTTTCTCTTCCAAAGCCATTTTCAGTGCTTCCGCCTAAATCAATATCAAACCAGTTACTACACTACAATCCTCCAATTAAATCAGGCAAAACACAGAGGAAAAAAAAACTATTATACCTGTTCATCAGTTATTCTACGCAAAGGTGATCCCCCACCTATAGCAGCATATCCTTCTTTACTTTTCGGAGCTCTCAAAACTGAGATCAACTGAGCCAAAGGCCGTTGAAGAAACCTAAACAATCTTGGTAATCTAATAATATCCTGCACCATAACATGCCACATATTACATTCAGAATTCGCACCTTCACTAATTTAACACATTTTATTCACATCAAAGAAAGTTATAGAGTAGTATCATACCGGATCAGCAAACAAATTAAACAAAAACGGTTGCACGTCTTGAAGCGTCTCAGGTCCTCCTAGATTAAGCAGCAACACCCCTAATTTCTCTTCTGCCGCATGGGCGTGTGATCCTTCTAAAGCATGTTCACCATATATACATGCTCCTGTTCCCGCTGCAGCAGAGCAGACGATTTCCCGCTGCTTCTGAACTGGGCCATACAGTAATCCATTCCGTCTCTCCAATTTACCAAAACCTTGTGATCCTTCAGATGAAGAACAACTTATAGATACAACCGATTTCGTCTGCGAACTGCATAACGATACAAACTTAAAAATTCAATCAAATCAAATCAAGAATCGACTGATTCATAAAAACAATTCGGAAAAATCAACAACACTTACATTGATTGGGATGAATTACGGAGACGAGAACCAGAAATATTGAGATTAGGAACAACTCTTGTTGTGATTGCATCCATTAGAATTAGGGTTTTTTCGAGGTCAAAAGAAATTTGGAGAAGGGAATTTGGGAATTTCTGTTGTTATTTCAACTACTACTAGTACTAATAATGGAAGGAGACGTGCATTTAGTTAGTACACCTAACACTCCTGTACTTGAGAAGAAAATTCAGAATTTGAGAAATGGAAGACGAGTTTTCACCACAGCCATGAAATTTTAAGTAAATGGCCGAACTGCCCATTTGGTTTTATTTTGACTAATGGTTTTTGACTTTTGAATTGTTGGCTAGTGGGAATGTGGTGCCGTGCCGTGCAGCTATCATTGTGGTAGGGGTGGGTCTGCTTTGGTGCGAGTCAGTTTGTTGTGAACCTCCTCCGGTTGACATGCCCATAATATACTAGTAATATTTTGTTTTTCATAATGATAAATTCAAGTTTAGTTGTGATTACTTTTGCACATTAATATGAAATGAGTTTTCACCACTTAACATTGATCGTTGACCGAGTGTTCACTTTAACCGTTATTTACCATACAAAGATAACAAAATTTCGAAACGAATGTATCGGCAGGCGCATCGCGCATGCGTGTTATACTAGTTATTAAAAAGAATTCAAAGTTAATGTTACAAACATATAACATTGTTAAGACAGTATTTATAAGTTTCATTACAATAATATAAAAGCCAATCATTGAATTTGACAAAACCAGACTGACTTGACTATTTGACCTAGACTGACTTGGCTATTTGACTTACTAATAGAGACGTGCATTTAGTTAGTACACCTAACTCTGCTACTGACTACTATACTTAAAAGAGGAAAATTCAGAATTTGAGAAATGGAAGTCGAGTTTTCGCCATGTAAATTTAAGTAAATGGCTGAACTGCCCATTTGGTTTTATTTTGACTAATGGTTTTTGACTTTTGAATTGTTGGCTAGTGGGAATGTGGTGTCGTGCCGTGCCGCTATCAGTGTGGTAGGGGTGGGTCTGCTTTGGTGCGAGTCTGTTAGTTGTGAACCTCCTCCAGTTGACATGCCCATAATATACTAGAAATATTTTGTTTTTCATCATCATCTTTTCTTCATAAAACACAATTCTTTTTGGTCGGGAAGGAATCAGAATATTAAATTTGTGAAAAAAAATGTCTTTAGTGAAATACTTTCAAGTTTCAAATCCTGGAGCAAGGTATAAAGGTTATTGAATCGGAATCTGGAAATAGTTGGAGGAATAAATCTAGGACTTCATTGAAAAGTATTTTTATGGGTCCTTACAATCAAATACTTGAAGTAGTCCTTTTTCTTAGTATTTTTTGGGTCCTTACGTTTATGATATTTCTTCATATATAATCTCAAGGGTTAAATTCATTCGGAAGTTCAACACGCAAAATAATAACAAGTTACCAATTAGTGTAGTATCGATTCACGTTAAGTCTAGCGGAAACTATATTTCGTAACTCCATATACAAGTTTCAAGTTGTATGAAAATATTAGTATATCTTTCCCGAATAATAACCGTATCGATTCATGAAGTCCCAAGTCACCAATATACTAAAGATAAGTGAACAAACTTTACTTCGTATGTTATGTTTTCAATTGACTTGAAACAAAAAAGATTTAAATGGAAAAAGTCAAGTCTTTTTCTACTATCCTCGAACTGAAGGATGATTGTTTGTTAATGCAAATACGTCTTCAGGTTCTTCATGAGTAACATGAGCCTCAACATTTCTATGTTCCTAATATAACCTAACAAAGTTGGCTCTATCAAAAAAATCTAGCACCTTAGAGTTTTGGAACTATAATATAACAATCAAGCTTGATATACCAAGGGAAATATAAATAATATGGGTAATATGGACAATCAATCCTTCAACTTAGTTGGCTCTATCAAACAAATCAAGTAGCACTAGAATTTAATTGTCACATATATTTTTTCTTTGTGAAACTACTAGGATAATATGGATTTTTTTCTTTCCTTCTACAAGGTGCATCAGGTCTTTCAAGATTCGGTTGGAAGAGTAACCTGGGATTTTTGTTTTTGTTGATGAAAACGACGATTATAGTAGCTCAAAAAATGTAATACAATAGGTTGCCAATTTCTTATTCAGTAAGCATGTTACATAAAATAGAAGACTTTTGGACTCTTTGATGAAGGCTAGTTGAAATATGCTGAAGGCTTTGATTCTCGCTATCTTTGCCATAAAATCTACACCATTATTATTCCTCTTGATAACCTGTTGTATTACATCTTTAGGAAATATGACAATTATATTATGGGAGATTTCCTAAAATCGAAATCATTTTTTCTATGGTATTTTCTGCTCACTGTGAAGCTTTTATCTCTCTGTTATTGATTGTATCAAACAATTACTTGCAATCCGAAGCTATGTAAACATTTGAGAGCACATTATTCTATAACCAGTCGCCTGCTACTAATAACGGAAGATCTTCTGCTTGTAACACTGAGGAGTCTCGGCTAGATCTTGTTTTAATATACAAGAATGATTCTTGGTCTACTGAGTAAACAAAAAAGCATACCCCGTCAAAAAATCTGTCTCCATGAATGAACTATCTATAAACATAATCCTGTTTATATCCCATGTTGACCATGAAGGTTTAATTGATCTTGGGGCGTTGGACTTAATTTTGTAACCTGATTTGTTGCAACTGACGAAGAAATTTGCAAATGATCTCTTGTTTGGTCTAATGCACGTCTAGGGTTGAGATCCATTTTTTTCAAAAATTATAGAACATCCATGTTTCTAAATAAACCACATAGTAATAGCTATGGTACTAGAAAATGAAGCGTAAACTGGGGACAATATCCAACTGGCAACCCAAATATTCGTTGATTCTGTGGGACGAGAAGAAACCAAATAAGATAAAGAGAGGGAGATCCATATTCCTTTAACAAAAGCACATTCTAGGAAAACATGTTTTTCTGTTTATGAGGTTTGCGAGTTACAAAGAAAACATTCCGAAGAAATATCCGAAACATATGTTGCCAATCTGTTGGAAGTTGGGAGAGCCTTTTGAACCAATTTCCAAAGAAATAATCTAATTCTCAGAGTTGAAGAAAAAAAAAATTCATACAAATAAGTGAAAATTATGGGACTTAATTCGTTTTGACATCTAGTGGACGATTTAGTTGGAGAGAATATAGGTGCATAGACATGCTTATACACTAGTGACGTAAAATATCCAAAACAAAAATTCCTGATGCGGCACAGCTAGGTCCACCCCCTGAGCAGACCTAGCAAGCTTGACTAGCCACACTGTTAATCCAATCGCCACCTCAACAACAAAATCCAGTCTCATCTCACTAGCCCTACTGCCAACCACCACCTCAACAACAAGATCCAATCTCAATAAGACCCAATCTCAACTCTATCTGTCGAGTATATTAGTAAAAATGGGGGATCCCGATCTCAACTCTATCTGTCGAGGATATTAGTGAAAATAGGGGATCGATCCAACCTTCCCTAGTGGGAATCGATCCCCCTTCCTCTCCCTCGCATTATATGGACAAAAGAGGTATCTAAAGCACTATAGGAGACAGTGGTTGGCTTTAGAAACTGGAAGGCTGCAATCATATGGGTTTTGGGCCTTATGGCACCCTTCCGGTAGACGGTAATGCTTTATGTATCGTGGGTTTTCCCCGAGTTGGCTTAGTACCATATTTCTAAATAGGAATTTCCTAATAGAGTTGTCTCATACTCGGTCAGGAATCAAAGGGTTTGAAATTACTTAAAATTACAGGGCAAAGAAAAATGTTTATATTAGATTTAAAGGGTTTGAGATTTCTTAGTTTTAGACATTCACCTTGAAAATGTCTTCCTATCATAGTCATTTTTATGTTAGTGAAATTAGTTATAAATTAAAAATAGAATGATTGTTAACCAATTATCAAATGACACTTAAGAAACAAAAGATTAAAATTGATTTGGGTTGGAGATGAATTTTTTTAATTCCTAATATTTAGGAATTTATATCTATATAACGGAATATTTACCAAGAGAAAGTCAAGACAATATTGACACATACGAAATAAGCACATCAACCATTGGAGAAGCTCTAATTTCCTAGCTTTTCTAGTTATCGATAATTCATTTTGTCAGGCACGTTGTTGGAAGTAGGAGAAGGATAACAGATGTACTAGTATGGCAAGACACAATTGAACGTATAGAAGAGGAGAACATGAGTAGGTTAAATAATAGTGGAGGAGCATTAGAAGCATTAAAACAATGTGATTTTCTTAATGATTATGACAGCATAGAGTCGACAGCGAGATTTCTCCATCCAGTGGATTACATTCATTTTCGTTTAGCCTATAAAAAGATCTCTAAATTTCTCCCTGCATTGAACCGATTATCAGCTTCTACAAGGACCACATCAACTACATATTTATCTCCATGGATGATTCCATCCTTAAAAGATGCTGAAGAGGCCGTCTGGGATATCGTAAACCCGATGCATAATAATGACAAGTATGTTATTAAAGTATCTGACCTATTTCTTGTAGGTTCTACAATACGTTTTTCGAAAGATGGATGGTTTTTGTTCTCTATTGGTAAAAATAAGGTTATATGCTACAATCCCTTCACAATAGCAATGATCCGTATTCCAGATGTACCTGATGATTATGCACTTGGTTCATTCTCGTCCGTACCAACTTCTCGCGATTGCGTGGTAATTGTCATCTCCAATTGGCTTGAAGAAATAGGTATTAATGATATTGTTTTTGTTAGGATCCTACACTAAAACTAATGGATTTCTACAAAAACTATGATAAAAGATAGAAATCCTTTGATTGCGGATTAGCCACCGATTAAGACAAGCTTAATAATTTGAATTGTATTGAATGAGAACTCTGTTATACGACAAAGAGAGATATATATATAGACTAGCAAATCCTAATTCAAGCAACATCTAAATAAAGAAATCACAACTAATTTAAGAAAACACACTGCATAAAACTAAATAAAGAAAACACCTAAGTTTGGAAATAACTAGCAGTAAGGAAAAACTAGTAAATAAGGAAAGAATAGAGTAAAGGGTGTTGGTGTCGCAACATCCCAGCCCCCTGCAAACATGGATTGTCCTCAAGCCTTAAAATATGGAAACCGAAGGATGAATTCAGTAGCATCCTCCCATGTAGCTTCATCAATGGGGCGATCCTGCCACTTAATCAGCCAATGAGTGACAACACGGTTGTTATGCTTGAACATTCCTCTTTCTAGAATGGATTCAGGTTCCCATTCAAAATGGTCAACAATGGTAGGCAGAGAAGCATCAACAATAATATTAGCTTCCAATTTGAGTTTCAAGAGAGAAACATGGAAAACTGGATGAATGCAGCAATGAGAAGGCAAGTCTAGTTTATAAGAAACGTTCCCAATCTTCTAGCACACGGAAAGGACCATAAAATCGCGGAGATTAATTGGAATAAGATTGATTAGTAGTTGTGGTTTGACGGTAAGCTTGTAAACAAAGATAAACCAAATATCCTACAGCAAAACTCCTCTCGGTGCGATGTGCATTAGTGTAGAACTTCATACGATCTTGATAAACATGTAGATGGTGTTTGAGAAGATGCAAAGTTCGATCTCGAGCTCTTAAAGATAAATCCACGGAATTAACAGCAGTTGTACTAGGCAAGTAAGCAGAAATGATTGGCAATGGCGTACTGTATAATGCTTCATCGAGGAGGAAGTGTCGTCGGTGGTCTAAAAATATCAGAGAAACTCAAAACAACATCACCAATTGCTGGTGGTACAACCGTGGCGCTTGTAGATGTCGACGTTGTAGATGAAGATAACTGTAAAAGAACTCCAAATTGTTCGCGGCTTACCAATCGTTGTATAGGTACGGTGTCCATAATCATTACGGTTGGCGAGTTATCTCCAACTAGTGAGAAAGAGTGTTCTCCTGACTTGAACTTCATAGTGAAGTTGGCGAAATCCCAAGAAATCACATCCAAAGAATGCACCATTGTGCACCTAACACCATATCACAACCACTAATACTCAATAGGTAAAAATCAATTGGGAATCGATAACCTTGCAAATTAATGGAGACATTCAAACAAGAACCATGAGTTTCTAAAAAACCACCATCACCAATCATAACATGTAAAGGCGCGTCAACTGATTGAATCGTGTAACCACACCTCTTAGCAAGGATGTATAAAATTATGGGTCGAGCCCGAATCTATAAGAACAGTAATACAATGTCCCTTGAGATAACCTGTAATACACATAGTTCTCGGTTGTACAAATCCCATAAGTGAATGTAAGGAAATTTCAGGTTCGTGGACAGTTGTCTCAATAGTTGAGTCATTCATATCATCTGTACAGTTAGAACTCGTGTCAACTTCCGTGATAGTGATACCAGAAGCGCCTTCCAAAACCATCAATCTAGGCTTGATACAAACATGTCCAGGTTTGTAAGTGTCATTACAGTTGAAACATAAGCCTTTCTCGCAACGCAGTCTTTGCTCTGCCCATGATAATCTTGTAACACCAGGAGGTAAACCAGGCCTTGGAGCTGGTGTTGCAGCGATGGTTGGAAGATTTTTTTTGTTGAGAGATACGATAAAAGGACTTTGTTTCCTGTATTGCCTCTTCTTGACATATAGCTTGTTCAAAAGCGGCCGATAAAGATTTAGGATTATGTGAGCGAACCGCAGCACGAATATCAGCACGAAGACCGGACAAGAGTATACTTATTTGATAACTTTCGGGCATCTCAGTCACAAAATTTAACAACTTTTCAAATTCAGTAATAAAGTCGCGAACTGTACCTTTTTGTGCTAGCTTTTCCAAGGAACTGCATGGATCAACATACTTCCTTGAAGTAAAACGACCCCTTATAGTGCTAGAGAATTGCTTCCAAGTTAATTTTTCCTAGTGAACTAGTAATCCAGCGATATCATGAGATCGCATCACCTTCAAGATTTACCGCAGCTATTGGTACCTTCTTGAAATTCTTTACCTCATATAATGAGAAATATTGTTCTGCTTTAAAAATAAAACCTTCTAGATCAATTCCATCAAATCTAGGAAACTTTTGATTAATTGAACTCCCTTTTACAATTCGAGCAGTTGTTTCACTATCCGTTTCCGAGTCAGAGTCGTCCTCGGAATCGTCGTCGTTCACTTTTTTATCAGTTTCCGGTGCAAGCCGAGTTGCTATGGTTGTTAATTACTCAGTAGTAACCTTACGATCAGCTTCCATCTGTTTAATTAGTGCCTGAATAGTTATAGTAAGCTCACCAACTTGTGTTTCTAATGATTTCACCGTCATCTTCAAGAATTGGGTAGTAACAGGAGAGGGAAAAAAATTTATGAAAGTGTGGCTCGGATCTGTGGCTCTAGATACTAGTTGTTAGGATCCTACATCAAAATTAATGAATTTCTACCAAAACTATGAGAAAAGACAGAAATCCTTTGATTGGGGATTAGCCACCGGTTAAGACAAGCTTAATAATTTGAATTGTATTGAATGAGAATTATGTTTTATATCAAAGAGATATATATACGCTAGCAAATCCAAATTTAAGCAACATCTAAATAAACCAATCACAACTAATTTAAGAAAACACACTGCAGAAAACTAAATAAAGAAAACACCTAAGTTTGGGAAGAACTAGCAGTAAGGAAAAACTAGTAAATAAGAAAAGAGTAGAGTAAAAGGTGTTGGTGTCACAACCGTTTTCTTGGTGACTGAACCGGGAAAAAGAGCAACTGGTTGGACTATTCACGAATTCTGTTATGAAGGCCGCTATACGAACGACTTTATGCCGTGTATTAACAACCCAGTTTTCCATAATGGGGTTTTCTACTGCTTAGATTATAACGGAATATTAGGAATTTTTATATGAAAGGTGATAGCTGGAAAGTACTTTCGAAGCCTTTGAAACAATTCAGTGGTTTTTATTCAAGTTTTTTGGTGGAGTGTGATGGGAAACTTTTACTGCTGCATTTTGGGCAGAGTGAAAAATTGGTAGAGATTTATTAATTGGATCATTCGGAGATGGTCTAGGTTAAATTGAATAGTTTGGGAAAGCATGCGTTGTTCATCATCTACGCATCTAGTTTCTCGGTCCCTTAGTTGTATGGAAAACAAAATCTACTTTTCTAGATAATACGGTGAAAGGATACTATACTATTCTCTGGATATCGTAGGTATCATTATGTTGGGAGTAATCAACACTCTTCGTAAGATTTTCACAATACAAAGGAAAGATTAAGCTGCACTTGGATTGAACCTAACTGGTCTCAGCCAAGTCTGAATCAAGAGACTAATGATATCATCCATACTAGTTAGAAGCCAGTTCTAGTTCTCGATAACTTGTATTTATATTCTCTAAGAAAAAAAATTATTGCCAATAATTTATTGTAAATTTAATTGAATTTGAATAAAATCCGCTTCTTTCAGAGAACATTACAACTTATAATGTTTACTTTCAGTTCTTTCAAGCCAAAACAATTCACAAGGCCAGAATAATACATAATGATGATTGTTACATTCGGTGTGGCCTTGTGTTTCTTGTTATTGTAAAGAAGGATGTCATACGTCTTCATGAGGGTTCGACAAGGAAAATTGTAACTACTTGCTAAATAAGTTGAAGGATTTTTCTGTGGTGATAGGGTAGAGTGTAGTTCTCATCATCAAAATTAAAACCGCAAACAAAAGAGACAATAACTTCTCTGTTATTTTGTTGCCGAAATCTTAAAATATGCTCAATGGACTATCTAACACCAACTTTGTGTCTATACTAAGGAGAGGATGTCATTGACTCTATCCTTCTGGCTGGTATGGTGAAGCTCATATCAGACGATATATAATCATAGGTGTTGCAAGGACAAATTACTAAGGAAAATCTATATAAACTCTAAAACTAAAAGGTACACCGTTTACGCAAGTCCATATTTGCTTTGGAAAAGCTAAAGATAATCATCCCTTCATCAACCGAACTCTGACTTTCTCCCAAAGAAAAGTGCACTTGAAAATTAAATTTCAGATCAAGTAACACCCATCAAGACCTTTTTCCCATCAAGACCTCTTTGGAATTTGAACTATTAAGCTAACAATAAGCACGTAAAATTTTATCTCAAACAGTTGGGATTAATAGTCCCACGGAAAATTAAGAGAGACTAAAGATTGTGAATACCGGGACCCTATTTAAGTAGGCTCGTATTCATGGTCATGGTCATGGTCATTCTCTTTTTTTCTTCCGAAGATAAGATTAGAGGAAGCTCGTATTCATATGAGACTAGAGGAAGAAATCTAAAGGAATCGGTGTCAGAAGACCACAAAACTACAAGTTGTTTAACAAGATCAATATTTTCTGCAACACTTTTCTAGCGATCACCAAAAACTCTCACATTTCGTTCCTTCCATAAGATCCAACAAACAACGTAGTGTATAATCCCCTTCACCTACTTTCCCCTTCCTTGTAAAACATTAATAGTCCAAGCTTCAAACAATTGAAATAAATTTCTTAGGATCGGCCAAGATATCTTAAACGCCTAGATAAAATAATCACATATCGCAAAAGAATACAAACAATGAAGAAACATGGGATCAGATGTTTCCTTTTCGTCGTTACACAAGATGTTAGAGCATTGCTCGGTCGAACTCGCATGCGTTGCTATATCAAGCATGTTTGTCAATGTTAGTGATCAAAAATATAAGTCTTGATTTCTAGCCTATGTATCTAAAGGTCTCGGACTAGGAAAGAAAGTGTATTTGAGCTCTAGAACTCCATGGAAATCATCATACAAGACGAAGGACTACTCGAGGAACCGGTGGAACTTCATCGACTAAAAGGTATGTGGAGACTTGAAATTATCTGTAAAGATCCTCAAGCTCGTCAATGCTATTAGACTAGTCAAGAGACGAATTAACCGATAATAACTCGATTAGTTTAACACGAACGTTAATTAATGGGAATTAATTTAACAACGATCTAGATACGAAACCGACATCATGGAATATGTCTCGAAAAGTTATGTGAAATGGACTGCGCGAGCGTGTCATTGAATACCGGACAGATAAGAATTTATCAGATTAGTAAGGAGGGAAAATTAGTCTTTAACACTCAAACCGACCTGGCTGCCCATATCCTTTGTAAGGGTGCCTTTATCAGTTGTCGTTGGTCATATCCCAGACCGAGAAGATAAACTCGTATATTCTTTCTTCTTCCTTATCTTCTTCCTTCTTCTGCTCTTCTATTTCTCTAATCTTCTTCTTGCGTGAGTTCGTGAGATTTAATGGAGTGAATTAGTTTATTAATCTGTGTGATTGATGAAGATTGAGCGACTGGTGGTGGTGATTAACGTTTACTGATTTGGGGAAAAGAAGGGGTTGGTGTTGTTATAATCAGAATTAGGGTTTGTAGAGTTGATTGGTGTTCTGAGGATTTAGAAGATGAAATATAGAGGTATGGCGAGTTGAAGAATCATGGGTTTAGGTTCAATTGAAGTTCTGAAAATTTTCTTGGAGATAAACTGAGAATTATGGTTTCTGAATCTTGGTTGAGATTCGATCAAAGATTAATTAGAAGATGAAATCGATATCTGGAAGATTAATTGGAGATGGGTTTTACCTGAATTAGAGTTTGAGTTGCAGAATAGATTGGAATCGGTATTTAGGATTTGATTATGTTTTAATGAAGATTTGGGAATTGAACTAGGGTTTAGTTGAGAACTGTTGGTGATGATAAAGACTGTTGGGTTTAGTCAATTTAGGATTTCTATGGAGGTTGCTGGTGAAACAACAATTCAGAGGATGCTGGTATTTAGGTAAGTTCTGAGTTGTTGAAATTTGAATATTTGTATTGAACTGTTTGTATGGCTGAGTTTATGGAGTTGGTGTTATTGTTGAGCATGCTAAATCTTAGGGGATAGAGATTGAGTTTGCAGTGGAGTTGTTCAACTAGTGATGGAATTGAACTGAACTTGGAGGTAATGGAATTGAACTGTGGTGTTGTAGAATGTAGGGAAAAGGTTGTTTGAATTGAAGTTGAATATGCTAAAGTTGGAATTCTTATTGTTTGAGATGATTTGTGTTTCATAGAATTTGCAGATGAAATTTGAGTTATGCTGGTTGTGTGTATATGAGATTGTAGGTATTATGAGATAATCTTAATGAAGCAGATATTTTATGGAGTATTGATTTGGTGAAGTGCAGAGTCTGGAATTGATAGTGAAGCTCAGTTGCTGGTGGTTTTAGAATGGTGGCCTTGTGATGTTAAAAGTTGTTGGTACTAAAAGAGTTTGGTTACAGGTATTTGAAGTTACAGAAGAAATGAGCCGAGGATTGATGTTGTATGATTGTTTGCAGGGGTTGGGGTTATATGAGATGAAGTTGCATGGTATGAGATTGGTGTCAATGCTGTGAGAGTGTAGTTGTAGAGTAAAAAGGGGATCATGGTGGTGATTCAGAAAAGAAGTGGAACTGCAGATGTAATCAGATGGTGGTAATATTGTTAAAGTTCATATAACTGTGATTGCCGATTAGGATTGTGTTGTGAAAGTGAGTAAGAGAATGGTGTTGCTGATTTGGAAACTAGTTGTATTTATAGTAGTTTATGGAGTGAATGGTTTCTGAAGTTTCAGTGCATGAAGAATGGTGAATTCAGAGTTGTAGATTGTATTTGCTGTGAAAGCTTGCAGCTACTGCAATTGCAGGTAGACATAGTATTTGTTTGTAAATAGAATTTGAAGTTTGTTTACTTTATTTTGAATTGATGTTGAAATATAAGATTGGTAGATGAAGGTGTAAGAATTAGACTTAGAGTGACCTGTAACATGGTGTGTTTAGTTAAGCCTGTCTGACTGAACTTATTCAGCCTGACTCGATTCTTATGTTTGACCTGACTCGGTTATCTGACTGAGTTAACTCGTTAACCAGTACTGACTCAGTGAACCTTGACTGAGTTAGTTCCTTGACCATTTGACCAGGACTTTGACTTAACTTGGACGTTGACTGTTAGTTGACCCATGACCGTTAGTTCGACCGTTAGGTTTGACCATCAGTTGACCCAGATGGACCAGGCCTTAGTTTAAGGGGGTGTTTGTTAGGCTTGGGCTTAAGGCTAGTTTACATATCTTGATGAATTGGACCTCTTATGGTTGAATCGTCATTTGGTTCCTTCTACTAAGTTGTAGATGATCATAAGACTTAGTTACAGACTATAGAATCAACCCAATTGGATTACTAAACTCTTAGTTACGTTAGAGGTAGATAATGAGATACCATAATGGTCTTAGAACCATTAGATAGTTCACTTAGCTGATAACTGGAACTTGTATGAATTATGTTATGAGACTTGTGTGAGCCTCTTGGCTAGATTCTTAGACTTCTTGTGTGATTAACAGTTAGTTATTCACAACGATCGATTCAAAGGATGACCCAGTGGATCGTAGATCTCGAGGTAGGCGTGGCTTATCATCAAAAGAGGTGGGAATACATTTGACTCTATGGTAACCATTGTTGTTTCTTTTACAAAAGTTTATGTTTAACAAAGTCATTCATTTCTGTCTGTACATTCTATGCACTGTTCAACTTGTTTTACGATAATTTTGTTGATTCTGTTAATCTTTCCATGGTTTGGAAAGCACCTGTGATGTTTTGTTGTCAATATGAATTTTTTTGGGAAATAAGAATATCCATTTTTATGCCTAATAGGTGTGTAAGGAATTGGTCGACATCTATTAGGAATATGATAGGCTCCTTCATTTATATCTACATGAATTCTGCTTTTATGCTTAATAGGTGTGTAAGGAATTGGTCGACACCATATAGGCTAATAGGGTGTGTAAGGAAGTGGTTGACACTCTATTTATACATTGTTTGACGAAGGAGTTTGTCCATATGCATGTTTGTTTATTTTAGTGACTTGGTCACTATTTAATGTTTCCGAAAACATGAATTGTTTTCCAAATCTTACCTATGATTACTTAGAAGTTAAATGTGAATTATTCCCACTTCCAGTTTCAGAGACAGACTAGAGTTGCGCAGCGAAAGCTCCGAGAAGTTGACTTCTTAGTGATTATAATGATATGTTTATTAAGTTGTATATTCCATTTGTAAACTAAATGACTATTGTATATGTATCATTTGAGAGAAGTTCTTTTATATATATATTTCAGAGCGGGGCTAGTTTTGGGTTAAGATTTTGTAGCAGATTTCTAAATTGAATGTTTAAGTAAATGTTTTAGATTCTTAGTGCATCTTTAGTTAGCTAATCTCTTGGATTAGTCAGCTGCTAGCTTAGGGTGCGCTACATTATCTATCAATCAAAAGTCTATTTACTCTATCTCCTACTCTTGAGACAAAAGTCGTTTAGACGTATAGACTTTCATTATACACATTTGCTATTTCGAGCCGAGTTTAACTCGCATATCTATTTCACGTAATATGTGTTGGTAGGCTTTCGCTTTAACCGAATTCATCTTTACCTATTGACGAAAGTCATGATATGTTTCAATCACTTTGGAAATTGCGCTGACGAAAAATGGTATGTGAATAACGGCTATATAACGATCTCTGAGAATGTTTCAATGATTGAAATGAGAGTTTAGATTACAGAACCATTGGTAGGATATAAGCATTGTTGTGGAAACACATATATGTATAAGTCCTTATTCCTTGAACCAAAGTTTGCAAACTTTGTTAATCAAGAAAAATGGAAGTGGCGTGAGCCAAGTCCGCGAACTCAGTCCTCGAACGGACGGAAGTTCTCGACCCGAGAATTTCTGCTGGAGTTTGTGTACTCCTTCCATGAACTTAAGTCCGCGAACCCAGAACGCGAACTTGAGTAGGTTATATCTAAAACCGGTTGTTCTTGAACTAATGTCTATTTAAACTAAGGAATGCTTTTGCAAACCGTGGCTGTAAAGTTCATGAACCGATTCGAGTGAATCAAACTGTTTTTGCTTCGATTGTGTCTTGTGTAGTTACATAAGATCTAAGCAATTGAACAACTCTCTAACTAGTTCATTTGAGTCATTTGAACTAGTTATGGTGAAGAAGAATATGGTTGATATGAGAGTGAGCATATGTCTAATGATAGGGTGTAGAATACATCCTATTTACTATCTATTGTTTATGCTTTCTTTGCTATTTTTCTTGTAAATTATGTATTTTACGCCTGTTTTGAGTTTTGTAGCTACTTTGGAGTTACACGGAGGAAAAGAAGAAGAAATCACCCAATTTGAGAAAAAGGGCAAAATTGTCATTTCATGGCGAACACTATCTGGAGCCCAGCCAAGGTTAAGGGGAAACTCAATTTGGAGAATCACTAATGAAAGACTAACTGAGGTTAAGGGGGAGCTACATTTGGGTGGCTCTTGTACATTTGGGTGTGTAAATCCACCCAAAGTTTATAACCCTAAATCGAGAATCACATTTCTCTTGTTTCCTATAATTCACATTTTCCCCCTGAACCAAAGCAAACAGCGGATGCGTCTGGAATAGAGAAATTGGGAGAAGAAATCAAGAGCATAGAGGATGAAATTCAGAGGTGGAATCTGAGATGAGACGATGATGTTACTGCAATAGAATCTGATAAGGGTTTATTGTGAAATTATAATGATGAGAAAAGGGGATCTGGTGGCTGAAATTGATGAAGATCGATTTTGGATGAATTGGTTTTTGTTGGAGTAATTCTTGATGGAGGATGGAAGATTCTGTGAGATGGTAGTTTGTCATGAAATAGATGTTAGAGATCGAGAAAAATTATGTAGTATGAACTTCAGTGGATGATTAAGGGTTTGCTGTTGAAGAAGCTAAGATCTCATAGATAAAGAATTTAAACTCAGGGTGATAGAAATGGTGTGTTCGATGGGTTCTGGTTATTGTTCAAACAACAGATGAAAGAGGAAGAAATCCAGGGAAGAGAAGTGATGTGCTGCCAGTGTTTTAGGAGACGGATTGTAGTTGTGGATCGAAATGGTGGTGTTATTGAAGAATTCTCTTTGTAATAGGAAGAGATGTTGATCTTTGTTGATTGGGTTCGATTCGAATTTGAGTTTGGATCCGATTCGGATGATGCGGTGGTGCGTCTGTTGGTGGAATAAGAAGGAAACACTGATGGAATGGATGCCGTAGATAGTAATGAGAAGTGCTGCTGTCTGTAATTGTGACTCAGAGAAGAAGAAGATGCAGAAATTGAGCTCCTGGAAGAATTGATGGTGTTGGTGTTTGAGTATAATTGGGGTTCTCTGGTCCGAAGAATTGGGCCGAGTTGAAGATCGAGAGGGGAGAACTGATAGAGAAGTGGGTGTTGGTGCTCAATGAAGCTACAACAGATGATATTGCAGCCAGATTTGGGGTTTGAAGCAGGGAGGTATTACTGCTGTTGAATCCAAAATTCAAGGTGGTAGTGCTGTTTCTATTACAGGGAAAATGAGTTGCTGCTAACTTAAGAATGGGTTGTGAATGAATACTTGAATTACATTAGATGTATGCTAGGAATTGTCGCGAGGAAGTGAAGCGAAAAGAGGCGGAATGTGGCCTCGGAAATGCCCGAAACAAAAGAAACTCGGCTGGTTCTCTATTCCAGCGAGTTAACTCGTACGAGTCTGACGACGATCCAGATAACCCGGCAACTCAGACCAGTCAGCCTATCAAGACACTAACTCAAGCTGACTCGGTGGCTGACTCTACTTCTTTGACCCAGTGGTCTAACTGAAGACCGTGTTGACTGTTATATCTGACGGTGGACTAACGGAATATTCCGTCAGCAGAGAAGAAGATTCCAGTGACCGGCGGTGACTTTTCCAGCCGGATTCCGGCCAAATTCCGGCCATAATACCAGCTTTTCGGCGACCAAAATTACAGATTTTTGTGTGGATTCTACTCATGGGTGTGAAGACTTAGACTTGGAATTGGATGGAGAATTTGGCTCAAATTTGGAAAGAGAAGATGGAAGATTTGAGAAAGACTTGAAATTGGAAATTGAATTATTAAAGGAAAGGGATTCTATTCCTTGGAAGATTTGGAGAACATTGAAGCCTATAAGTAGAGAAGTTCTCTACACACTTTGACATATCTTTTACACACCTATCTACACACACAACACTTGTGTTTTTGCTTGCTTTTCAAAATTCTTCTTTTAATTATTTGTGTGAACTTGAAAAATTCTCCCTTTAATTATTTGTGTGAATTTCAAAAACATGAGTAGCTAATTTTCTTATTGATTGAGGATGAATTCCTAGTTCTTAATATATGATTTGAGTTTTGTTTCAATTCTATCTTGAAGTTTTTCACATGATTATCGTTTGTTTTTACTAATAGGAATGCTTTTATACATTCATGGTTGATTGATAGGTTGTTTAGAGTGCACGCTAAATTGATTTGTTAATTTGATCTAAATCTAGTGAAAGTTAGGGGAATAAGTAATCGTTTCTTGACTCTTTACATAAGTAGCAAACACGAGACCTTGCGGAGGGATTCCGTAGAGCAATTGTTTGTGAAAACAACGTTAGCAAGTAGACCTTGATCTAAGAGTCTAACTACTAATATCAACCTAATAAGTTCATAAATCTTAATGCGTTTATTTAAATTACATCTTGAGTGATCTACTTCTAGGTGGTTTGGTAAATAGAATCCGGTAGTCGAGAACTTCTGTATCCGGTGATATAAGGGATTTAGGGGTTTAGCACTGATCTAGCTGCTTTATCTACGGTTGGTGATAATTTGTGACTAATAACAAGTAGAAAAGAACATAACTTGAATCGTTGTTTTGCAACGAAGAAGGATTCCTTGGTCTTGTCTCTCTTATTGATTTCAACTTTAACTTTGAATTTGCTTTGTTTATTTTCTTTTGCTTTATACATCCCCCTTTGTGACAATTTTTACAACTAGAATCTCTTGCTCCTCGTGGGAACGAACTTAACTACACTATATTACTTGTTAATTAGGTGGAAAAATATTAATTAATTTGTTGTGGTTACGACACGCATCAAATTTTGGCGCCGCTGCCGGGGAGCAGCGGACGATTTTAGTTGTTTTTATTTTTCTTTTTGCTATATTCTTGCTTTGTTAGATTCTATACCGTATCTAACTTAGTTTTCGAGAATCTTGTTTCAGGTGTTATACCTTTGGTGAATGCTTAAAAAGGGCAGACCGAGTCCAATACGTCTTCGATCCGGCACTCAACTAAAGGATGACTTCGAGCGGTTAACACTCCACTTCCTTCTTCTTCATCAAGTGAATTCGCAGATTCGGACAAAGAGGAAGAAACAATGGCTGAACGTACACTCAAGGACCTAGCTTCTCACAAGCTCGATACACAACAATGGTGTATCCAAACTAACTCAACCTTCGAGATCAAGCCGGGGTTGATTAGAGAGTTACCAAAGTTCCATGGCATGGTGAATGAGGACCCAAACAAACATCTTATGGACTTCTATACCATAGTTATGGCTATGCTTCCACCGGAGACTAATGCGGATGGAGCAATGTTGAAAGCTTTCCCGTTTTCTTTGGCGGGAAATGCTAAGGAATGGTTATATTATTTGCCTTCCGGAAGTATCACAACATGGAATGGGATGAAGAAACTTTTCCTCGAGAGATATTTTCCCGCATCCAAAGCTACTAAAATTCGCAAGGAGATTTGTGGATTGAAACAACATGTGGGAGAGTCGTTGTATGAATGTTGGGAGCGATACAAGAGGTTGGTGGCAAGCTGTCCACACCATCAATTTAGTGACGTTATGATACTCCAATACTTCTACGAAGCTCTCAACCCAAGTGATAGATCTCTTCTTGACGCCGCGGGTGGTGGTGCACTAATGAACAAGACGGTGACCCAAGCTACCGAGTTGATTGAAAGTATGGCTGCGAACTCGCAACAATTCTATACAAGAGATGAACCCATGGTTAGGCGAGTGCATGAAGTTAGTGATTCATCATCACATCTTGATCAAAGAATGGGTAACATGGAGATAATGATTCAAAGGATGGCCGCGGTTATTATTCCGGATGGTGAGACCGAACAAGTAAATGCTTTATATCCAAATCAAAGGCCAAGGTATGATCCATATTCCAATACTTACAATTCCGGGTGGAAGGATCATCCAAACTTTAGTTATGCAAACAAGCAAGCGGCGGCTCCTAATCCATATGCGCAACAATGTGGCTTTCAACAATCACGCTTTCAACCTCAACAATTCCAACCACAACAAGTCAAGGAGCGTGATTCTTTGAATGATGACAAGCTCAATGCGTTAATGCAAGGTATGCAAGGTCTTACTTCTATGTTCCAACAAAGCCAACAAAAGACCGATTCGGCTATCAAGGATTTACAAACTCAAATGGGACAATTGGCGACCGATGTGAACCTATTAAAATCTCAAGCATCCACAAAACTTCCTTCACAACCATTTGTGAATCCAAGAGAGAATGTTAATGCGGTTACTTTAAGAAGTGGAAGACAAGTGGAGGGTCCAAGTCATCATGAAGAAGCTATTGAAGAGGTAGTCAAAGACAAGGAGGAAGCCGCACCAAAGGAGAATTCAACATCAATCGACCAAACCAAGGAACCGGTTCCTACTTTCACTACTCCACCTCCTTTTCCTAGTCGTTTTGCTAAATCCAAGAAAGAAGCTCAAGACAAGGCACTTATGGATATTTTCAAGAAGATTGAAATCAACATCCCATTCATTGAGGCCATCAAGACAATACCAAGGTATGCTAAGTTCATGAAGGAATTATGCATCAAGAAGGATAGGTTGCTTGATAATGAAATTACTAAAGTTGGCGAGAGTGCGTCGGCTATGCTATTAAAGAAGATGCCTACAAAATGTACGGATCCCGGCGGTTTCACGGTGCCAATTACTATTGGTAAGAAAAGGTTTGAACATGCTTTACTTGATTTGGGAGCTTCCATTAGTGTGATGTCGGCCGAAATATATGACTCCTTGAATCTTGGACCTTTGAAAGAGACGAGAGTTATTATCCAATTAGCGAACAAGTCTAACATATATCCAAAGGGGCTTGTAGAAGACGTGCTAGTGCAAGTAAATGAGCTTATTTTTCCGGTTGATTTCTTTGTGGTGGATATGGATAACAATGAGAACCGATCATCTACTTCTTTACTTCTTGGGAGGCCATTTATGAAGACCGCAAAGACGAAGATTGATGTTGATAAGGGTACACTCACTATGGAATTCGACAAGGAGATAATACACTTTAATATATTTGAAGCCATGCGCTACCCAAGTGATGTGCATTCCGTTTACTCCATTGATGTGGTTGATTCATTAGCGCAACAAATGGTGGAATTAAATCAAGAGGATGAACTTGATGTGGTGTTGCAAAAGAGCATTGAATTGGACATCCACGGCTTGTCTAACTTGGATGTTAAAATCTCCAAGGAATTGGTGGAGATGTGTGGTGCTTTGGCGACATTGCAAGAAGCTAAAAAGGGTAATGTTTCATATATTTCTTTACCCGTGAATGATGAAATACTTGTACCATCTATTGTGAAGGCGCCTAAACTAGAATTGAAGCCACTTCCGGACCATTTGAAGTATGCTTTCTTGGGAGATGGTGATGAGCTTCCGGTGATTATTGCAAACAACCTCACACCGGTACAAGAAGACCGTTTGCTTAGAGTTTTGAGAGAGAACAAAACGGCTATTGGGTGGACAATTGCGGACATCAAAGGAATTAGTCCATCCATGTGCATGCATAGGATTCTAATGGAAGAGAACGTGAAGCCGGTACGTGATGCTCAACGTCGGCTTAATCCTCCCATGATGGAGGTTGTGAAGAAAGAGATACTCAAATTGCTAAGTGTGGGGGTAATCTACCCAATTTCCGATAGCACGTGGGTTAGTCTGGTACAAGTGGTACCAAAGAAGTCCGGAGTCACGGTTGTTCGAAATCAAGACGATGAACTTGTTCCTACAAGAGTTCAAACCGGTTGGAGAATGTGCATTGACTAAAGATAGCTTAATTCCGCAACCCGAAAGGATCACTTTCCTTTACCTTTCATTGATCAAATGTTGGAGCGGTTAGCGGGGCATTCTTATTATTGTTTCTTGGATGGTTATTCGGGATACAACCAAATTATTATTGCACCGGAGGACCAAGAGAAGACCACTTTCACTTGTCCGTTTGGAACGTTTGCATATAGACGGATGCCGTTTGGTCTTTGCAATGCGCCGGCTACTTTTCAAAGATGCATGGTAAGTATATTCTCGGATTATGTGGAGCGCATCATCGAGGTATTTATGGATGACTTTAGTGTTTATGGCAATTCTTTTTATGGTTGTTTAAACAACCTTGAACTAGTTCTTAAACGATGCATAGACACAAACCTTGTCCTTAATTGGGAGAAATGTCACTTTATGGTAAACCACGGCATAGTACTTGGTCACATTGTGTCCTCTCGAGGGCTCGAAGTGGACAAGTCAAAGATAGATTTAATAAGAAACTTACAATATCCCACTTCGGTGAGGGAAATCCGTTCTTTTCTTGGCCATGAAGGTTTCTATAGGCGGTTTATCAAAGATTTCTCCAAAATCTCCATGCCGATGTGCAAGTTATTACAAAATGAGGTACCTTTTGACTTCAACAAGGAATGCAAGGATGCTTTTGACAAATTGAAGGAAATGTTGACAAGTGCGCCAATTATCAAGTCACCGGATTGGAATCTTCCATTCGAATTAATGTGTGATGCTAGTGATTATGCGGTTGGAGCCGTTTTGGGTCAAAGAGTGGACAAGTTGTCCCATGTCATCTATTATGCATCTAGGACCCTTAATGATGCACAAATCAACTATTCTACCACGGAGAAGGAGTTATTGGCTATAGTTTTTGCATTGGAAAAATTTCGATCATACTTGGTGGGTACAAAGGTTATTGTGTATTCCGATCATGCCGCACTAAGACACTTAATAAAGAAGAAAGAAGTTAAGCCAAGATTAATCTGGTGGATCCTATTGCTACAAGAGTTCGACATAGAAATTCGAGACAAGATAGGTGTGGAGAATACCGTTGCGGATCATCTTAGTAGACTTGTTATTTCTCAAGAAGAACTTCCATTACAAGACCGCTTTCCGGACGAATAACTTTTCTCCATGGAAGAATCAACACCTTGGTATGCGGATATAGTGAATTACTTGGTGACAAGAAAGGTGCCTAGTACAATGTCTAATTTCCAAAAGATGAAACTTAAGAAAGTAGCTAAGCAATATGTGTGGGATGAACCATACTTATGGAAATATGGCGTTGATCAAATAATGCGAAGGTGCGTACCTAACTCCGAATTTCAATCCATTCTCTCCTTTTGCCACACTTTTGCTTGTGGTGGCCACTTTGGTTCTAAACGTACCGCTCTCAAAGTTCTCGAGAGTGGATTTTATTGGCCCACCTTGTTTGAAGATTGATATGTTTTTTGTAAATCGTGTGATCGATGTCAACGAACGGGCAATCCAGGTGCTCGAAATCAAATGCCACTCACACCAATTCTCGCCGTTGAGATTTTTGATGTGTGGGGTATCGATTTTATGGGCCCTTTTGTCAATTCGAATGGAAACTTTTATATACTTCTTGCCGTAGATTATGTTTCGAAATGGGTGGAAGCTAGAGCCACCAAAACTAATGACTCTCAAGTTGTTTGTGATTTTGTAAGAGAAAACATACTCGCAAGGCATGGTACACCAAGAGTGGTGATAAGCGATGGAGGCTCACATTTCAAGAAGGCTTTCCACGCTCTCCTCAAGAAGTACAACATAACACACAAAATTGGTACGCCTTACCATCCACAACTAGTGGACAAGCGGAAATTTCAAATCGTGAGATCAAGTCCATTCTTGAGAAAACGGTGAATACCATAAGGAAAGATTATAGCTTTAAGCTCAGCGATGCACTTTGGGCGTATAGAACGGCGTATAAGGCACCGATTGGTATGTCTCCATATCGGTTGGTTTATGGCAAGGCTTGTCATCTTCCGGTTGAACTTGAACATAAGGCTTATTGGGCGATAAAGAAATTCAACATGGAGTATGATGAAGCGGGGAAACAAAGGAAGTTACAACTAAATGAGCTAGAGGAGATACATAATGATGCTTACGAGAGTGCCCGTTTTTACAAGGAAAAGACCAAGCTTTTTCATGACAAGATGATTTATCGTAAAAGCTTCATCGTGGGACAAAAAGTCCTTTTATATCATTCTCGCCTTAAACTATTTCCTGGAAAGTTAAGGTCCCGTTGGATTGGACCATATGTTGTTACTAATGTTTTTCCTCATGGTGCAGTTGAAATTACTAGTCTTAGAGACAATTCGGTTTCCAAAGTCAACGGCCATAGATTGAAGCCATACTATGAGAACATCGCGTATGTGAATTTGGATGAACTTCTATTTGGAGATTCACTCCCTATGGAGGAGTAATGTGCAGCAAGAGCTAAGTCGGGCCGTCGACTTTAAAACAAGCGCTTAATGGGAGGCAACCCATAGGTTTTGTATTTCTTATCCTTTTGCTTTTTGTTATTTCTTTTTCTTGTTCCATATCATGTTAAAATTTCCCACATTGACTTTACTAGGACGATTCAATTACATTGAGGACAATGTAAGGTTTAAGTGTGGGGGAGTGGTTAAACATGTATTTAAAAAAAAAAAAATTTAAAAATTTAATTTAAAAAAAAAAAAGTTTTACATAAAAACCTCCAACTTGTAGAGATTTTAGAGTCACTAGCATACTTTTAGGTATGTTTACATAGAGATTTTGACCGACATAATTGAATTTGGAAGTGCTAGGGAACTACGTTCGGATTTCTTGCTTGTTAGAGTGTTAAATAATGGATTTAATCATGCCGGTGATGCAAATTAGGAGCAGGGAGAAATGCATTATTAGAGTTGCTGATCAATCATTAGTGGAGACTACCTGTATTTATATCATGTGAGGCACCGACCAAATATTCTTTGTAGCTGACTAAAGAGCTTTCTTTTGAGTGTGTGTCACGGTACGTTAATTCCGGGTAGAATGGTGAGCTACCCAACCTCCCACCAATAGAATCACTACTCTTTGATCTCTTGAGTGCTAATTTTATCAATCATGAGGGTGACGTCTATAGATGAAAGCCTCCTTCTTGGCACCATTCTCTTCACAACAACGGGTCCATAGAAACACCATCATCATCAACAAGGAGCGACATCAAAATCTACAAGGAAAGTTGAAGGAGTTTAAGGTTTACAAGCAACGGAATGAGAAAAAGAGCAAATTTCATATTCAAGTAAAGCAACATACAAAGAGAAGATTTTTACATATATGTTGAAGACTTACACTATAATGAGGTAATTTTATATCCAAGTATGAAGACTTATTTATAAAAGTGAAGAAATATTAGCTTGAATCTAATTAGGTTTTCATCTAACGGTGAATTTTGAATGCTTTGTTACCAAGCTAACATTGATTGCAAACCCTGATTTGAAAGACTATATAAGGGAGAACTCTAGCAACTGGGAAACCTAATCCCCGCACCTACGTGTGATCCTAGTTTGCTAAGCTAGAGTCAATTCTCCTTTAACCTTGGGTTTTCTTCTTCTAAAACCAGGTTAACGACTTAAAGACTTTATTGGGATTGTGAAGCCAGACCGATACTACTTTTCTTGTAGTTGTGTGATCTGATCTTGTTGTTTCTATCGTACGAGTACAATTGTAATAATTGGCTTGAGATTTATATCTCCGATAGGCAAGATAGAAAAGAAATCACAAATACTTCGTCTCATCGTTTGTGATTCCGCAATATCTTTTTTCACTGCGTCGATTAAGATTATTGTGAGGTGATCAATAATACTAGGCTGTTCTTCGGGAATATAAGTTCAGGTTATTGATTGGTTCCTGTTCACCTTGTTTTATCAAAAGACGGAACAAAACTCATAGGTATATTCGTGGGAGACGGATTTATCTATTTTGAAGACTTTTCTGTGTGATACAAATTTGTTTATTAAAGTCTTCGACTTTTGGGTCGTAGCAACTCTTAGTTGTGGGTGAGATCAGCTAAGGGAATCAAGTACGTAGCATCCTGCTAGGATCAGAGGCGTAGGAGTATAACTGTACCTTGGATCATTGTGAGATTGATTGGGGTTCAACTACAGTCCATACCAAAGTTAATTTGGAGTACGCTAGAGTCTGTAGCGGCTTAATACAATGTGTGTTCAATCTGGACTAGGTTCCGGGGTTTTTCTGCATTTGCGGTTCCCTCGTTAACAAAATTCTGGTGTATGTGTTATTTCTATTCCGCATTATGTTTGTTTATATAATTGAAATATCACATGTTGTGCGTTGTTCAATCAATTAGAATATCCGACCTTTTGGGTTGTTGATTTAAATTGATTGACACTTGGATATTGGTCTTTGGTACCATCCAAGTTATCTCTCTTTGATAAAGACTCATGATTTCTATTTGCTTGAGTAAAGATCAAATCGAGAGATTGAGATATAAACTCTTTGCTATACTTTTCTCTAGATTGAGTTTGACTGTCTAGTTGATTCTCTAGAAAGTATATTGGAGTTTTTCCATACATATTGCTAATCGAATTATTGGGTGTGGTTGTTAGAACCCCGATTTTTCAATTGGTATCGGAGCAGGCAAACACGTTTAAGACCTTACAAGTCTGTGTTTTTGGAAATCTGAGTCTGAGGACATAATCTCTTGTATGCATACCAAGATGTCTTCAACAACTTTTAATTATGCCAAATGTCTTGGGAATACCTCAAAGGATTACTCCTTAGCTAATTCTTCCGAATTCCACGGTAAGAAGATTGTTCCATCTTGTGTCAACATATCTCTTTCCGATGAGACATTGGGCACGATGGAAAAAGCTTAAATGGAGCTCACCAGAATCTCAAAAAACTCTGCTGAGACTATTGATTTCCAGGATCATGATCAGCTGATTGATGAATTTGAAAAGTCTCTTGATCGAGAAAATGAACTCTACAGCATCATTGAGTCTTTCTCTAAGAATATTGAAAAACTTCTCCAAGAAACTACTCTACAGCGCGAAAAGATTAGTGTTCTTGAATATATTGTTAAGGAAGACTCAATTAGAGAGAAACGGTTTATCGAGACTCATTCATCAGATCCTAACAGACTTCGTGTCGAGAAAGAGAAACTAGAAGCATCTCTGAATCTAGCCCATGAACAATGCAGATCCTTGGAAAGGAAAACTCTGTCTTAAGGAGAAAATCCTATGCATGAAGTAATTCTCACGAATCACAGTACATGACGAGATGCCCTCCAGAAGAAGATTGTGTCAAGAAAAGTTTACATAACTTACAATCTTCTCATATGGCTATGAAATTAAAACAGGTTCCTTTTACTGCTTCTTCTCCACGAACCTGTACATTCTGTGGTAAAAGGAATCACTATGCTATCCATTGTTTTTCCAGAAGGAAACAGATTTCTAAACTTCATAATTTGCTTCTTTCTACTGTCAATGGAATAAACAATCAGCCGACTACTGCAGTGAATCGCATGTCCATAGAAAACCAGAAACCTTATAAATATGATCTCCTTCCTAGAAATCAACACATGGATCAAAGGTTTTCCAGTGTTGTTGATGAAAGCATTCCCCGTGATTATAAGGATGTTGCTAGTAAATCTAAGTTTAGAAAATGGATTACCTTCTATCTTAATTCTCTTGAACCTGTTGCAAGAGGTCCTAGATTTAGTCCTCAGAGAAAACCTTCTGACGGATATATCAATCAAGCCGTGCCTCTTCTTTCTGGAATGGGAGTCGAACAAAAAAGGCAAAACACACAAAGATAAAGCAGTCAGATGAGATGTACAACTCCCTTCTCAATCATCATAGTGGGATTGTTTCTCACTTTACCGCCTGATTACAGGTAGTCTTTTCCTTGTTCCTAACTTGAGAGGTGCAAGGACAATAATTGATAATTACTCAAGTATGTTGTATATTTTTCTGTTTAAGTTTGCTTTTGTGTGCTGGCGGTCCATAACGTTCGCGTCCTCCTATTGAGAATTCTTAGGGTTTCCAAAAACAAGAGTTCGTCTCTCCTGTTTGGATACACATATATATATATATATATATATATGTATATTGTGTTTTTTCATCCCTAATAATAATTATATGGAGAATCCTGCAAAGTATCAAGAGATTGTGCATCTTGATATGGAGGAAGACGCTCAAGAACATGAGTCATTGCAAGAGCTTGTTCTAAAGAAGATGCTTGAAAGAAAGGATCACAACTCCTGGATTAATGATTCCGTCAAGGATTTAATTCGTTTTCAGAATGATTCAAAGGTCGAGTTTTCAAATCTTCACTGCAGATAAACCAACTCTTGGATGGTCGTGCCGAGAATCCTTGCTAATCAGAATCTTCTGATACAGAATCAAAAGAAGCTCATCATGGACTGTGTCAAGGCTAGACAGCTTGCTCGGGTTGTTGATCATAAAGTTAGTGTTCTAACTCACGAACATGGTGTTTCTACGGTCAAGAGGTTAAAGGAAATCAGTGACACCTTCTTTGATGGATTCATTGAAAGATATGAGGTTCTCAACGAACTCTGATTTTCTTATATCAACTAGTAAGTCTTCGGATGAGAAACCTATTTTTCTTTTTTTGTTTAGAAGAATAACTAGAGTTTGGAATAGCTATTATTGTGATTACACATAGCTATGTCCAACGTTTTCATCTTCATGTTTTTAGATTTATTTGTTTAAATTCTAATCTTGTTTGGAAGATGATTTTTGCAGTATTAATCTTTATGGTTTTATATATTGCAATTGTTTATAGGATATGTGTGTTTGCGTCCGTGAACTATGATTATCCCATAACTTGTCAAAAGTAAAGTCTTTCGTAAGTCGATATTCTTATATTGACAAAGGAATGAATGGACTTTTGACAAATACAAAAGTTAAGCCTATATTGTCAATTATTGATGGAAGATAGGTTAAAATCTTTTGTTTTCAAGGATTATGTCTATTGTTTGTCATTGTGCAAATGGTGATGAAAAATAGAATGAATCCTTGTGTATTCCGCAGGAATTGATCTTCCTGATCCATATTTTTTGGGTATTACTGTGAGGCTCCGTAACGTGTCTTATGTTGAGCACTAAAATATTCAGAGTTGATTATTTTCATGATTACCTTTGTTGTTGTTCCATAAGGTACTTTATGTCGAGTATATTGGACTAAATTAATCATCTTGTTTGGTTATTTAGTTATGACTCCATAAGTTTTCTTATGTTTGAGCATTTTTGATTGGGTTGATTATTTTCATGATTAACTTAGTCATTGCTCCATAGATTCTCTTATGTGAGTATGACCAATTAAATTGATTACTCTTTGTGATTAGTTTGATTGCATAATTCGATTAAATTAATCATGAGTTCTCTTGTGGTTAATTTAATTGAGTATTTTGGATTCAAATTCATACTTGTATGTGATTTGTTATGTCCAAAGAAATCCTTCTTTTCTTTCGAAATTAAGGTCGTTCTTGTTGTTCTTTCGGCAATTACATATTGTGGGGGAGAGTTCTTTTTGAACTTGCACTTAATTGCCATATCTTTGTGGGGAGTGCGGCTGTGGAATATTATAGGGGTTATCTTGTATCTTTAAACTCCTTGATGAATGCATTTAGCTTCGGATTTATGATTGCATTTAAATAAGATGATGTGTGTTTCTTTCTTTTGGTCATGAAATGTCTCTTTTGGAAATTTCATTAGGATCCCGTTCTTGTACCTTTGCCAATTTTATTGACAAAAAGGGGGAGAATTAATATGTAGTTCACACTACTAATACATATGGTTTTTGGATCATTATGTACGGGGGGGGTGGTTTCCATGTGAGATGGAGTATTGACTAAGGGGGAGTGATACATATCACCATAGTATTGTTGTTGAAGTTGTGATACAATTGGAATTTGACGCTGTGTAATGATACTATGACATTGTATAACAATGATTGAGAACTCTTGTTTTCATATTGTTATAGCTACGGATTTTCAACAACGATGATGCTAAACTTACAACCTTTGGGATCATTGGAGTACTTGGAAGTGACGATGATTTCGAGTAATGTTGAAGATTAGACATGTAGAATAGGAGCTACAAAAGTTCATTTATTTATTTTTTGTATTCCATATGTATTAATAGTTTTGTCACTAAAATTGACAAATGGGGAGATTTTTAGAGCATTGCTAGGTCGAACTCGCATGCGTCGCTATATCAAGCATGTTTGTCAATGTTAGTGATCAAAACTATAAGTCTTGATTTCTAGCTTATGTAGCTAAAGGTCTCGGACTAGGATAGAAAGTGTAGTTGAGCTCAAGAACTCCATGGCAATCATCATACAAGACGAAGGACTACTCGAGGAACAGGTGGAACTTCATCGATTAAAAGGTATGTGGAGACTTGAACTTATCTATCACTCAAAAGTTTATTTACTCTATCTCCTACTCTTGAGACAAAAGTCATTTAGACGTATAGACTTTCATTATACACATTTGCTATTTCGAGCCGAGTTTAACTCGCCTATCTATTTCTCGAAATATGTGTTGGTAAGCTTTAGCTTTAACCGAATTCATCTTTACCTAGTGACGAAAGTCATGATATGTTTCAATCACTTTTGAAATTACTCTGATGAAAAATGGTCTGTGAATAACGTCTATATAACGTTCTCTGAGAATGTTTCAATGATTGAAATGAGAGTTTAGATTACATAACCATTGGTAGGATATAATCATTGTTGTGGAAACACATATATGTATAAGTCCTTATTCCTTGAACCAAAGTTTGCGAACTTTGTTGATCAAGAGAAATGGAAGTGGCGTGAGCCAAGTCCGCAAAATCAGTCCGTGAACTGGTGGAAGTTCTCGACCCGAGAATTTCTGCTAGAGTTTGTGTACTCCTTCCATGAGCTTAAGTTCGCGAACCCAGTCCGCGAACTTGAGTAGGTTATATCTAAAACCGGTTGTTCTTGAACTAATGTTTATTTAAACTAAGAAATGCTTTTGCAAACCGTGGCTGTAAAGTTCATGAACCGATTCGAGTGAATCAAACCGTTTTTGCTTCGATTGTGTATTGTGTAGTTACATAAGATCTAATAAATTGAACAAATCTCTAACTAGTTCATTTGAGTCATTTGAACTAGTTATGGTGAAGAAGAAAATGGTTGATATGAGAGTGATCATATGGCTAACCATTTGGTTGACTATTGTTGAACCAACAAATGCTAATATTTGGGTACGGTTCATAAACCCAAAATTGAACATTTCATTTGTGTGTAACAAGCTAAGTTTTCGATCCAACGGTTGAGAAATATTAGCTTGAATCTAATCAGGTTTTCATCTAACGGTGAATATTGAATGCTTTGTTACCAAGCTAACATTGATTGGAAACCCTGATTTGAAAGACTATATAAGGGAGAACTCTAGCAACTGGGAAACCTAATCCCCACACCTTACGTGTGATACTAGTTTGCTAAGCTAGAGTCAATTCTCCTTTAACCTTGGGTTTTCTTCTTCTAAAACCAGGTTAACGACTTAAAGACTTTATTGGGACTGTGAAGCCAGACCGATACTACTTTTCTTATAGTTGTGTGATCTGATCTTGTTGTTTCTATTGTACGAGTACAATTATAATAATTGGCTTGAGATTTATATCTCCGATAGGCAAGATAGAAAAGAAATCACAAATACTTCGTCTCATCGTTTGTGATTCCGCAATATCTTTTTTCCCTGCGTCGATTAAGATTATTATGAGGTGATCAATAATACTAGGCTGTTTCGTCGGGAATATAAGTCCGGGTTATTGATTGGTTCCTGTTCACCTTGATTATCAAAAGACGGAACAAAACTCATAGGTATATTCGTGGGAGACGAATTTATCTATTTTGTATACTTTTTTGTGTGATACAGATTTGTTTATTAAAGTCTTCGACTTTGGTCTTAGCAACTCTTAGTTGTGGGTGAGATCAACTAAGGGAATCAAGTACGTAGCATCCTGCTGGGATCAGAGGCGTAGGAGCATAAATGTACCTTGGATTAGTGTGAGATTGATTGGGGTTCAACTACAGTCCATACCAAAGTTAATTTGGAGTAGGCTAGAGTCTGTAGCGGCTTAATATAGTGTGTGTTCAATCTGGACTAGGTCCCGGGGTTTTTATGCATCTGCGGTTTCCTCGTTAACAAAATTGTGGTGTGTCTGTGTTATTTCTATTCCGCATTATATTTGTTTATATAATTGAAATATCACAGGTTGTGTGTTGTTCAATCAATTAGAATATTCGACCTTTGGATTGTTGATTTAAATTGACTGAAACTTGAATATTGGTCTTTGGTACCATCCAAGTTATCTCTCTTTGACAAAGACTCGCAGATTTCTATTTGCTTGAGTAATGATCAAATTTAGAGATTGAGATATAAAATCGTTGATAAACTTTTCTCTAGATTGAGTCTGACTGTCTAGTTGATTCTCTAAAAAGTATATTGGAGTTTGTCCATACAGATTGCTAATCGAATTATTGGGTGTGGTTGTTAGACCCCGTATTTTCAATTGGTATCAGAGCAGGCAAACACGTTTAAGACCTTACAAGTCTGTGTTTGTGGCAATCTGAGTCTGAGGACAGAATCTCTAGTACGCATACCAAGATGTCTTCAACAACTTTTAATTATGTCAAATGTCTTGGGAATATCTCAAAGGATTACTCCTTAGCTGATTCTTCCGAATCCCGGGGTAAGAAGATTGTTCCATCTTGTGTCAACATATCTCTTTCTGATGAGACATTGGGCACGATGGCAAAAGCTGAAATGGATCTCACCAGAATCTCAGAAAACTCTGCTGAGACTATTGATTTCCAGGATCATGATCAGCTGATTGATGAATTTGAAAAGTCTCTTGATCGAGAACATGAACTCTACAGCATCCTTGAGTCTTTCTCTAAGAATATTGAAAAACTTCTCCAAGAAACTATTCTACAGCGCGAAAAGATTAGTGTTCTTGAAGATGTTTTTAAGGAAGACTAAATTAGAGAGAAACGGTTGATCGAGACTCATTCATCAGATCTTAACAGATTTCGTGTCGAGAAAGAGAAACTAGAAGCATCTCTGAATCCAGCCCATGAACAATGCAGATCCTTGGAAAAGGAAAACTCTATCTTAAGGAGAAACTCCTCTGTACGAAGTAATTCTCACGAATCACAGTACATGACGAGATGCTCTCCTGAATAAGATTGTGTCAAGAAAAGTTTATATAACTTACAATCTTCTCATATGGCTATGAAGTTAAAACAGGTGCCTTTTACTGCTTCTTCTCCACGAACCTGTACATTCTGTGGAAAAAGGAATCACTATGTTATCCATTGTTTTTCCAGAAGGAAACAAATTTCTAAACTTCATAATTTGCTTATTTCTACTGTCAATGGAATAAACAGTCAACCGACTACTGCAGTGAATCGCATGTCCACAGAAAACCAGAAACCTTATAAATATGATCTCCTTCCTAGAAATCATCACAGGGCTCAAAGGCTTTCCAATGTTGTTGATGAAAGCATACCCTGTGTTTATAAGGCTGTTGCTGGTAAATCTAAGTCTAGAAAATGGATTCCCTTCTATCCTAATCCTCTTGAACTTGTTGCAAGAGGTCCTAGATTTAGTCCTCAGAGAAAACCTTCTGACGGATATATAAACCAAGTTGTGCCTCTACTTTCTGGAATGGGTGTCGAACAAAGAAAGGCAAAACGCACAAAGATAAAGCAGTCAAATGAGATGTACAACTCCTTTCTCAATCATCATAGTGGGATTGTTTCTCACTCTACCGCCTGATTCTGTGTAGTCTTTTCCTTGTTCCTAATTTGAGAGGTGCAAGGACAATAATTGAGAATTTCTCAAGTATGTTGTATATTTTTCTGTTTAAGTTTGCTTTTGTGTGCTGGAGGTCCATAACGTTCGCGTCCTCCTATTGAGAATTCTTAGGGTTTCCAAAAACAAGAGTTCCTCTCTCCTGTTTACATACACACACACACACACACACACACACACACACACATATATATATATATATATATATATATATATTTTGTTTTTTCATCCCTAATAATAATTATATGGAGAATCCTACAAAGTCTCAAGAGATTGTGCATCTTGATATGTAGGTGTTGATGGGTGAAAACTACTCCTGCAGAATTTGGTAATTTTGGGTGTGGATGAGGAATGAATTTAAACCTTTAAACAAATGCACTGCGCGGTGAGTTCTTGTAGATTCGAGAGATCAATCTGTGCAAGTCGGGCCTAAACCAAGAAATGGCCGTTCCAGACTTGTTTCGGTCACAAAGTGAAGGAGATGGGGTTGATATTAGGGAGGGAAGCGAAGAAGGTGTTGAGATTGTGAAGGTGTTGGCTTGCTTATGACTTGTATGTAAAGGTGAGCAGGCTTGCGGTTGATGCAAGCAGGGTCTGGGTGTTTGAATACGATTTTTGTATTAACACTTGGTTTTCTGTCTCGTCTGAACTTGTGTTGTTGTTTGAAATAGGGCGGAGAACCTATTTATACAAGTCATTGAGCCTCATTCACGTCTCTCGTGGGAAGTGGAGGAAGTGGAGTGATGGAGTAGTGGAGTTGTGTGTCGGTATCACACGACCAGTCTTGCCCACTTCTCCTGTTCATGTCTAACCGTCCATGACTTCCTGACACGTTCTTGTGATGGCGCGTTGCACGCTGCACGCTGTAAACCGCCAGACCAATACCCCAGTATGTATCCCCCAGTTTGTGACATGATTGATGTCTGGAATGTGTGGATTGTGGATCCACGAAAGATAGCATGTAATGCTGAATTGAATAACTGTGTTATTCAGGAAGTCGATACTTGTGAGGTATCATGTGTATTTTATGTAGGTACTGCATTATGGTGTGGTAAAGTGATGGGTAATGACGCCTCACTAACCAAATAACTCCTGACCAGGGTTGTATAACCAAGCTGGTGAAGTTGGACGGATGAGATGATCTTTGAGACACTCATCTGCGACCGTTAATGAATATTAGGATTTTTGAAGAGGAGCGCAAGCATGACTCTTCAGCTTGGTCGAAACCAAGCATGGGAAGGGCTTTGGAGAGGACCGACCGGGCATGTGTGTAGACAGCATGCCGGTGTGCACGTCCATACCTCACTTTTCCCAGAAGGAGCGATCTAGGCCACTCAAATTGACCGGCAAAGTTGAGTGGTTGAGATCGGTTTGCGGCAGAAATCCATTGCCGCAAAGGAGTTGGAAACCGCATGACATCCCTGGTTTTGGCGCGCGTTCCAAGACGACCCATCTTGGTCGGTCTTGGTCGATCATACCAGCGTGTAGGTGGTTGGCTGGTGTTCACACCTATACCTGACTATCCCATGAAAACGTGATCTAAGCCATTCAAATCATCCGGTGAAGTTGAGTGGTCGAGATCGGTTGCAATTTGGGAAGTGTAACCACGCATGTTTGGGCGGGCGTTTTTGGATTAGCCGGGCATGGGATTCCTTGGCCGATCGCATGAGGAGGTAGATGGGCGCACGATGGTCATCTTTGGTATGACCGGCCCTTGCTTAATCTAATCTGTGACCCTCCATTCGTGCCGGAGAAGATGGACGCGCGTGATGATTTGAAACCCTAATTTTGGCTTTCAAAAGCCGTGCGCCACTTCTTGTTTGGGTGACGATTCTGTCACGGCCAAACATTGTTGGTCTTGACCGATTGGTCAAGTGTGTAGGCGGGCCCACGGTGATCGTGTTGACATGCTCGGGCCCTTTGAGTCTACATCTACACCCTCCATCTATACTGCGAAGATGGATGGTTGAGACTGTTTTTGCGACACATGTAATATGCCGCAAACCCTTATTTAGGGTTTTCCGTCCATAATGCTTGGTATGAACGTCTTTTGGCAAGCAAAGGCCAATGGACGACCATGCGGGGTCGGCCGTGGGTATTCCATACCTGCTTGGGGGTGATGGAATTGATCTGGGGTCATCCAATCATGCTTATGGAGTTGGATGACTGCGATCAGATCATATCCGGACTGATACGGTCAGTGCCGGATGCTCAATCGGGCTAGTATAACACACCGAGAGGGGCTCAATCGGGCTAGTATAACACACCGAGAGGGCTCGGGCTAGTATAACACACCGAGAATCATCCTGTACGGGTATTTCGTACATGGTTTCATTATAGTGCTTGGAGGTTCGTGTTACTTTGTAAGAGTAACACTCAGTCGTCATGCCACACTGATAATGAGTACTGGAAATTCAAAGCTGATATGAAATTCACAGGAAGGGATTGTTGCCACATGCTCCAACCTGGAGGAATTTCATGCATTCACGAGAATGGGATTGTTGCTACATGCTCCATTCTTGGTGAATTAAGTGAGGGAGTATCCAACACTTATAAATGGCTTTATCTTTTACAAGATGTCAGCGCATGATTTTTTTCGGTTTTTATAAATTTAACCTTAAACGAAAATCCACCATCAACATTAAGTCCCCTGCCTAGCACATAATGGTTACACTATTGTGTGGTAGGCATGAGATGGTGACATACATATGTGAGAAAGACAGGATAAAAGGAGTTTACCCGGAAGAGTGTTGGCTGACCGCTAGTTTCCCACGCCGTCACGCTTGTATAGAATCCTTGATGGAGCCGGTTTCTTTCTTTGGGTATTTGAATCAAAAGAGGAAACCAAATAAGGGAGGAATCCTTCTTCTATTGGGATTCTTCTAATTTTTTGTCTATAAAAGAGACAAAACCCTGCCTTGCTGCCGCCGCCAACCGTTATTCTTCGTTGTCCACGGAGCTTGTTCTTAGGAATCGTTGCCGTTCTTTGTCGTCCGTCCAGTCCAAGGTGAGTCTCGGTCTTTTTTTTTTTTTTTTTTTTTTTTTTTTTTTTTTTTTTGCTAGCTTTCTAGGTAAACACCTTTGGTAAGATGCGTATATGCTTAGTCTCTCCACCATTACATGCAAAACCTGGCTTTTAGGTTGTATCTTGAAAAGGAAAAACCTTGGCTTGAAATCTCGCATGCACGATTCCCATGAAATAAAGAAAATCGTGTTATGATGCGTGAGAATGAACGTGGGCCCGCCGTGTATGCCGGAACGTGGGTCTTACTCATATATGCTTGATTGAAACTTACACCGAACTTGAAACTCGTACCGGACTTGAAACCAATACCAGACTGAAAGTTGTACCGGATTGTACCTGACTTGAAATCAATACCGGACTTGAAACTTGTACCAGACTGAAACTTTGCACCTGACTTGAAATCAATACCAGACTGAAAGTTGTACCGGACTGAAATCAATACCAGACTGAAACTTGTACCAGACTGAAACTTTGCACCTGACTTGAAATCAATACCAGACTGAAACTTGTGTCTGACTTAAGCCAGTGTTTGGACCGGTTTTGTGTGCTCTGACGTGAGTTGTGTCTTGCCGTGAGACTATATCTCTCATGTGCTTTTCATACAAGTTCTAACTCCTGTCTTTTATTTCATTATGGAATGAAGAAAAGAATTCTTGTCGAGATGTCTTCCGGAGATAATGCTGCTACCAAGTCAGGAAGTGTTGACAGCTTCAAAGATATGCCGAACATTGATGATGAGTTGTTCACCTTGCCTTTTCCAAACACCAGAAGGCATCCTTCTCATAAGATAGTCCTTCTTTCCGATTCAGAAAATATGGAGGCCGATCCGTTTTCTTCTTCAGCACTTGTGGTGAGATTTTGTCTCCAGAGAAATGAATATCCGCCTTCCCCTATTGACTTCAAGATTTGCCATACTCCACTGGGTTCTTATGAAGGATGGATGAGACGCATGTTGAGTAATAAGGGCATTAAAGATAATTTTCTTTCGGCGCAAATCCTCAATGCGGTCATGGCATCTGCTGCTCTTGAAATTAAGAAAGACGCCGCGGGTTTGATTACCTTCATTTCTCGGTGGCGTATTTCTACTCATACAGCCATATCTAGATGGGGAGAGATGACTATTACCCTGGAGAGTGTAGTTGCATTAATGAACCCGCTCGTTGTTTAAGTCTTTCTTACGATCTCTTTGATACGAGCAACGTGACTATGATGCTATACTTCAAAAGGTGGCGGAATTCGACAATCTGGACAAGGAGGAGAAAAAAGATACAAGATGCTTTTACACCTGGTGGGTATCGGAGTGGTCTCCAGTAGACCCAGAGCCGGATCAAGAGTTGGAAAATGAGCTCAGTGTGATTGCGTTCCTGTCTTTATGGCTATCCAGAGATATGTTCGACGATGGTTCTGGAAAGAAAACCATTAGAGGTGACCTTGTCAAGATTGCTATAAGGCTGGCAAAAGGTAAAGTTCTTCCCCGGGTGCCTTGTTCCTTGGATCATTTTGTATTCTCATCCTGGACGCCTTAGCAATGGACATGCATGTTTCTAACGGGTACAAGAAGGTGGAATCGCACGTTCACTTCGCTTTTCTTCAAGCATTCTTATGGGAACACTTCAAAAGCTATGCTCCTACCCCTACAAATTTGCTCAACAACTTGTACGGTGGCTCGAGAATACTCCGCTGGAATAAGAAGCGCCCCAGAGCCGGTGCGAGATGTAGTTGCAGGAAATCCCACACTACACCCCTCACTATAATCCACTAACTAATCCATTGAAAGATGAACAACAAAATGTTTATTAATTATTTTCTTCAAGTTATTACACAGGAAAATGGAATTACACTTAAGAATTACAAACACTCTCCCAGTTTCTCTCTCCTCATGATTTTATTTCCAAATCAAAAGAATTCCCCTCACAACAGACTTCTCATCCCTTTATATAGGGTAATACATGGTGAATGACAGCTAGACTGTCCTTTATTTTAGGGAATGTCCCGCGAAGTGTCGCGAATGTACAAGTATTCATATTCGCGACACTTCTTAACCCTCGCCAAACTTCACATTTTCCTGTCGTCATCCAATGCGTCATTCCTTTTGACACCCTGCGAGTCCCTCGCAACGCTGTCGTTTATTATCCTCGCGAGCCTTGTACGTTGCGATATAATGATCCTACATCTTGCCTCTTTTTCCTTGAATATTGCTTGAAGAGCGATTTTTAAGGAAAAATTTGTTGTTGTAGTGATCTTTGATCTTTGTTGACGAAGGAACGAGCGAAAGAATACTTTTCTTGAAAAGTACTGTAACGAGCCTCAAGCTCGTCAACGCTATTTGACCGGTCTAGCGATGATCAAGTGACGATTTAGCCGATAATGACTCGATTAGTCTAGCACGAACGTTAATTAATAGAAATTAATCTAACAACGATTTAGATACGAAACTAGTATCACTAGTTAGATCTCGAAAAGTTACGCGGAACGGACTACTCGAACGTGTCATTCGGAGACCGGACGCAGAAGATATCATCAGATTAGTGTGACCTTAGACCGCCTTGGCAGCCCTTATCCAAATCGTGGGTGCCTTAATCAATTTCATTGGTCTTATCTCCCACAAACCGATCGAAGAGAAACCATTTTCTCTTATTCTTTTTCTTTCTTCTTCTTTCTTCTCTCTCGTTCGCTTCTCTGTTCATCTTCTCGCTAAATTTTGAAGAAACAGGATCGGTGATTCCGTAATCGGTAGGAGGTGTAGAAGATCAGGGAGTAGTTGGTAGTGATGGTGTTGGTTTGTATTGTGATTCAGACTCGAAGGGGGAATGAGAATCGAAGTTAGGGTTTCGGTTTTGAAGTTAGATTTGCATGGAACCGATGATGATGATGATTTCGAGTTGATAATGGATGAAGAATAAAGGGGTTGATATTTAATTACGGTTTTGAAGTAGTCTTGAAGATGAATCAAGAGTTAGGGTTTTGCATGTTGAGTTGGAGTTCGGTTTAAGTAAGAATTAAGAAGATATAGACGGAATTAGAAGATGGGTTTGTCTCGAATTAAGAAGTGAGGTTGTTTCTTTTAATTAGAGATTGAAGACGAGTTAGGGTTGTGTTTCTGTCCTTCCCCAAAATTAAGAATTTGGGTTTGTAGACCGATTGAAGCTGTAGAGAAATCGGATGAAATAAAAGATGGGTTTCGATGATTGATAGGATTACAATGGAGTTACAGTTGAGGTCTTAATCCCAGGTGATGAATTTGGTGCTAGTGATTGATTTCCGGTCAAGACAGATAACTCCGGGGTTCCAGTGGGAGTGGTTATTGTTATGGCAACTCTGAGGATGCTATTTTTGGGTAAGCTTCTACATAATCTTAATCTTAGTATTTTGATATTAATCGATTTAGTTATTGAGTTTATGAGAATAATAATTGATATTGGATGAGCTTAATTGAACTAATGGAGATTAAATGGGTTCACAATGAAGTTGTAGGTGAGATTTAGATTATAACTCGGGTTACAAGGAGTAACTAGTGATGATGATGTTGTGTTATGAATGGGAAGTTGAGTTTTGAAATGGTTTGATGTGAACCGGTTGGAAGAGGTTAAGGTGGTTGTTTGAGTTTGAGTTTGAATGATAGATGGAGTTAGAGTTAAACTAATTCTGCATTTGAAACTGAACTTGGTGGTTCAAGTATAATTTGATGATGGGGACAGTGGAATGAATGTGTAGGAGTGGTAATTTTATTGAGTTAATGGTGGCAGTGAATGTAAATTACATGGATGAATGTTAGAGGTTTAGAAGTGTGTGTGTGTTGGTAGTGTGAATTGCGGGAATGGAGGTGAAATGGTGGTGGTCCTGAACTGGAATTGAAATGACAAAGTGTCGTTGGAATAAGAGTTAAGAGAATGTGTTGAGTGTTAGAATTATACAGGTTAAAGTTGAGTGTTCTTGCTATTGGATTGTACTTAGGCTTTGTGTAGTTGTGGGTCCGAGGTATGGTGTTGTTGTTTATATGATTGAGTTAGAGTTGAAGGGTAATCTTAGGCCTGAGATGTGTAGTTAGTAATGATGGTTGTAGGGAATGCCTAATAGCTCCAGTGGAGGCTTACTACTGCAATTGCAGGTAAGCAGACTCATTGTTTGTACATGAAATTCAATGTTGTTTTGTATTTGAATTGAAGTTTGTTTAAGTTAAATGTATTGCTATTTGAATATAGAGTTTTGGAGTTGCACAATGTCTGTGCATCAGTCTTCTTTGGCATGAGCAATGCTCTGGCCTGTGCAAGGGTTTTGACCTTGTGTCTTTCGGCCCTAGTCGGGATCGACTCTAGGCGACTCGGTCCATCCGACCGAGTCGAATCGAGTTGAATCGGGTTTGACCCACCGAGTCACTAGTCTTGACTCGTTGACCATTGACCACTGGACTTGACCTTGACTGGACGTTGACTGTTAGTTGACCCATTTGACCGTCAGTGACCGTTAGATTGACCCAGTTGGGTCAGGCCTTGTGTAGTGGGCCGGACTAGTGGAATGTGTCGGATCAGGCCCATGGGCTTGGACTTGGACTTAGGATTAGATTTTCTTACTTTGATGAATTGGACCTCTTATGGTCCGAATTAGCCTTTGGCCTCCTCTACAAAGTTGTTGGTATTCATAAGACATGTCTAATGGACTATAGAACCCACCTAATTGAATTAGTAAACCTTTAGATGTGCTAAAGATAGGTAATGAAGGGTGTAGAACCATAAATGGGCTTAGAACCATAAGATAACCCACTTAGCTTATAACTAGAGAATTGTATGAGATTATGTTATGAACCTTGTGTGAGCCTTTTGGCTAATTTCTTAGAGCGCATATGTGATTAACAGTTACTCTTTATTAACAACGATCGATCCAAAAGATGAACCAATGAGATGCGGATCTCGAGGTAGGCGAGGCTTGTCATCAATACGGTGGGAACTCAGTAACCTTCTTGTAATCATTAAGCTTTCTTTATCTGCGAGCATGATAAGTCTTTACTATCCGTGTGTATGATTGCTTGTACTTTGATGTACTATTCATTTATCTTTGGGTATGATGTATATGTTGAAATTGTATGAATGTGTTTGTGTTTGATATGCATTGTGAGATTTCCCTGCGAGGAGTGTCTGTGTTTCCCCACGGCTCTTAGCTAAGTTAAGTAAGGCGGTAATTCATCCGTCGACAATATTATTTAGTAGGGCGGTAATTCATCCGTATGCCATATTATTATAACTATTTATTTAGTAGGGCGGTAGTTCATCCGTTATAATATTACTGCTTATTAATATAGTAGGGCGGTAGTTCATCCGTAAGCAATTGTAGTAGCAGGTTTTCCCACACTACACCCCTCACTATATTTTGGTTAATTAGTCCATTGAAAGATGCATAATTGAGAATGTTTATTGATTGATTTCATGAGTTATCTACACGGGAAGATGGAATTACACTTAGCAAGTAAAACACTCTTAAACTTTCTCTCTCCTAATGACTTGCGCAACAATTCCAAAAAGATCTCTCCCTTACAACGAGACTCACTCGACCCTTTATATAGGGTAATACATAGTGGATGATGGCTAAGCTATCCTTTATTTTCGGGAATGTCTCGCGAAGTGTCGCCGATGTACAACTATTCAATCTCGCGACACTTCTTTGCCCTCGCCGAGTTCCATGTCTTTCGGTTGTTTTGTGTGTCGTTTTCCATTGCGTCGTCTATTTTAGTTTCCTGCGTCTCCCTCGCAGTGATCGTCGTTTATTGATCTCGCGAACCCTATGCATTGCGATATTATGATCCTACATCTTGCCTCTTTTTCCTTGAATATTGCTTGAAGGGCGATCTTGAAGGAAAAATCCGTTGTCCTAGTAGTCTTTGATCTTTGTTGATGAAGGAACGAGCAGAAGAATATTGTACTTGAAAAGTACGTACTTGCCTCTATTCTTTTGCGAAGTTCCGGAGCTTCTTGGAGATATATATGAAGTATCGTCTCTTATCTCTCCTGCGAGGGGAAGAGTACCATGAGATTTTTACAATGATGTTTGCGATTGCTTATCTTGATTTTGTACTTTTACACGGAGTTTTGATTATTAATGCCTTCTCTTGACACGTTTCTTCTAACCACTTTTTCTTGACCGTTCATGTCTCTTCGCATTAAATGACCTCGTTTTTCTCGAGGATCTTTTTCCCTATATATAGTTTTCTTTTCCCCTCCTTTTCATTCTTTAGTTTCTCTCTGGAATCTTTCTTTGACTCTCTCCTTCCGCAATTTGCGCTCCGCTCTTGCAAAGCTTTTCTTCAACCTTTCTATTGTTTTTGATCTCCGATCTTTCATTCATTCCCATCTTGATAGATGGCTTCCATCAGTCGTGGATACAAAACTCCTTTTGAAGAAGTTCAACAGAAGTTGCTCGAGAAGGGTTTTACTCTGTCAACCATTCCTAATCAAGAACCCTCATCCATTCTTTCTGTAAATCTTTTCTCTGATCATCAATGTAATGATCAGAGGATTATAGTCTCGCTAGGTCAGCTCCTCGCGGGACTCCCTATTCCCTTGTATGATCCTGAGTTACCTTTATTTTATGAAATTTTGGCCCATGAGAAATTCTCTCGGGCTGTTTATCAACTAAGTGGCGATTGTATTCTTTGATGCTTGAGTTCGCGAACCGCGGTGCGGGCAAAGGATCTTTATACCCTAACACTGCCGAGAAATCCCAAATTCGCGAGACTTGGAAATAGTCATGTGGAGAAATACACTGTGGAGAATTTCTTTGAAAATTACTCGGTGATAACTATGGTGAATGCGAGATCTCATTTGGGGTGTTCGTTTGAAGAAAAATGATAATGTCCCACGAAGACAAATTACTCATGCAAGACATTGATTGGCACCCGAGGCAATAATTCCTCTCCTCGCCATTCCAAAGATGAGAAATGGTGGGTCGTACCCTTGATCTTAAATGGTCCTTATATCGCGGGCTCGCATATTCTTCCTGCGAATCTCGCAGGATATCATCCTTGGGAATTCAAATGGCACGAGAAGAAGAAAGAGGTATGTTTTCGACTTTAAACTTGACTTTCGTAATTTCCTTTACGTAATTCTTTGAATTTGTGAAATCTTTGAGATAGCAGATTGAAAAGAAGCTACAAAAATGATCCGTCGGAGGATACTCGACATTGCTTCGATCGCTTGCAGTGAAGTAAGAATCACTTCCTTTCTTCTTATTTAAAAAAGCAGTATTGTTGCCTCTGTTTCTTATCTTTATGTGTATGCGAAGGTTGAAGTTGAAAAAACTATTCTTTGCGAAGACTAAAAGTAAGGGTAAAGCGTCGCTCGCAAGAGTAAATCCTCTCCCCCCTTAACTAAGAAGCGAAAGATTCAATCTTCCTCTCGCCTTAACCCAAACTCTGAGCCTTCTGATGAGGATGACCATGGTTCGAATCGCTCTCTCGCTACAGGGACCCTGTTAACTAGTTCTTCTATGGGTCAGTTGTCCAGTATCTTCTCTCGATTCTTTCCAAGGAATGGGAGATGCTCCCTAGCTTCTCTTTGCGGGACTCTCGCAAACGTGTGCAATGCCACTCTCTTTGGAAGGCAATGATTCTTTCAATGGAGTCTCTAGAACTATGTCTCGACTTCTTGAATGCGCTTGGATCCTTGGTATGTATACAATCATATCTCCCCATTGACTTTATATTGTTGTATATGTATTATGACTTTTCTATCTCCTTTCCTAGGTTGGAAGATCTTCCTTTGTAGTTGCCTCGGACCTTGAGAGAAGGCGCAATAATCTTGAAAAGAAGAATTTGCGGTTGAGCGAGAAGGTTCGAGGAATTAGAGACAGAAGGCTGCGTCATCTCGTGAGAAAGGCGAGAGAATTCAAAAGTTAAACACCGAACTTACTTCCCAAAAGGATAAGGTGTCCTCTCTTCAAAATGCCAATCAGCAACTTTATGGTATAAAATTTTACCTCCTTTTATTATTTTTATTTTAATGGTCGCCTATTGCTACACGACTTATTACTTTCGTGAGATGTATATAATCTCTCCGATGAGGCTATTCTTCTCCATACATTTCCCGATCCTATGGATAATAACCTTCTTCTCGCTCACCTCAACAACTCTTTAAGTAGTTCATCAAACAAAATTAACTCCCTTTCATTAAATGAACTTCGGTCAAATATCGTCTTTTAGAAATCGAACATAGATCTGGTTTAAGTGTGCCAACCAATTTAAACGAATGTTTCTTGAGTCCAATAAAGAAATCAAAGTTTTGAGGAAGAAAATTAGCGACCATATAGATGATAAAGATCGCATTACTAACAATGGTGCACAGGCATTAGCGACTTTTCAAAAATCTCTCCTTGAATTACAAATTGAGCGAGATGAATTGCTTCGCCAGAACTCTTTGCTTAGTGAGCGAGAAGATCAGATTCGTTCGCTCCTTGTTATAAATAATGATGATGAATTCGCCTGGGCTGCGAAAGTTTTAGATAACGCCAGAAATAACCTAGGTGTTGATGTTAGTCTTTACGCCGAGCATACTTCCTTGATTAAAGATATGATATCTGATAGAGAAGGTTATTTATTACACCTTACTACTTCTTATTACGTAATATTGCTTGTAAATTATTAACTTGTTGTTACTTATTTGCAGAGAATACGAGAAGAGGCTTCAAGCTAGAATTAGAGAGCTTGAATCGAGAAAGAACAACTCGCCGGGAATTTTCAGCGAGAATTGAAGAACTCGAAACTTAGAAAAGAAACATTTCGCAAAGAATCTCCTCCTTGCGAGAATAAATATTCAAAATTGAAGAAACAATTTTTAACGGCGAGTGGAGAATTTTAACAATGATCTTTGTTCGTTTTCGCAATGAGAGGTATGGAGTATGTTTGTAAGGACCGCAATATCCCTCTGCATTCATATCCACGGCTCCTTGAAAAGGTTCCGAGAATCTGCCTGTCTCGGACGTTTACGATAGCGAGGTGGCGAAGAAGAAAATTCGGCGATGAGAATAATCGACTGAAGAATCGAGATGAAGAAGAAGAATCACCAAAGAGATAACTTTTTCGTTTTCTTTCTCTCGCTTGTAATATCTGTACATTTACGTATATTTCTTGGATTTTTCTCCTTTGAATTCAATCTTCAATCCCCTTTTTTGGTAGTTCTTCCTTGATATTATTGATGTATAATTCTTTCATCAGAAGATGAATAGCAATATTTCATCTTTTCCATTCCCATACTTGCCTCTGGTATTCTTCTTCAGATGGAAGATTTTAGTTGTCATCAAGTATTTTGTTGGTTATTAATTGTATAGCGCGACGAGATCGCAGTATCTTTATGAATCGAGAATTCTATCTCTTTTCGCTGCGACAAGATCGCAGGCCGCCTCTACACTTTCATGTAAAGGCCCATTGACCTTGCCTTATCATTTTGTGTGGTCTTCCGAGTTAGACCTCCCTAATTAGAGGTCCTCCCCTGCCACCTTTCATCGCGACAAAATCGCAGGACGTCTTTACACTTGCATGTAAAGACCCATTGATCTTGTCTTATCATTTTCCAAGTATTTTTGCCTCTGCAGGATGTTTTAATTGCGACAATATGACAGGCCTAAATATCCTTGCGAACATAAAGCCCCATGACATTGCCGTCGTGCGACGAAATCGCAGGACGTCCGTACACTTTCATGTAAAGACCCATTGATCTCGCCTTACCCTCGCGTTAGTATTATTGCCTCTGCAGGATCATTGCACAAATATGACAAGCCTAAGTCTTCTTGCGAAAACAAAGCCTCATGACATTTGCGTCTGTTTTGACACCCCCCCTAATGGAGAGTGTCGCCCTTATCATCTCCCCGGTTGCCCCTTCAAGGAGGCGAAACATCGGCCATACAAGACTAGCTCCTCCCATCCGGTCTTAACAACAACCGATTGTTTCGCGAGTCTCTTATCCCTTATACCTATAGCGGTTTATGGTTACGAGGCGCACCCTAAGTGGAGTTTTCTTCGGGCGAGTGCAACGCATGCCAAGACTTGCCAAGAATGGCCAGGGTAGGTTCATCCATCCCGGGCACTCAGCTCAACCGTGTACCTCGGCGCCTTGTGCATACATCGACTCCTAGGAAGAGACCCTCGGTCGCCCAACCGAGGTATAACCTACATATATAGTTGGGAATCCAAGGTACCTCTTAGGATAGGCTTTCATGGGCCCCAAATTTACATGGTTCGAGGCTTCGGGAGCGGTGTAACCTTCCCCCCTGAACCACGGCGAGAGATACCCCCTTATATGACGCACTTTAGGTCTTACATTTGCCTCTTACGAAATGTTATTCGCGAACTAGGGTGTACGCCATAAAGGTTCGTCCCATTCATTTGCGCATTTATATTTGTTAAATCATTCAATCATTCATGTTTCATTATTTGTCGATATTTGTTTGCGAAGTATTCGCACGATTCTTTTTCACTTGTTGTATTTCACTTTTCTTTCTTAGTCGAATTCTCATTTTTACTCTTCTGCGAGATTCTCGCATATCATTACTTCATTTGCTATTTTTTCTCCTGTTTTTTGTTGCTTATTCATTTCTTATGCCTTTTGCTCCTCATATCCTTTGCTTGTTTGTTACCATAATATTTGCTTGTCTCTAGGCATTCACCTCGCGAGGTATGTTCGATCCTTACTTCTATGGCATCCACCATCAGTTTTCCTTTTCTGCTCATCTCTCATCATCATCTTTGTTTCCACCCTTTTCTTTTGACATTCCTTTCTTCGCAGCTTTCTACATCTACTTCATGACATTGTTGCGACTCCTTCCAATCTCCCTGTATAATACCAATACCATTTGGATGTGGGAATTTAATACATTGATGATATGTTGACGCGACTCCCAAGATTTCATGAAGCCACGGCCTCCCAATCAGCGCATTGTATGGAGATTCCACATCAACCCACACAGAATAAAATACCAGTTGATAATCCTTGTAGAGGTATTCTCATGTGAACCTCTCCCTTTGGTTTGTTTGCAGTGCCGTTAAAGCCATATATTTTGTATGTAGAGGGGATCAAATCCTCATCTTTTCCTCCCATCGTCTTGTAAGTATGGTAGAAGAGGATATTCACCGAACTTAGGTGTCGATTAAGATTCGGTTGATCGCCCGGCAAGCACGCCTCATCATCTTCTCCATCGACTGGTTTCGGGTTAATCTCTAGTTTCACAACCAACGGGCTATCATGTGTTTCTCTTCCTTTTGGCACTTCATAGGCAGAGAAAGAAATAGTCTTCAATTGCCTTTGTTCTAAGCTGCGTTGATCTCTTGGACTCATAATTTCTTTATCATTAGCATCTCTCGCAAAGACTCTACCGAGCACGTTGTCATGAAAATCTTCGATGGTGCGATAGGAGTGGACAATGGAGTTGCGAGTTCAAATTCTTGGCTTTTGTTCCTACTTCTATCACAAATGTTTCCTTTCCCTTCGCCGACAACATTGCGTGCATCTCGGTGGTGGTGGTAATGTCGACTGTTTCTTCCCCCTTAGAAAGTGATTGACTTCCCCGATCAATCATCCACGAGAATAATTCTCTTTATGTTTCTACAATCGTTTGTTTGATGCCCATGGAAGCGATGGTAAGAACAAAACTCATGGCTTCTATCTCTGGCGGTGGTTCCATCCCAACGTTCCAAGGTCTTTGGTACATTTTCCATCACAAGTATAGCTTCCCGAGATCTTTTCAACGCTAGCATTCGGTGGAGGCATCTTAATTTGTTCCCATATTGTTCTATGACTTTCTGCCCTCCACGGTTATTTTGCCTTCGTCGCCATAAGTTTCTTGCACATGATCTAGCCTCTGAATCTTATTATTTGCTGTTACGATTGTAGTAATTCCTTTCGCGTTCAAACTCTTCTTGATCATGGCTTCCCATGGCTACTACCTTCACGATGTCCCTCATCAGCCCTCCTTCCTGCTTTGTCCTTGCGAAGTGCTCCACTTTGTATTGATGAATTGAGGTAACAAACTTGCGTTCGCGGCGTTGGAGTTCGTGTTCGCGACGGGATAAGAATTCATTTCATTTTGTCTTTCTTCTAAGGCAATATATTCTTCTGTAATTCTCATGATTCGCCATCGTGATTGTATTTGTGATTCTAAAAATTTGAATGTATAACAAGTTAGTCGCGAAGAGAGCATTCACAAATGAGAGTATGAGATATCTCTCCTCAACCCTATCCCGCCATTTCGCTGCACATGGTTCTCCACCTTCTTGTCAATCTGTCTTAAGCTCTCGCCAATCCTTTGTTTCAACCCGAATACATCTTCAATACAGTCGCGAAGAGTTGTTACTTATGTATGCTCCCAGGAATGTGGCTTGTAAATGATTGAATGATGTGATTGTGTTCCTTGGCAGACCTTCAAACCATTTTAGTGCTTCTCCTATTAAGCTTGACGCGAAATATTTGCATAATATAGCATCATGATTCTCCCATTGTAACATACATCTCATGTAAGCTTTAATATGTTGTATCGCACAGGTTGTTCCATCAAAGATGTTGGTTAATGCGGGTAGATTGCACTTAGGAGGTATTCCTCCCATCTGTACTTCTAGCGTGAAGGGGTTCTTCGCGGCTTCTGCGATGGCTTCGTCCAGTTGTCTCCTTCCTCCTTCCCTTCTATTGTTCAGTAATCCTCTCATTTCAGCTAGCTCTCTTAAGATTTGTTCATTTGCCTCAGAATTTGATTCTACTGGTCTTTTTAGCTCTGCTTCTCTCCTTCTTCGCTCGTGCCTATTTTGACCTTCCTGCTCATTATCTTCTCCTCTTCTTTCCTCGCGACGTTCTTCTTGGCCTCTTTCGTTAATTCGCACGCCATTATATCGGTTGTTCTCTCTTCTTGGCTGCCTATCAGCTCTCATCATTTGCACCCTCTCATACTCTTCATTAATATTTCTATTAGCACGATTTTGTTCCCTCCTTCTCTCGCGGTTGTCATGGTTATTCTCTTAGGATTGCTTCCTCCATCTCTTGATTTTCCATTTCTTCTCTTAGCCTTTCTCTCTCGCGAGCTAGTCGCGCTTGTTCAATGTAGTGTCTCTCAATGTCATCCTCGATCTCTCGGTTTCTTCTCAATTCTTCTCTCCGCGTAGGATTATTCTTCCTTGGCGGTTTTGGGTCATTTGGCCCTTGGAGTTGCATGTTTTCTGATTTTCCCTATTTCGCTCATTTCGAAGATTTTCGGGCTGAGGAATATAACGATCTTCTATTTCTCCTCTTCTCTCGCCGTGTTCTGCGTCTGGATCTTGTGTCTCTTCCTCGGTATTCTCTGTTGGTAAAACTCTTCTTCTTTCTTCTCTGTTCGATCTAGAACTTGATCTCACGCTACTTCTAGATCTCCTACTTTGCAATCTCATATTTTCCATCCTCAATTCATGATTTTGTCTTGTCAAGTTTGCTCGCTCTTACGCCTCTAGCCGTCTCTCCTCATGTATTGTTTGTCTCAATCTTTCTAACGCTGCCATTTCTTCGTTTTTCGGGTTCATTTCTCCATTCATTCCTTGTTCTCCTTGTCCATTGTTCATCAATTGCTTTGCTCCTCTTCTCTCTCGTCTTCTTAATCAGATCTCCAAGTATGCACACTTACTCTATCATAATCCACAGCCGCGTTTGCTCACTTGGGGAGGTTGGTGGCTGGTTTTGACCTTCTTCATCATTTCTCATGTTCATCCTTGATGATTCTCCTGTTTCATTCCTCCTTTCTCCAGCAAGTCTCCCACTTCTTCTTACAATCGTTGGTTGCTCTTGTACATTTCTTCTTCTAGCCATCTTTCTTTTCAATGAATTCTTGAATATCTTTTCCAAATCTCTTTTGTTAATCCAAATTCTTTCCAATTTCTTCGTCAATCTTTGCTGCTCGTCCCTGTTTCTAGCGCATATGTAGTAGCGAGGTTTTCCCACACTACACCCCTCACTATATTTTGGTTAATTAGTCCATTGAAAGATGCATAATTGAGAATGTTTATTGATTGATTTCATGAGTTATCTACACGGGAAGATGGAATTACACTTAGCAAGTAAAACACTCTTAAACTTTCTCTCTCCTAATGACTTGCGCAACAATTCCAAAAAGATCTCTCCTTACAACGAGACTCACTCGACCCTTTATATAGGGTAATACATAGTGGATGACAGACTAAGCTATCCTTTATTTTCGGGAATGTCTCGCGAAGTGTCGTGAGTGTACAACTATTCAATCTCGCGACACTTCTTTGCCCTCTTGAGTTCCATGTCTTTCAGTTGTTTTGTGTGTCGTTTTCCATTGCGTCGTCTATTTTAGTTTCCTGCGTCTCCCTCGCGGTACTGTCGTTTATTGATCTCGCGAACCCTATGCATTGCGATATTATGATCCTACAGCAATAGTACTTAGTAGAGCGGTAGTTCATCCGTTATGATATTATATATACTATTCTATTTGAGGGAAATCACTCGTGTGCATATTATGCTTGTTTGACTAACTTTCTGATCTTGATGGTAATATTCTGAATCATGGTTTGTATGGGCACTCCATGTGGACGACGTTATTATTATTGATTAGGGTTGCTTTCGCGTCGTCTTCTCCAATGAGCTTGGCGAGGTTAGAGTGACACTTGCTTCGTGATGCTAAAATTGTTGTATGATTAGTTTCTTCTTGCTTTCTTTCAATTTATATTTTTTAGAATCGTGAAGCATATTAGTGATTACTTGAGAGTTATAGGTTATCATTGAGCTCCCATTTTGGGACGATGTGCTCACTGTTTCCACTTCAGTTTCAGTTACCAGAAGAAATGGTGCTCGTGAAGATATTCGATTTCGTAGTTTAAAGCGTTACTGAACTGTGTTATAATTATGTATCTTTTGTATATGTGTATTCCTATTTATTGTAAACAACATACTAATTTTATTTATATCATTTGAGAGTTATTCACTTATAAATATCAGAGTGTTGGGTTCAAGTTGGCTTTAGTTCATATTATGTAATTATGATTCTTCTAATCATCAATCTAGAATAGAATTCTTAAATTAGGTTGTAATCTCATTAGTTAAACAGGTGCTTAAGTTGGGGCGTCACAAGTTGGTATCAGAGGTCACTATTAGATCTTACATGGGAAACAATAGGAATTAGCCAGTGCCGTTTGTGAAATAGATTAGTTTAAAACTGGGTTGGGTTGTGAGATAAATCTTAATCACTAAAAGCTATCAATAATAAAAAAAAAAAAAAAAAATTTATTTGATTATTTGATTTGTTTGTTGATTGTTTCTAATTGTAATGAAGTAAAAATTTTAGGGTACACCTATACTTTAGGATTTGATAATAATTAATCCAAAAAGTATGAACACGTATATAATCCAAGAGAAAAATAGTGAAATTAACACAATTGATAAATCTTGAAAGAAAATACACATAGAAATCAACAATTTATAATCACGTAAATATTAATAACATTCTTAGAACTTAATAATAATTGAAACTTGAAAGAGTAGTGAAAAATAGTTCAACCATCAATGTTAATAATAAAAATATTATAATAGTAATCATAAATCATAATAAAAAAATAATAATTTTAATAAGGTAATGGTAGCATTCATCAATTGGTTTTATATTGAACTTAACTTAACTAAAATCTTGTTAAGAATATATAACGGCAAAAATAATAATTATGATTAGTTAAATAGTTATGGAAAATTAATAACACTTGTCTACAGTTAAATTTATAAATTAAATTAATGACAAATCATAAATATATGTTTTGCAATTAAACTAGATAGTTAATATAATACTTATTAGGTGTTAGACTTAAGAAAGATAGGATACAATATATAAAATAAAAAGAATTAACTTGTTAGTAATCTTGTACCAAATTATTTTAACCTAACAAATGATCTAATAAATCTCCAAAATGAAACAAATACACATGAAGCGGAAATAATAGTATTTGAATGCTTAGAACAACATTAGTCGTGAAAGAAAATAGATTCATATATTAATAAAATACTTTGTATTAATAACAAAATCTAAAGACTATTAGGGTATGATATAATTTTACGCAGACTCAAATTTAAATCGTAGTAAATTATCAATCTTTAAGAGTAACTATAATTATATCAATCTTTACGTGTAACTAGAATTATATTTACAAGATTAAGACTTAGTGTACCAATTGGACTAGCAACTGAAGAATAATAAAATAATAATACAGTTGATAATAGTGTTTGAATAATTAGACCAGTAGGAAATTTAGAATAGATTATATTTGGAAAAATGTATATAAAGGTATTACATTAAAGTTAAAATTATCAGATACTATAATTGACGTGAAACCGAAATTGGAATTACTTTTATTGATAAAATAAATAAATAATAATATCAGTAAATAAAAATAAAATAAAATAAATTTTGATGATTAAATTATTCAAAATGCTGTGAACTACTTATATATTTTACGAAGTAAATTTATCATAATTACACCAATTAAGATAGAAGTTAAAGACTAATTAATCTAAATAAATTATTACTTAGTTAATCCAGCACTGGGGAATAGTGAGGTTGGTAATTCTGATGTGTTCGGGTGATACTTGTTATGTAGGTAGGCATTGTCAGGAGTCATGAACCTAGACAGGGCAACTACATTCTTGTATCACTAGGCATTGAAGGGAGACTTGCTTCTTTTAGGGGACGGCTAGACCCCAAATTTTATTTAGAAACTTATTTATAGAACATTTTCCCCCGTAATGAGAACCAGTAACTTTTTGAGATGGAAATTAGTATTTTGAATCTAGAGCCACAAATTTTAGTTATAGAAGCCATATAGGTTTGTGGTTTGTGTTATGTTGTTTGCGCTTAGATAAGAGATAGGGTTATTCTATAAGGTGGGGAGATTTCGAAGACCAGAAGAGTGGTTTGATTTTCGAGGACGAAAATGATATAAGGTGGGGAGAATGTAACGAGCCTCAAGCTCGTCAACGCTATTTGACCGGTCTAGCGATGATCAAGTGACGATTTAGCCGATAATGACTCGATTAGTCTAGCACGAACGTTAATTAATAGAAATTAATCTAACAACGATTTAGATACGAAACTAGTATCACTAGTTAGATCTCGAAAAGTTACGCGGAACGGACTACTCGAACGTGTCATTCGGAGACCTTGTAGGATCATAATATCGCAACGGACAAGGTTCGCGGGATTAATAAACGACGGTGTCGCGAGGGAGTCGCAGGGAGCTAAAATAAACGACGCGATGAATAACGACAAACAAAACAATTGGAAGACATGAAACCTGGCGAGGGCTAAGAAGTGTCGCGAGAATGAATATTCGTGCATTTGCGACACTTCGCGAGACATTCCAGAAAATAAAGGATAGCTTAGTTTGTCATCCACTATGTATTACCCTATATAAAGGGCTAAGTGAGTCTGTTGGTAGGGGATCTTTTTGAATGATGAAGCAAGTCATTAGGAGAGAGAAAGTTTAAGAGTGTTTTAATTTACAAGTGTAATTCTATTTTCTGTGTAGACATTTCATGGAATCAATTAATAAATATTCTTGATCACACATCTTTCAATGGATTAATTAAGGAAAAATTGAGTAAGGGGTGTAGTGTGGGATTTCCTGCAACTACATATGCGCTAGAAACAGGGAGAGAGCAGAGATTGACGCAGAAATTGGAAAGAATTTGGATTAATAGAGAAAAGATTTGGAGTGATACTCAAGAATTCATTGAAAAAGAAAAATGGCTAGAAGAAGAAACGTACAAGGGCAACCAACGATTGTAAGAAGAAGTGGGAGACTTGCTGGAGAAAGGAGGAATGAAACAGGAGGATCATCAAGGATGTATATGAGAAATGATGAAGAAAATCAAAATTAGCCACCGATCTCCCCAGTAGCAAACGCGGCTGTGGATTATGATAGAGTAAGTGTACATACTTGGAGGTCTGATTCTGAAGACGAGAGGGAAGAGGAGCAGCAGGTGGTGAACAATGGACAAGGAGGAGGAGAGCAAGGAATGAATGGAGAAATGAATCCGGGAAATGAAGAAATCGCAGCGTTAGAAAGATTGAGACAAACAATACATGAAGAGAGACGACTAGAGGCGGAGGAACGAGCAAACTTGACAAGACGAGAATCATGAATTGAGGATGGAAAATATGAGATTGCAAAATAGGAGATCAAGAAGTAGTGTGAGATCAAGTTCAAGATCGATTAGGGAAGAAAGAAGGAGAGTTTTACCAACGAAAGTACCGAGGAAGAAAACCAACAAGAAACACAAAATCCAAGCACAAAGCATGGCGAGAGAAGAGGGGAAATGGAAGATCGTTATATTCCTCGGCCCAGAAAATCTTCAAGATGAGCGGAATAGGGAAAATCAAGGAAACATGCAACTCCAAGGGCCGAATGACCAGTGCTTTGAAGGGAGAGTAATCTTGCACGGGAGAGAAGCATTGAGAAGAAACAGAGAGATTGAGGATGACATTGAGAGGCACTACATTGAACAAGCACGGCTAGCTCGCGAGAGAGAAAGGGTAAGAGCGAGAAATGGAAAATCAAGAGATGGAAGAGGCAATCCGGCGAGAATAACCACGACAATAGGGAAAGAAGGAGGGAACAAAATCGTACCAATAGAAATATTAATGAAGAATATGAGAGGGTGCGAGAGGAGAGGTGAGAGACAGACCAAGAAGAGAGAACAACCGATATAATGGCGTGCGAATTGAAGAAAGAAACGAAGAAGAACGTCGCGGGGAAAGGAGAGAAGAAAATAACGAGCAAGAAGGTCAAAACAGGCACGAGCGAGAAGGAGAGGCGAGCTAAAAAGACCGGTAGAATCAAATTCGAGGCAAATGAACAAATCTTAAGAGAAGCCATTTGAAATGAGAGGATTCTTGAATAATAGAAGGGAAGGAGGAAGGAAACAATTGGACGAAGCCATCGCGAGAAGCTGCGAAGAATCCCTTCACGCTAGAAGTACGAGATGGGAGGAGTACCTCCTAAGTGCAATCTACCTGCATTAACCAACATCTTTGATGGAACAACTTTGTGCGGTACAACATATCAAGGCTTATATGAGATGTATGTTGCAGTGGGAGAATCATGATGCTATACTGTGCAAATATTTCGCATCAAGCCTAATAGGAGAAGCACTAAAATGGTTTGAAGGTCTGCCAAGGAACACAATCACATCATTTAACCATTTACAAGCCACATTCCTGGGAGCATACATAAGTAACAACTCTTCACGACCAGGTATTGAAGATGTATTCGGGTTGAAACAAAGAGTTGGCGAGAGCTTAAGGCAGTTGACAATAAGATGGAGGACCATGTGTAGCGAAATGGCAGGACGGGTTGAGGAAAGATATCTCATTCTCTCATTTGTGAATGCTCTCTTCGCGACTAACTTGTTATACATTCAAATTTTTAGAATCAAAAATACAATCACGATGGCGGAAGCTGCGAGAGTTACGGGAAGAATATATTGCCTTAGAAGAAAGACAGAATGAAATGGATTCTTATCCAGTCGCGAACACAAGCTCGAATGCTGCGAACGCAAGCTTGTTGCCTCAATTCATAAATACAGTGGCGAGCACTTCGCAAGGACAGCAAGCAAGGAAGGCTGATGATGGACAGCGGAAGATAGTAGCCATGGGAAGCCGCGACCAAGAAGAGTTTGAACGAGAAAGGAACTACTACAACCGTAGCGGCAATAATAAGATTCGAGAGGCTAGATCATGTACAAGAAACTTATGGTGGACGAAGGCAAAATAATCATGGAGGGCGAGAGAAGTCGCGAGAATAGTATGGGAAGAGATTAAGATGCCTCCTTTGAATGCTAGTGTGGAAAAGATCGGGAAGCTATACTTGTGATGGAAGATGTACCGACACCTTGGAACGTGGGAATGGAACCACCACCCGGGCGATAGAAGTCATGAGTTTTGCTCTTACCATCGCTTCCATGGGCATCAAACAAACGATTGTAGAAACATAAAGAGAATTATTCTTAGGATGATTGATCAGGGGAAGCTGAATCACTTTCTAAAGGGAGAAGAAAAAGGCCAGACATTACCACCACCACCAGAGATGCACAGAACAGTGTCGGCGAAAGGAAAGGAAACATTTGTGATAGAAGTTGGAACAAAAGCTAAAAATTTGAATTGCAATTCTATCGTCCACTCCTATCGCACAATCGAAGATTTTCATGACAACGTGCTCAGTAGAGTCTTTGCGAGAGATGCTAATGATAAAGAAATAATGAGTGCAGCGAGAACGACGCGATTAGAAAAGTGGCGGTGAAGACTATCTCTTTCTCTGCGAGATGAAGTGCCAAAAGGAAGAGAAACACATGATAGCCCGTTGGTTGTGAAACTAGAGATTAACCCAAAACCAGTTGATGGAGAAGATGATGAAGCGAGAAGATTCTTTGGGCGATCAACCGAATCCTAATCGATCTAGGAAGTTCGGTGAATATTCTTTTTACCATACTTACAAGACGATGGGAGGAAAGGATGAGGATTTGATCCCCTCGACATACAAAATATATGGCTTTAATGGCACTGCAAACAAGCCAAAGGGAGAGGTTCACATGAGAATACCTCTACAAGGATTATCAACTGATGTTTTATTATGTGTGTTTGACGTGGAATCTCAGTATAATGCGCTGATTGGGAGGCCATGGCTTCATGAAATCTTGGGGGTCGCATCAACATACCACCAATGTATAAAATTTCCCCATCAAACGGCATTGGTATTATACGGGGAGATTGGAAGGAATCGCAACAATGTCATGAGGTCGATGTAGAAAGCTGCGAAGAAAGAAATGCCAAAAGAAAGGGTTTGAAGCAACATGTGAGAGATGAGCAGAGAAAGGAAAAAGCGATGGTAGATGCTATAGAAGTGAGGGTGAACATACCTCGCGAGGTGAATGCCTAGAGACAGGCCAATATTATGATAATAAAGAAGCGAAGGATATGAGGAACAAAAGGCATAAGAAGTGAATAATCAACAAAAGCAGGAGAAAAAGTAGCAGTTGAAGTAATGATGTGCGAGAATCTCATGATCAAGAGTATATGAGAATTCGGTTAAGAAAGAAAAATGAAATACAACAAATAAAACGGAACTATGCGAATACTTCGTAAACAAATATCAACAAATAATGAAACATGAATGATTGAATGATTTAACAAAGATGAATGAGTAAAAGAATGGGACGAACCTTTATGGCGTACACCCTAGTTCGCGAATAACATTTCGTAAGAGGCAAATGTAAGACCTAAAGTGCGTCATATAAGGGGTATCTCTCGACATGGCTCGGGGAAAGGTTACACCGCTCACGAAGCTTTGAGTCATGAAAATTTGGGGCCCATGAAAGCCTATCCGGAAGAGGTACCTTGGATTCTCAACTATATATATAAGGTTATACCCTGGTTGGGCGACCGAGGGTCTCTTCAAGGAGTCGGTGTATGCTCAAGGCGCCGGGTACACGGTTGAGCGAGTGCCGGGATGGATGAACCTACCCCTGGCCATTCTTGGCAAGTCTTGGCATATGTTGCACTCGCCCGAAGAAAACTCCACTTAGGGTGCAGTCTCGTAACCATAAACCCTATAGGTATAAGGGATAAGAGGCTGCGAAAACAACTGGTTGTTGTTAAGACCGGATGGGAGGAGCTAGTCTTGTATGGCCGATGTTTCGCCTCCTTGAAGGGGCAGCCGGGGAGATGATAAGGGCGACGCTCTCCATTAGGGGAGTGTCAAAGCAGACGCAAATGTCATAAGGCTATGTTTTCGCAAGAGAATTTAGGCTTGTCATATTTGTGCAATGATCTGAGAGGCAATAATACTAACGCGAGGGTAAGGCGAGATCAATGGGTCTTTACACGAAAGTGTACGGACGTCTGCGATTTCGTCGCAAGACGGCAATGTCATGGGGCTTTATGTTCGCAAGGATATCTAGGCCTGTCATATTGTCGCAACTAAAACATCTGCGAGAGGCAAAAATACTTGGAAAATGATAAGGCAAGATCAATGGGTCTTTACATGCAAGTGTAAAGACGTCCTGCTGATTTTGTCGCGATAAAAGGTGGCGGGGAAGACCTCTAATTAGGGAGGTCTAACTTGGAAGACCACACAAAAATGATAAGGCAAGGTCAATGGGCCATTGCATGAAAATATAAAGGCGGCTGCGACCTTGTCGCAACAAGAAGAGATAAAATAAAGACTACGAAATGATAAGGCGAGATAAGTAGGATTCTTAATTTATGAAGATACCCGCGACCTCGTCGCAACGATACATTTCAATAACAATAAAATTATTATCCAACAAAATACATGATGACAACTAAAATCTTCCATCGAAGATAAATAACGAGAGGCAAGTATGGGAATGGAAAAGATGGAATATTGTTATTCATCTTCGATGAAAGAGTTATACATCAATAATGTTAGCCAATTATATTACAAAGAAGAACTACCAAAAAGGGGAGTGAAGATTGAATTTAGGGGGAACAATCCAAGAAGTACACTATAATAAAGAGATACGAAATGTACGAGATATTACGAGGCGTGCGAAAGAAAACAAAAAGAATTATCTCTTTGGTGATTCTTCTCCTTCATACGATTCTTGATCCTATTATTCTCATCGCCAGAATTTTCTTCTTCGCTAGCCTCACTATCAGAAACGTCTGAGACAGGCAGATTCTCAGGAACCTTTTCAGAAAGCCAGGGATATGAATGCAGAGGGATATTGTGGTCATTACAAACATACTCCATGGCTTCATTGCGAAAACGAACGGCATCATTATTAAAATTCGCCACTGTCGTTAGAAATTGTTTCTTCAACTTGAAATATTTATTCTCGCGAAGGGAGAGACTCTTTGCGAGCTGTTCTTTTTCAGTTTCAAGTTCTTCAATTCTCGCTGGAAAATTCCTGGCGAGTTGTTCTTTTTCAGATTCAAGCTCTCTAATTCTAACTTGAAGTCTCTTCTCGGATTCTACAAATAAGTAACAACAAGTTAATAATTTACAAGCAATACTACAGAAGTAAGAAGCAGTAAGGTATAATAAGTAACCTTCTCTATCAGATATCATATCTTTAATCAAGGAAGTATGCTCGGCATGAAGACTAACATCAACACCTAGGTTATTCCTGGCATTATCTAAAACTTTCGCAGCCCAGGCGAATTCATCGTCACTATTAATAATAAGAAGTGAACGAACTTGCTCTTCTCATTTTGCTTAAGTATGGTATTTTGATGAAGGAGTTCATCTCGTTCAACTTGCACACCAAGAAGAGATTTGTGGAATTACGCTAACGCTTTGTGCACCTCTCGTTAGTAATGCGATCATTCTCATCTATGAGATCACTAATTTTCTTCCTTAAAGTTTTGACTTTCTTCTCGGAATCAAGGTACATTCGTTTAAAGCGATTAGTTAGATTTAAACTAGATCTATGTTCGATCTCTAAGAGATGATATTTGGATTGAAGATCCTTTAATGAAAGGAGGTTAGTTTTATTTGAGGAACTACTTAGAGATTGATTGAGGTGAGTAAGGAGGACATCATCATTCATAGGCTCGGGAAATGAATGAAGAAGAATGGATTCTTCGGAGAGATTATACACGTCTGCGAGAATAATAGTCAGACAAAGAAAAATAAAAGATAACATGAAAAAGATTTGAGAATTGAAAATTAATATACCATAAAGTTCTTGATTTGAATTCGAAGAGTAGATACTCTCTCCTTTTGGGAGTCAGATCGGCTTCTAATTTTTGAATCTTATCGCGAGATGACGCGGCTTCAATTTCCAGCTCTTGGGTCTTCTTGTTCAATTGTAAATTTTTCTTTTCAAGATTGTTGCGTCTTCTCTCGAGATCTGAGGCAACTACAAAAGAAGTTTTTCCAACCTATGAAAGAAGATAGAAAAACCGTTAATATATATATATATATATATTTAAAAATTTAAAATTAAACAGGGAAATATGACTGCATGCATACCAAAGACCCAAGTGCATTCAAGAAGTCAGGAGACACAATTCTAGAGGCTCCATTGAAAGAATTATTGCCCTCTAGTAAAGCGACATTACACACATTTGCGAGAGCCCCGCAAAGGGAAGCTAGGGGAGCATCTCCCATTCCTTGGAAAGAGTACGAGAAGATGCTAGATAAGCCGATCCATAGGAGAACCGGTCAACGGAATCTCTTTAGCGAGAGAAGGATTCGAATCATGGTTATCCTCGTCGAGAAGATTCGGAGCTTGAGCTAAGGCGAGAAGAAGAAGCCGAGTCTTACGCTTCTTAGATAATGGAGCGAGAAGATTTATCTTTGCGAGCAGCGGTTTTACCCTTACTTCTAATCTTCGCGGCCACAGCTTCTTCAACTCCAACCTTCGCATACGGTTAAAGATAAGAAACAGAGGCAACAATATTGTTTCAAATAACAAAGGAAATGTTTCTTACTTCACCCGTAGCGATCGAAGTATCGTCAGAGTACTCTCCAACGGATTATCCTTGTAGCTTCTTCTCAATTTGGCGATCTGAAAAATTTCACAAACTCAGCAAATATAAAAAGAAAGTTGCGAAGGCAAGATTTGAAGTGGGAAACATACCTCTTTTGCCTTATCAGGCCATTTGAATTCCCAAGGATGATATCTGCGAGATTCGCGGGAAGAATATGCGAACCCGCGATGTAAGGGCCATTTAAAATCAAGGGTACAACCCACCACTTCTCATCTTTGGAGTGGCGAGGAGTAGTATTGTTGCCGGGTGCGGTCAATATCTTGCATGAGTAATTTATCTTCGGGACATTATCCTTTTTTTGGGCGAATGCCCCAATGAGATTTCGCATTCCTCATGTTTATCCTTTGCATAATTTTCAAAAAAGTTCTCTACGGTGTACTTCTCGGCAGCTATTTCCAAGTCTGCGAAATCGGGGTTTCTAACAGTATTAGGGTATAAAGATCCTTTGCCAGCACCACGGTTCGCGAACTCAAGCATTAGGCGAATGCAATCGCCACTTAATTGATAAACGACCAGAGAGAATTTTCATGGGCCAAGATTTCATAAAATAAAGGCATCTCGGGATTGTATAAGGGAATGGGAAGTCTGCGAGAAGGCGACCTAGCGAGACTATAATTTTTGATCATCACATTGATGATCAAAAAACAACTTTGCAAAAAGAATAGATGAAGATTCTTGATCGGGAATGGTTGATAGAGTAAAACCCTTCTCGAGCAACACGTTGAACTTCATCAAAAGAAGATTTGTATGCACGACTAATGGAAGCCATTATCGGTATGGGAATGGATGGGAGGTTGGAGATTAGGATCGGCGTTAGAAGGGATGAAGAAAAGATTTACAAGTAGCAGGAGCGCAAATTGCGGAAGGAGAGAGTCAAGAAAAGTTGCGAGAGAGAAACTAAAGGAAGAAAAAGAGGAGGAAAAGAAAGCTATATATAGAAAAATCAAAAAAGATTCTTGAGAAAAACGAGGGCATTTAATGCGAGAAGAGACACGAACGGTCGAGAATAAACGGTTGGAAGAGACGTGTCAAGAAAAGACTTTAATAGTCAAAAATCATGTAATAGTACGGAGTGAAGCAGATAAAGATAAGTAGTCGCGGCAAATCAAAATATTGATTCTCATGACATTCTCTCCCTCGCGAGAGAGATGTAAGGAGAGACAGGAGACGGAACTTCATATATATACTACAAAGAAGCTTCGGAACTTCGCTAAAAGAATAGAGGCAAGTACGTACTTTTCAAGAAAAGTATTCTTTCGCTCGTTCCTTCACTAATTAAAACCAAGGATTATTACAACAATGAATTTTTCCTTAAAATCGCTCTTCAAGCAATATTCAAGGAAAAAGAGGCAAGATGTAAGATCATAATATCGCAACGGACAAGGTTCGCGGGATTAATAAACGACGGTGTCGCGAGGGAGTCGCAGGGAGCTAAAATAAACGACGCGATGAATAACGACAAACAAAACAATTGGAAGACATGAAACCTGGCGAGGGCTAAGAAGTGTCGCGAGAATGAATATTCGTGCATTTGCGACACTTCGCGAGACATTCCCGAAAATAAAGGATAGCTTAGCTGTCATCCACTATGTATTACCCTATATAAAGGGCTAAGTGAGTCTGTTGGTAGGGGGATCTTTTTGAATGATGAAGCAAGTCATTAGGAGAGAGAAAGTTTAAGAGTGTTTTAATTACATTTGGTGTAATTCTATTTTCTTGTGTAGACATTTCATGGAATCAATTAATAAATATTCTTGATCACACATCTTTCAATGAATTAATTAAGCAAAAGCGAGTAAGGGGTGTAGTGTGGGATTTCCCGCAACTACAATTGTGATTGACTCGAAGGGGGAATGAGAATCGAAGTTAGGGTTTGGTTTTGAAGTTAGATTTGCATGGAACTGATGATGATGATGATTTCGAGTTGATAATGGATGAAGAATAAAGGGGTTGATATTTAATTACATTTTTGAAGTAGTCTTGAAGATGAATCAAGAGTTAGGGTTTCTTCATGTTGAGTTGGAGTTCGGTTTAAGTAAGAATTAAGAAGATATAGACGGAATTAGAAGATGGGTTTGTCTCGAATTAAGAAGTGAGGTTGTTTCTTTTAATTAGAGATTGAAGACGATTAGGGTTGTGTTCTGTCCTTCCCCAAAATTAAGAATTTGGGTTTGTAGACCGATTGAAGTCAGAGAGAAATCGGATGAAATAAAAGATGGGTTTCGATGATTGATAGGATTACAATGGAGTTGCGGTGAGGTCTTAATCTCGGGTGATGAATTTGGTGCTAGTGATTGATTTGGTCAAGACAGATAACTCGGGGTTCGGTGGAAGTGGTTAGTGTTATGGAAACTACGAGGATGCTATTTTTGGGTAAGCTTCTACATAATCTTAATCTTAGTATTTTGATATTAACTGATTTAGTTATTGAGTTTATGAGAATAATAATTGATATTGGATGAGCTTAATTGAACTAATGGAGATTAAATGGGTTCACAATGAAGTTGTAGGTGAGATTTAGATTATAACTGGGTTACAAGGAGTAACTAGTGATGATGATGTTGTGTTATGAATGGGAAGTTGAGTTTTGAAATGGTTTGATGTGAACCAGTTGGAAGAGGTTAAGGCAGGGTTGTTTGAGTTTGAGTTTGAATGATAGATGGAGTTAGAGTTAAACTAATTCTGCATTTGAAACTGAACTTGGTGGTTCAAGTATAATTTGATGATGGGGACAGTGGAATGAATGTGTAGGAGTGGTAATTTTATTGAGTTAATGGTGGCAGTGAATGTAAATTACAGGGATGAATGTTAGAGGTTTAGAAGTGTGTGTGTGTTGGTAGTGTGAATTGCAGGAATGGAGGTGAAATGGTGGTGGTCTGAAACTGGAATTGAAATGACGAGTGTCGTTGGAATAAGAGTTAAGAGAATGTGTTGAATTTGTTAGAATTATACGAGGTTAAAGTTGAGTGTTTTGCTATTGGATTGTACTTAGGCTTTTGAGTAGTTGTGGGTCTGAGGTATGGTGTTGTTGTTTATATGATTGAGTTAGAGTTGAAGGGTAATCTTAGGCCTGAGATGTGTAGTTAGTAATGATGGTTGTAGGGAATGCCTAATAGCTCCAGTGGAGGCTTACTACTGCAATTGCAGGTGTTGAGACTCATTGTTTGTACATGAAATTCAATGTTGTTTTGTATTTGAATTGAAGTTTGTTTAAGTTAAATGTATTGCTATTTGAATATAGAGTTTTGGAGTTGCACAATGTCCGTGCATCGGTCTTCTTTGGCATGAGCAATGCTCGGCTGTCAAGGGTTTTGACCTTGTGTCTTTCACCCTAGTCGGGATCGACTCTAGCCGACTCGGTCCATCCGACCCGAGTCGAATCAAAGTTGAATCGGGTTTGACCCACTGAGTCACTAGTCTTGACTCGTTGACCATTGACCCTGGACTTGACCTTGACTGGACGTTGACTGTTAGTTGACCCATTTGACCGTCAGTGACCGTTAGATTGACCCAGTTGGGTCAGGCCTTGTGTAGTGGGCCGGACTAGTGGAATGTGTCGGATCAGGCCCATGGGCTTGGACTTGGACTTAGGATTAGATTTTCTTACTTTGATGAATTGGACCTCTTATGGTCCGAATTAGCCTTTGGCCACCTCTACAAAGTTGTTGGTATTCATAAGACATGTCTAATGGACTATAGAACCCACCTAATTGAATTAGTAAACCTTTAGATGTGCTAAAGATAGGTAATGAAGGGTGTAGAACCATAAATGGGCTTAGAACCATAAGATAACCCACTTAGCTTATAACTAGAGAATTGTATGAGATTATGTTATGAACCTTGTGTGAGCCTTTTGGCTAATTTCTTAGAGCGCATATGTGATTAACAGTTACTCTTTATTAACAACGATCGATCCAAAAGATGAACCGATGAGCTGCGGATCTCGAGGTAGGCGAGGCTTGTCATCAATACGGTGGGAACTCGTAACCTTCTTGTAATCATTAAGCTTTCTTTATCTCTGAGCATGATAAGTCTTTACTATCCGTGTGTATGATTGCTTGTACTTTGATGTACTATTCATTTATCTTTGGGTATGATGTATATGTTGAAATTGTATGAATGTGTTTGTGTTTGATATGCATTGTGAGATTTCCTGCGAGGAGTGTCTGTGTTTCCCACGGCTCTTAGCTAAGTTAAGTAAGGCGGTAATTCATCCGTCGACAATATTATTTAGTAGGGCGTTAATTCATCCGTATGCCATATTATTATAACTATTTCTTTAGTAGGGCGGTAGTTCATCCGTTATAATATTACTGCTTATTAATATAGTAGGGCGGTAGTTCATCCGTAAGCAATAGTACTTAGTAGAGCGGTAGTTCATCCGTTATGATATTATATATACTATTCTATTTGAGGGAAATCACTCGTGTGCATATTATGCTTGTTTGACTAACTTTCTGATCTTGATGGTAATATTCTGAATCATGGTTTGTATGGGCACTCCATGTGGATGACGTTATTATTATTGATTAGGGTTGCTTTCGCGTCGTCTTCTCCAATGAGCTTGGCGAGGTTAGAGTGACACTTGCTTCGTGATGCTAAAATTGTTGTATGATTAGTTTCTTCTTGCTTTCTTTCAATTTATATTTTTTAGAATCGTGAAGCATATTAGTGATTACTTGAGAGTTATAGGTTATCATTGAGCCCCCATTTTGGGACGATGTGCTCACTGTTTCCACTTCAGTTTCAGTTACCAGAAGAAATGGTGCTCGTGAAGATATTCGATTTCGTAGTTTAAAGCGTTACTGAACTGTGTTATAATTATGTATCTTTTGTATATGTGTATTCCTATTTATTGTAAACAACATACTAATTTTATTTATATCATTTGAGAGTTATTCACTTATAAATATCAGAGTGTTGGGTTCAAGTTGGCTTTAGTTCATATTATGTAATTATGATTCTTCTAATCATCAATCTAGAATAGAATTCTTAAATTAGGTTGTAATCTCATTAGTTAAACAGGTGCTTAAGTTGGGGCGTCACAAGTACGTACTTGCCTCTATTCTTTGGCGAAGTTCCGAAGCTTTGAAAATTATATATGAAATATCATTTTTGCCTCAGGGGTTATGGAAAGTGATAAATTTCGCGATCTCATCTCGCAAGTTAAAAAGGGTGATGAATCATGAGAATTTATGTCCCCTTGAATTGTCGCAACTGCTTATCCATACCTATTTTAACCCCGTATTTTCACGCGGATTTTATTACAGATGTCTACTCTTCCATTCTATTCCTGACACGTCTCTTTCAACCATCTATTCTTGACCATTCACGTCCCCTCTCACATTAAATGCTCTCGTTTTACCCGAGGATGTCTCTCTCTATATATAATTTTCATATCATTCTCTTTTCCTCTTTCGTTTTCTCTCTGCAACTTTTCTTTAACCTTCTCCTTCCGCAAGTTGTGCTTCCATTACTGCAAATCTTCAATCTCTTCTCTTAATCTTCGATTTTTTATTCATTCCCATACTGATAATGGCTTCCGTTAGTCGTATGTACAAACCTCGCTTTATTGAGACTCAAAAAAGGTTGCAAGACAAAGGTTTCACCCTTTCTACCATTCCTAATCAAGAATGTTCATCTATACTCACTGCCAAGCTTTTTTCTGATCATCAATGTGATGATCACAAGATTATTGTCTCGTTAGGTCAACTTCTCGCGGGACTTCCCATTCCTTTATATGATCCTAAGATGCCACTCTTTTATGAAATCCTTTCCCATCCGAATTTCTCGCGAGCTGTCTATCAATTAAGCGGCGATTGTATCCGCCTAATGCTTGAGTTTTCCCGGTCGTGGTCTTTGGCAAAGGATCTTTATATCCCAACAGCGTCGAGACCCCAAATATGTAGATTTAGAAATAATCCCCGAGAGATACACTTTGCAGAAAACTTTTTTGAAAATTATGAAGTAATAGGCATGAGAAATAAGAAGTCTCGCTGGGGCGCTCGGTTGAAGAGAAAAGATAATATCCCTGAGGATAAATTACTCATGCAAGATATCGACTATCATTCGGGTAACAACACTACTCCTCGCCACTCCAAAGATGAGAAGTGGTGGGTTGTACCTTTGCTCTTAAGTGGACCTTACATAGCAGGTTCGCATGTACTCCCTGCAAATCTCGCAGGCTATCATCCTTGGGAATTTAAGTGGCCCGAGAAGGTAGATGAGGTATGTCTCCACAGTTTGCTTTTGCAATCCCTCTTTCCTCTTATACTCATTGAGCTTGTAAAATTTCCAGATTGACAAACTGAGGAAAAGTTACAAGGCAAATCCATTGGCAAGTACCTTGACGATACTTCGATCGCTTACAGATGAAGTAAGAAATATCTTTTTTTTTTTTTTTTTTTTTTAACTACATTTGTATGCGAAGGTTGACGCCGAGGAAATGGTTGCTGCGAAAGTTAAAGGCAAAACTAAAGCCAATGCTCGCAAGGATAAGTCTTCTGCTCCATCATCTAAGAAGCGAAAAACTCAGTCTTCCTCTCATCTTAGCTCAAATTCCGAATCTTCCGATCAGGATGATAATGATAATGTTTTGGATCCAACTTTCCAAAATGAAGCTCAACCGGCCAATTCTCCTATGGATCAGTTGTTCAGCATCTTCTCGGATTCTCTTCAAGGAATTGGAGATACTCACCTGACTTCTATATGCGAGAACCTCGCCACCATATGTAATGCTACACTCTTTGGATGGCAATGACTCTTTCAAAGGAGTTTCTAGATCTCGTATCCCCTAGCTTCTTAAATGCACTTAATTCGTTGGTATGTTCGAACTCATATTTCTCCTCCAACTTGATTTTTAATTTATACCTTAATAACCTTTTTATCTTTCTTCGCATTTGGAAAAACTTCTTTTGTGGTTGCCTCAGATCTTGAGAGGAGGTATAACATTCAATTGAAGAAGAATACCCAGTCTTGCACAAGGATCAAAGAATTAGAAGTTGAATCTGCACGAGATCTCGCGAAAAGATCCAACAATTGGAAACCGAGTTTTACGCCTGGAAGGACAAAGTTACCACTCTCCGTAACGCTAATCGGCAACTTTATGGTATAAAATTTTTTCTCTCTTATTATTTTCATCTTATCAATTTCTGTTGCTACCGACTTATCACTTTCGCAGAGATGTATATAACCTCTCGAAGAAGCTATTCTTCTCCATTCATTTCCCGAGCCTATGGATAATGACACTCTTCTCGCTCATCTCAACAACTCTTTAAGTAGTTCGTCAAGCGAGAATTAATTCTCTTTCATTAAATGAACTCCAAACCAAGTACCGCCTCTTAGAAATTGAGCACAGATCTAGTTTAAGTACTGACCAACCAGTTTAAACAAATGTACCTCGAGTCTCATGAGGAAACCAAAATTTTAAGGAAGAAAATTAGTGACCATATAGATGATAAAGATCGCATTGCTAATAATGGTGCCAGGCATTAGCAACATTTCAAAAGTCCCTTCTCGAAGTGCAAATGGAGCGAGATGAATTGCTTCGCCGAACTCCTTACTTAGTGAGCGAGAAAATCAAATTCGTTCACTTCTTATTATAAATAATGACGATGAATTCGCTTGTCTTTGCGAAAATCTTAGATAATGCAGGAATAACTTAGGTGTTGATGTTAGTCTTCATACCGAGCATACTTCCTTGGTTAAAGATATAATATCGGCGATGAGAAGGTTATTTATTATACCTTCTTGTTTCTTACCTCTGTAATATTCTTTGTTGAGTTGTTAATTTACCGTAATTTATTTGCGAGTCCGAAAAAAGATTTCAAGCAAGGATTGAAGAACTTGAATGCGAGAAAGCTTGCTCGCAAAGAATCTCACCCTTCGCGAGAATAGATATTCCAAGTTGAAGAAACAATTTCAAACTACCGTGGCGAATTTTAATAATGATGCCGTTCGTTTTCGCAATGAAGCCATGGAGTATGTTTGTAATGATCACAAAATCCCTCTTTGTTCATATCCTTGGCTTTCCGAAAAAGTTCCCGAGAATTTGCTGTCTCGGACGTTTCGATAGTGAGGCCAGCGAAAAAGAAAACTCGGCGACGAGAATAATGGAATTGAAGGATCGGATAAAGGAGAAGAATCACCAAAGAGATAATTCTTTTTGTTTCTTTCTTTACTTTGTAATATACGTATATTTCTGTATCTCTTTGTTGTAAACTTCTTGAATTATAGCCCATAAATTCGATCTTCGTTCCCCTTTCTTGGCAGTTCTTCCTTGTACATTGCAGTTCTTCCAATGAATAACAACATTTCATCTTTTCCATTCCCATATTTGCCTCTGTTATGCATCTTCATATGAAAGAATGAAATTTCTGAAATTCGCACTTTCTTCCTCTGACCAGGAATATGTAATCATTCGGGATTTTAACTCCAATGATGTTTAAATTTATCGTTGCGACGAGATCGCAAGAGATTTTCATAAATGAAGAAATCTGTTGATCTCGCCTTATCATTTTTGGTGGTCTTCTAAGCTTGACCTTCCTAATTAAAGGTCTTACTCTGCCACCCCGTATTGCGACAAGGTCGCAGGGACGTCTTTACACTTGCATGCAAAAACCCATTGACCTTGCCTTATCGTTTTTCAAGTATTTTTGCCTCTGCAGGATATTTTGCTTGCGGCAATATGACAGCCTAAACTTTCTTGCGAAAATAAAGCCCCGTGACATTGTCGTCGTGCGACGAGATCGCAGGGACGTCTTTACACTTTCATGTAAGGACCCATTGATCTCGTCTTACCCTCGCGTTAGTATTATTGCCTCTGCAGGATCATTGCACAAATATGACAAGCCTAAGTTTTCTTACGAAAACAGAGCCTCATGACATTTGCGTCTGTTTTGACACTCTCCCTAATGGAGGGTGTCGCCCTTATCATCTCCCTGATTGACCCTTCAAGGAGGCGTACATCGGCCATACAAGGCTAGCTCCTCCCATCCCGGTCTTAACAACAACCGATTGTTTTCGCAGCCTCTTATCCCTTATACCTATAGGGTTTATGGTTACAAGGCTGCACCCTAAGTGGAGTTTTCTTCGGGCGAGTGCAGCATGCGCCAAGACTTGTCAAGAGTGGTAAGGAAGTTCCATGCTCCCCACACTCTTGACTCAACCGTGTACCTCGGCGCCTTGATCATACGCTGACTCCTTGGAAGAGACCCTCGGTCGCCCAACCAGGGTATAACCTACATATATAGTTGGGAATCCAAGGTATCTCTTCCGGATAGGCTTTCATGGGCCCCAAATCTGCATGAATCAGGTTCCAGGGGCGGTGTAACCTTTTCCCTGAGCCATGTTAAGAGATACCCCCTTATATGACGCACTTTAGGTCTTACATTTGCCTCTTACGAAATGTTATTCGCGAACTAGGGTGTACGCCATAAAGGTTCGTCCCATTCATTCACTCATTCAATCATTTGATTGCTTCAATCATTCATATTTAATTGCTTTTTGACATTTGCGAAGTCCTCGCAAAATTTTCCCCTATGATGCCTTTTGACATTTATTTTTTAGATTCTCGCACATTTATTTTTGATTATTTACTCTTATGCCTTTTGTTCATTGCACTCCTTGTCTCTTCATCATCCCAATCCTTGAATGGCTTCTTCCCATCATAACATTCATCTACTTTCATGCATTCACTTGCTGCACTTCGCGATGTTTCTCCGACACTTCGCGATGAACTACAATCAGTTATTTTGGCAGCATCGTAACATTCGCCTAATTTTGCGGCACTTCGCGATGCTTCTTCATTTCTTTTCTCTATACTATCCACCATCAGCTTCTCTTTTCTCTGTTCATCTTTGATATTCTGTTTCCAACCTTTCCTTTTAGCATTTCTCTCTTCATGACTCTCTCACGTCAACCTCATAACATTTCGACCTTCCTTCCAATCTCCCTTTATAATTCCAATACCATTTGGATGGGAAACTTTATACATTGATGGTATGTTGATGCTACTCCCAAGATTTCGTGCAGCCATGGTCGCCCAATTAATGCGTTATAAGGAGATTCCACGTCAACCACGTGAGAATAAAATGTGGTGATAAGCCTTGTAAAGGTATCCTCATGTGAACCTCTCCTTTAGGTTTGCTCGCTGTGCCGTTAAAACCATAAATTTTGTATGTTGAAGGAATCAAATTTTCATCCTCTCCACCCATAGTCTTATAAGTATGGTAAAACAGAATATTCACCGAACTTCCAATATCAATTAGGATTCTATTGATTGCCCAACAATTTTCTGCTTCGTCATCTTCTCCATCAACTGGTCTTGGATTAATGTCCAGTCGCACCACCAACGGGCTATCATGTGCTTCTCTTCCTTTGGGTACCTCGTCTGCAGAGAAAGAAATAATTTTTAGTCGCCAATCTTTCAATTGCGACTTTCTCTTGATTCATCACTTCTTTGTTATGAAAATCTCTTGCATATACTCTACTAAGCACATTATCGTGAAAATCTTCAATTGTACGATATGAATGAACGATAGAGTTGCAAAATAGATTTTTGGCCTTTGTTCCCACTTCTATTACGAATGCTTCTTTTCCCTTCTTTGAAACTGTTCTTTGCACTTCGATGGTGATGTTGTTAGTACTTGCTTCCCTTTCTCTTCATCTTTTAGAAAATGAGTCAACTTCCCCGATCAATCATTCGAGAATGATTCTCTTTATGTTTCTGCAATTGTTTGTTAGATGTCCATGAAAGCGATGGTAATAACAATATTCATGACTTCTGTCACTTGGTGGTGGCTCACTCCCTGCATTCCATGGTGGTGGTACGTCATCCATTATAAGTATAGCTTCCCAAATTTTTTCCACACTAGCATTTAGTGGTGGCATTCTGATCTCTTCCCAAACCACTCTGCGATTTCTTGGCCCTCCATGGTTATTATGCCTTCGTCCTCCATAAGTTTCTTGCATATGATCTAATCTCTCGAATTTTATTATTGTTGCCGCGGTTGTAGTAATTCCTTTCTCTATCAAACTCCTCCCGATCTCGGCTCCCCATAGCCACTATTTTCTTTGTCCATCATCAACTCTATTTTCCGGTTGCCCTTGCGAAGTGGTCGCCACTGAGTTTAAAAATTTTGGTAACAAACTTGCATTCGCAGCGTTCGAGCTTGTATTCGCAACTGGGTACGATTCCATCTCATTTTGTCTTTCTTCCAAAGCAATGTATTCTTCTTGGAGTTCTCATGACTCGGCCATCGTAATCGTATTTTTAATTCGAATATTTGAATGTATAACAAACTTGTTGCGAACAGAGCATTTACAAATGATAAAATGAGATATATTTCCTCTACCCTTCCGGCCATTTCACTGCACATTGTTCTCCATCTCATTGTCAGATGTCTTAAACTCTCGCCGACTCTTTGTTTCAATCAGAATACATCTTCAATTCTGGTCGCGTGGAATTGTTACTTATATACGCTCCCAAGAAAATAGTTTGTAAATGGTTGAATGATGAGATTGTGTTTCTCGGTAATCCTTCAAACCATTTCAGTGCTTCTCCAATTAAGCTTGATGCGAAGTATTTGCACAATATGGCATCATGATTCTCCCATTGTAACATACATCTCATATAAGCCTTGATGTGTTGTATCGCACGGGTTGTTCCATCGAAAATGTTGGTTAATGCGGGCAGATTGCATTTAGGTGGTATTCCTCCCATTTGTACTTCTATTGTGAAAGGAGTCTTCGCAAAGCTTCTGCGATGGCTTCATCCAACTGTCTTCTTCCTCCTTCCTTCCTTTGTTTAACAATTTTCTCATTTCGCTAGTTCTTTCAAGATTTGCTCATTTTCCTCGGGATTTGATTCTGCTGGTCTTTTTAGCTCGCCTCTCGCCTCCTGCGTTCATGCACGTTTTGACCTTCTTGTCCACTATTTTCTTCTCTCCTTTCTCTGCGACTTTCTCCTTCGGCTCTTTCATCAATTCGCACACCATTATATCTATCGTTCTCTCTTCGGGTTCTCTATCAACTCTCCTCTCGCATCCTTTCGTATTCTCCATTGGTATTTCTATTGACACGATTTTGTGCTCGCCTCCTTTCTCGGTTGTCGTGATTATTTTGCCGGATTGCTTCTTCCAATTCTTGGTTTTCCACTTCTGCTCTTACTCTCTCTCTCTCGCGGGCTAAGCGTGCTTGTTCAACATAATGTTTCTCAATGTCGTCCACGATCTCTTTTTGCCTTCTCAATGCTTCTCTTCCATGCAGTATTTCTCTTCCTTCAGCGGCTGGATCATTTGGCCCCTGAAATCGCCTAGTTCCCTGATTTTCTTCACTCTGCTCATCTTGAAAATTCTCGGGATGGGGAATATAACGATCTTCTGCGTCCTCTCTTCTTTCGTGATGTTCTGAGCTGAGATTTTGTGCTTCCTAGTTGGTTTTCTATCTCTGTAGTTTCGTTGGTAAGGCTCTCCTTCTTTCTTCCCTAATCGATCTTGAGCTCGATCTCGCGGTGCTTCTCGATCTTCTATTTTGCAATCTCATATTTTCCATTCTTAATTCATGATTCTGTCTTGTCAAATTTGCTCGCTCTTCGCCTCTAGTCGCCTTTCTTCATGTATTGTTTGTCTCAATGTTTCCAATCTTTGTGGATTTCTTCATTTCCTAGATTCATTTCTTGATCTCCTACTTCTTGTCCGTTATTCATCAACTGCTGCTCTTCTTCCCTTTCATCCTCAGAATTCGACCTCCAAGTATGTACACTTACTCTATCGTAATCCACAGTTTCATTTGCTATCGGAGGAATTAAACGTTGAACATGATTTTCTTCCTCATTTCTCATATTCATCCTTGACGATTCTCCTTGTTCAATTCTCCTTTCCCCAGCAAGTCTTCCACTTCTTCTCACAGGTTGTTCAAGTACATTTCTTCTTCTAGCCATTTCTCTTTTAGTAAATCTTTTGAAAATTATCGCATTCAAATTCCTCCAAATCTCTATGCCAATCTTTTTTTCTTTTTTTTTTTTTAGAATTCCCTGTTTCTAGCGCCAATATGTAGTTGCAGGAAATCCCACACTACACCCCTCACTATAATCCACTAACTAATCCATTGAAAGATGAACAACAAAATGTTTATTAATTATTTTCTTCAAGTTATTACACAGGAAAATGGAATTACACTTAAGAATTACAAACACTCTCCCAGTTTCTCTCTCCTCATGATTTTATTTCCAAATCAAAAGAATTCCCCTCACAACAGACTTCTCATCCCTTTATATAGGGTAATACATGGTGAATGACAGCTAGACTGTCCTTTATTTTCGGGAATGTCCCGCGAAGTGTCGCGAATGTACAAGTATTCATATTCGCGACACTTCTTAACCCTCGCCAAACTTCACATTTTCCTGTCGTCATCCAATGCGTCATTCCTTTTGACACTCTGCGAGTCCCTCGCAACGCTGTCGTTTATTATCCTCGCGAGCCTTGTACGTTGCGATATAATGATCCTACACGAGACTTGTGGACGCATTTGACAATGTGTCTTCTGTAGATTTCCGTCCATGGGGGCCGGTCCATCCTTCCGTTGTTCAGCCAAAAACTTTTGCTATTGCTTCGATGGCCCCGATGTTGTGTTGCGTCTCGATGTTAAGACTATGAGATCCGGGAAATTGTTTACATGCGCAGCTGCATCCCGAGGATATGTCCCGTCTTTATTCAACGAAGAATTTCTCGTGACTCCGTACAATATTGACAGGCGGCTCGTCAAATGGGGTTTGATCAGGGTGTTCCATTTATCCGTCCACCAGGGGTTCCGAGAGAATTCCTCCCGAATATTCTTAATGCTGACGTGTTTTTGGAACGGGTGAGCCTTCCCTTCTGGCCTATTGGGAGAAACCCAGTGGTAACCGATAAGTATAAGGAATTTTGGAGGAGACAACTGTTGGTTTTCAGAAATTTTCTGGAGAGTGTTGTGACAGATCCGTGGTGAACCATCTTCGACGTCTTGACGAAGCATTTCCGGTTGAAGCCGCTCCCGACCAAACGGACCGGAGGCGAGGATTGCGGTCCCCAAGTAGGAGAGAGACCTAAGAGGCAAGCATGCGGTCAGTAGTCCTCAATTCTTCCAATATGCAGGTATTTAAATCTTTTCCCTTCGGTTCTTTCATTTTTCCAGTGTAAATTCTTCTAAAAACGATCCTTGCTTGAAATCGGGGAATTTCGAAAGAGAATGTCTTTACAAGGTTGGCGCGCATTCAAAATGAGAAAGATGGTAATCTTTGGTCTTCATCCGAGAAGTCAGCGATGCCGACCTTCATCTGAGAAGTCCTGGAGAAACCACTCCTTTTCGACCATGACGAGAGATGATGCAAGTTCGGTTGAACAAGGCGCTTCCCTTAGTGATCTTGTTGACGGGGTCGTGATGGAAATTAGCACCCAGAGCGAAATAAATGTTGGAAGGAATATAAGAGAAGCAGTGCCTGTTATAGTTGAGTCGGCTCCTCTTGAGATCCATCCTGAGCAGGTTCCAGTCAATATGGCTATTGTGGTGACTCCTTACGAAAGGCCTCCGCAGAATCGACAAGGCTCCCGCTGTTGGTGAATTACAGGTGATGCAGCACTGGGGGCTTTGTTCGATCCTCCTTTTACTACTCCTTATCCAGGACATGGGTTGGTTGGTGGATTCAGCGTGTCGGTTCAGTTCAAAGAGTTGTACACAGCGATATGGGAGAAGCACGGTCACATTGCTACCACCACGAAACTCAAAAGTCGTCTTGCGTTGGTCAACCGCGTCCAAGAAGCTTTAGTTTCTATCAAGGGGATGAGCGTCACGACTGGTCGAACAGTTTCCGAGGAGATGATTGAAGATTGGAGGTGCCATCGGGACGTGTTTGCGCAGTACAGATTCAATGCTTCTTGGTTCTTTGAAGGGTTTTCCAAGATTCAGGAGCTCCAGAAATTACAGGATGAAGTCCCTTCCGCGGACTGTGTTGCTCGCCAGGAAGAAGAGGTTGAGAAGCTGTCTAAGGAAGCGGAGTGAAGCATTTGTGCTTCAAAGGATGAAGGTCTCTCTTTCCCGAAGGACGAGTTGTTCTTTGAAGGACTTTCCTTGAAGTATTCGTGCTATATACTTGTCTCTTCTTTTAGATGTTTTTTCTTTTTGAGTGATAGTGAGGATTTTCTTTGATCTCCGGTTTTGGATTAATAGGTGATTGAATTGGCTTATTTTGGGATAGTTTTGTGAACAACCTTTTTTGAAAGAGATTATGTTAAATGAAATTTGAATCTTGGTCATGAATGATTGCACATATCTTATGAAATTGCAAATGTTATGCAAAAGGGAGGTAAGGATGGAAACAAACATGGCGTTGATCACTGAGCCTCTTTCTCCACGTGCGGGATGCCAAGTCCCCAGTGGATTCCAAACTATCTTTCTTGTAAAATTGTTGAGTAAAACTTACTTGCTTTCGAAGCCTCACTTGAATCGAACCGGAGTAGCCTTTCTAAGAAAACCCTCTGCACCAATCTCTCAGAGTTATCGTTCTGGACCAAGCTTCTCTGAACAATGCGCTTCAAAGCGTTGCATTCCGGGTGGGGTGATTGAGGAACCGGTGGAAATGACAGTACCTTGGGTCCATTACTTCTTGATCGGCAGGCGGACGCCATACGGGGGTAGCTCCACATCTCCATTTCGTACCCACGCCTCCAAAGTAGCTCGAATCTTCTTCATTGGGAAGGGGAAATGTAAGTACCTTGAGTACGGCTTTTCTGCGTTAGTGGGCGTTGTGATGTCTCTCCGTGGCTTTGATGTGGAACAGGAGATGAAGTTGAAATATTTGCGAGTGTCATCATATCTGCGGATCGCTTGCCTAGGTAAAGGGATGTGGAAGGTGTCGTAATGTCACTGCTGAGTGATCGGTTTGAACGCTCCCATCCTCGTATTCGGTATTTCCCGATTGATTTCTCATTCCTCAAGCATTTCTTGATCGGTTGAAAAGTCGACGCGGATTGGACAGTCTTCCGGGTTTCAGCAAGAGTTTTGAGATATAAATCCTCTAGCAGGGCTCCATAGGCTGCAGGCTCCATAGGCTGCAGGCTCCCTTTCTTTATCGCGAGACATTGTAGTACTTCGGCAAGTCTTTTCCTCTGTCCGGACCATGTTGTCCATCTTTCTTAATTCGTTTTCGACTACGTGTTCTTTTTGCTTCCCCACTTGTAAAGGTGTGACTCCTGGCTGAGGATTCAACGTTTCTTGCACTGTCTGAGTTGATGTCTATCGATCCTTCTTGTAGTTGTGCCGCTACATCATTCAAAAGGCGAAATGTCTCGCTCTGCCTTCTGGTGATACCGGCTTGATTTGCCAAGACATCCTCCAACATTCCAGCTATGCTTCCCATGATATCTGAACCTCCTGTGGTCTCCGAGTGAGGATACATCGCGAGATGAAGACTGAAGAATTGAGAGTTCAATTTTTTGCAACCGATAAATCAATCTCCCACTGTGGTCGCCAATTGTTGATGGGTGAAAACTACTCCTGCAGAATTTGGTAATTTGGGGTGTGGATGAGGAATGAATTTAAACCTTTAAACAAATGCACTGCGCGGTGAGTGCTTGTAGATTCGAGAGATCAATCTGTGCAAGTCCGGCCTAAACCAAGAAATGGCCGTTCCAGACTTGTTTCGGTCACAAAGTGAAGGAGATGGGGTTGATCTTAGGGAGGGAAGCGAAGAAGGTGTTGAGATTGTGAAGGTGTTGGCTTGCTTATGACTTGTAACTTGAGAAAGGTGAGCGAGGCTTGCGGTTGATGCAAGCGGCTCGGGTGTTTGAATACGATTTTTGTATTAACACTTGGTTTTCTGTCTCGTACGAACTTGTGTTGTTGTTTGAAATAGGGCGGAGAACCTATTTATACAAGTCATTGAGCCTCATTCACGTCTCTCATGGGAAGTGGAGGAAGTGGAGTGATGGAGTAGTGGAGTTGTGTGTCGGTATCACACGACCGGTCTTGCCCACTTCTCCTGTTCATCTCTAACCGTCCATGACTTCCGACTCGTTCTTGTGATGGCGCGTTGCATCTTTGCACGCTGTAAACCGCCGGACCAATACCCCGAGTATGTATCCCCCAGTTTGTGACATGATTGATGTACGGAATGTGTGGATTGTGGATCCACGAAAGATAGCATGTAATCTTTGAATTGAATAACTGTGTTATTCGGGAAGTCGATACTTGTGAGGTATCATGTGTATTTTATGCAGTCTTGCATTATGGTGTGGTAAAGTGATGGGTAATGACGCCTCACTAACCAAATAACTCCCGACCGGGGGTTGTATAACCAAAATTTGGTGAAGTTGGACGGATGAGATGATCTTTGAGACACTCATCTGCGACCAGATTAATGAATATTAGGATTTTTGAAGAGGAGCGCAAGCATGACTCTTGACTTGGTCGAAACCAAGCATGGGAAGGGCTTTGGAGAGGACCGGCCCAGGGCATGTGTGTAGACAGCATGCGGTGTGCACGTCCATACCTCACTTTTCCCAGAAGGAGCGATCTAGGCCACTCAAATTGACCGGCAAAGTTGAGTGGTTGAGATCGGTTTGCGACAGAAATCCATTGCCGCAAAGGAGTTGGAAACCGCATGACATCCCCTGGTTTGGGCGCGCGTTCCAAGACGACCCATCTTGGTCGGTCTTGGTCGATCATACCAGCGTGTAGGTGGTAGGCTGGTGTTCACACCTATACCTGACTATCCCATGAAAACGCGATCTAAGCCATTCAAATCATCCGGTGAAGTTGAGTGGTCGAGATCAGTTTGCAATTTGGGAAGTGTAACCACGCATGTTTGGGTGGGCGTTTTTGGATTAGCCGGGCATGGGATGCCTTGGCCGATCTCATGAGGAGGTAGATGGGCGCACGATGGTCATGCTGGTATGACCGGCCCTTGCTTAATCTAATCTGTGACCCTCCATTCGTGCCGGAGAAGATGGATGCGCGTGATGATTTGAAACACTAATTTTGGCTTTCAAAAGCCGTGCGCCACTTCTTGTTTGGGTGACGATTCTGTCACGGCCAAACATTGTTGGTCTTGACCGATTGGTCAAGTGTGTAGGCGGGCCCACGGTGATCGTGTTGACATGCTCTTGGCCCTTTGAGTCTACATCTACACCCTCCATCTATGCCTGCGAAGATGGATGGTTGAGACTGTTTTGCGACACATGTAATATGCCGCAAACCCTTATTTAGGGTTTTCCGTCCATAATGCTTGGTATGAACGTCTTTTGGCAAGCAAAGGCCAATGGCCGACCATGCTGGGTCGGCCGTGGGTATTCCATACCTGCTTGGGGGTGATGGAATTGATCTGTGGTCATCCAATCATGCTTATGGAGTTGGATGACTGCGATCAGATCATATCCGGACTGATACGGTCAGTCCGGATGCTCAATTGGTCTAGTATAACACACCGAGAGGGGCTCAATCGGGCTAGTATAACACACCGAGAGGGCTCGGGCTAGTATAACACACCGAGAATCGGCACTGTACGGGTATTTCGTACATGGTTTCATTATAGTGCTTGGAGGTTCGTGTTACTCGTAAGAGTAACACTCGGTCGTCATGCCACACCGATAATGAGTACCGGAAATACAAGGCTGATATGAAATTCACGGGAAGGGATTGTTGCCACATGCTCCAACCTGGAGGAATTTCATGCATTCACGAGAATGGGATTGTTGCTACATGCTCCATTCTTGGTGAATTAAGTGAGGGAGTATCCAACACTTATAAATGGCTTTATCTTTTACAAGATGTCAGCGCATGATTTTTTCGGTTTTTACAAATTTAACCTTAAACGAAAATCCACCATCAACAGTAGGAAGACGCTCAAGAACGTGAGTCATTGCAAGAGCTTGTTCTAAAGAAGATGCTTGAAAGAAAGGATCACAACTCCTGGATTAATAATTCCGTCAAGGATTTAATTCGTTTTCAGAATGATTCAAAGGTCGAGTTTGCAAATCTTCAGTTGCAGATAAACCAACTCTTGGATGGTCAGGACAGAATCCTTGCTAATCAGAATCATCTGATACGGAATCAAAAGAAGCTCATCGTGGACTGTGTCAAGGCTAGACAGCTTGCTCGGGTTGTTGATTGTAAAGTTAGTGTTATAACTCATGAACATGGTGTTTCTACAGTAAAGAGGATAAAGGAAATCAGTGACACCTTCTTTGATGGATTCATTGAAAGATATGAAGTTCTCAACGAACTCTGATTTTCTTATATCAACTAGTAAGTCTTCAGATGAGAAATCTATTTTTATTGTTTTGTTTAGAAGAATAACTAGAGTTTGGAATAGCCATTATTGTGATTACACATAGATATGTCCAACGTTTTCATCTTCATGTTTTTAGATTTATTGGTTTAAATTCTAAACTTGTTTGGAAGATGATTTTTGCAGTATTAATCTTTATGGTTTTATATATTGCAATTGTTTATGGGATATGTGTGTTTGCGTCGTGAACTATGATTATCCCATATCTTGTCAAAATTAAAGTCTTTCGTAAGTCGATATTCTTATATTGATAAAGGAATGAATGGACTTTTGACAAAAAAAAATGTTAAGCCTATATTGTCAATTATTGATGGAAGATAGGTTAAAATCTTTTGTTTTCAAGGATTATGTCTATTGTTTGTCATTGTGCAAATGGTGATGAAAAATAGAATGAATCCTTGTGTATTCCGCAGTAATTGATCTTCCATGATCCATATTTTATGTGTATTACTGTGAGGTTCCGTAATGTGTCTTATGTTGAGCACTAAAACAATCAGAGTTGATTATTTTCATGATTAGCTTTGTTGTTGTTCCATAAGGTACTTTATGTCGAGCATATTGGACTAAATTAATCATCTTGTTTGGTTATTTAGTTATGACTCCATAAGTTTTCTTATGTTTGAGCATTTTTGATTGGGTTGATTATTTTCATGATTAACTTAGTCATTGCTCCATAGATTCTCTTATGTGAGTATGGCCAATTAAATTGATTACTCTTTGTGATTAGTTTGATTGTGTACTTCGATTAAATTAATCATGGGTTCTCTTGTGGTTAATTTAGTTGAGTATTTTGGATTCAAATTCATACTTGTATGTGATTTGTTATGTCCAAAGAAATCCTTCTTTTCTTTCGAAATTAAGGTCGCTCTTGTTGTTCTTTCGGGAATGACATATTATGGGGGAGAGTTCTTTTTGAACTTGCGCTTAATTGCCATATCTTTGTGGGGAGTGCGGCTGTGGAATATTATAGGGGTTATCTTGTATCTTCAAGCTCCTTGATGAATGCATTTAGCTTCGGCTTTATGATTGCATCTAAATAAGATGATGTGTGTTTCTTTCTTTTGGTCATGAAATGTCTCTTTTGGAAATTTCATTAGGATCCCGTTCATGTACCTTTGCCAATTTTATTGACAAAAAGGGGGAGAATTAATACAGTAAAAACTCCATATATTAATAGACTTGGGACTTCACAAAATTATTAATATACTCCCTCCGTCCCTAATTAGATGAGCTACTTGTAGTTTGCACAAATTTTAAGGCAAGGAAGAAAGTGGAGTATATTTAAGTATTTTTTACAAGTATACCCTTATGGGCAATAATTAGTAAAATTTAGAAACGATTTATCTCTTAAACTATACCACGGTTTTTTATAAACTTTATACCGTTGAAAATCATTTTAAAACACCTACGTAACGAATATAAACATGACTATCAAATTATACATATTTCTTATAGAAAAAATAATCAATTAAAAGGGTAGTTAATTTAGAGCCGGTACCGTTTCATTCTCATAATTCCTTTTATTACGTCATCCACATCAACTCTCTTCAACATCCACTTCTAGATTAGCGAGTTTCTTCCCTGAAGTTTTCTATTAATAAACTTTACTCACCCAACTAGTTACTCAATATCTGTGGCCACTTTGATCCCAAGTACAATCCCAACTACAACGACCTTTCAAAACCACCGTGAAAGCCCGTATGTGACCTTTTAAAATCTGCGTCAAAGCCCAAATTCTTACAGCAATTTGTCCCTTATTATTCAAGTCACCCAAAACGCTCAACCAATCCAAAAACCATTCTAAATCCAATATGAACATTCTAGCCTGGAATTGCCAAGGCATCAACAATCAAACTTCAATACAACATCTTCAGGATATAGTATCATTGCACAAACCCGAGATCCTATTCCTTTCAGAAACTTTAGCAAATGACCGACATATGTCAAATCTTGCGCGATCACTTCAATTCCAAAACCTAACCTCCGTTCCCAAAGTAGGTCGTAGAGGTGGACTATGTCTCATGTGGAACAACGTAAACATTCGGGTACTTCTCCAGTCCCAAAGTTATATTCATGTCATTATTACTCCCCCAGCTCCGGCACAACCATGGCTCTGCACAGGCATCTATGGTCCTCCTCATCCAGATGCGAGGACGGATTTTTGGCAAGATTTCCAAATAATCTTCCCAAACCATAACATCTCAACTCCTTGGCTCCTGGGGGATTTTAATGACATAATGGACCAATCAGATAAAAAAGGCGGCAGACAAGTCACATATAGTCAGACTCAACCGTTCCTAACAATGATAGACCAAATGGGTTTCATCGATCTAGGATTTCGAGGAGATCCATTTACTTGGACAAATAACCAACGGGGGTCAAGACAACATCATGGAAAGACTGGATAGAGCAATTGCAACCCAACACTGGATCACAACGAACCCTCATGCTACAGTGACCCACCTTCCAAGGATCGCATCGGACCATGCACCCATCTTGCTACACACCAAAGCAATTGAATGGCAAGGGCAAAAAAATTACAAGTTTGAGCATCTATGGCTAACACATCCACAGCTCAAGCAAATCGTCGAATCCGCATGGACACAACAAACCGACTCAGATTCTGCCCTGGATCTTCAACTCAGGTTAATCACAACAGGACAAACACTAATGGACTGGAACAAAGACACCTTTGGACATCTTCCAAAGTTAATTCGCAATTCAACAACACAAATTAAGATGGCTCAACATCAATGTGCTATTCACATCGGAGAAGAACTAAATTTGTGGATAAATCGCGAGAAGGACCTGCGAAATCATCACCTAATTTTACTTCAATGCCATGCAACATACTGGCAACAAAGGTCTAGAATACAATGGCTCCAATCAGGAGACAATAATACAACCTTCTTTCATACCAAGGCAACCATACACCGAAGCCGCAACAACATAAAGCAACTACAGGATCATCAAAACAACTGGGTCAGTGATAAGGATCAAGTCATCCAGCTCATCCTCGATCATTTCACAACTCAATATTCAGCCCCAAGCACAACTCTGGACGAAGAACTCTTTGAAGATGTAGCTCCACGATTGACACCTTTACAATGTGACCAGCTCTCGGCAACCGTAACAGTAAAGGAAATCAAGCAAGCGTTGTTCTCCATCAACTCTGAAAGTGCTCCTGGTCCAGATGGATACACTAGTAAGTTTTTTAAAGTTTTTTGGGACACCACCCATATTCAATTAATTGCTATGGTTCGAAGTTTTTTCGATAATTTAAACATCCACCCTCTCATGAACCATACAAACATTACACTAATTCCGAAAGTTGACAACCCAACAAAACCATCCCAATTCAGACCTATAAGCCTCTGCAATGTCAGTTACAAAATCATTTCAAAAATCCTAGTCAACCGCTTACGCCCTCTTCTTCCATTCTTAATAAGTCCATATCAAAGTGCCTTCGTCCCTAAGAGATCCATACATGATAACATCACAATTGCCAGTGAGCTTTTTCATCACATCAAAACATCTTCAACCACAAAACACCCCAAAATAGCTCTTAAACTTGACATCCAAAAAGCTTATGATAGCCTGGACTGGGGATTCATCAAAAAAGCTTTTACAAAACTAGGTTTTCCATCAATATTTGTGGAATATATCATGCTATGTATCAAATCGGTAACTTACTCAATCAACATCAATGGTACACCGTATGGATTCATTACTCCTACCAGAGGCATTAGACAAGGTGATCCCATATCTTCCTACATATTCATTATATGCGCAGAAATTCTATCAACAAATCTTGCCAAACTGGAGGCAAAAAAACTGGTTCAAGGAATCCGGATATCAAAAAAGGCACCCCCGATCCTACACCTAATGTATGCTGATGATTTACTCATCACATACACAGCTACCCAGGAAAGTAGCAACCACCTTCACAGAATTCTTCAATCATACGGTTCTTCAGCTGGTCAAATTATCAACGCAGCAAAATCAACCATCATTCACCGACCAAGACTACAACAACACCACATAGATACTCTTCACCAATTCTTCGGCATGCCAACCACATCAATTCCACCCGTATACTTAGGAGTTCAATTCAAACACGGGAGAACCTCAAGTCACATCTTTGAACCACTACTCCAGCGATTGGCACGCAAAGCTCAAGGATGGATCACAAAATGCCTTACCCCTGTGAGTGAGACTAGTCCTAATAAAAACCTCATTAACACCAACCTCAAATCACCTCATGCAAACACAGATTTTCCCAATCCATATTCACAAACAAATTGATCGAATCACTAGGAATTTTTTCTGGGGTCATGATTCTTCGGTCCGAAAACTTCACTCATTAGGATGGAACAAGCTAAACAAGCCAATAGCGGAGGGAGGGTTGGGCATCAGGAAAAGTAGTCATCACAATAAAGCTCTTTTCATGAAAAAATTTGGAACATTCAAGACCAGCCACATTCCATTTGCTCAAGCCTCTTCAACGAGAAATACCTCCACCATCAGCCTATAATGCAAAGTACAATTTCAATACCTAGTACCGCAAGCCCGCAATGGAAACAAATGGCATCTCTCATACCAACTATCAAAAAGCATATATTTCACCAAATAGGAAATGGTTTAGATACCCTTATCCAAGCTAATTGGATACCTCACTTTCAAAACCTTGATCCAATCCAATGCGCTCCTATTCAATATGTCGCAGAATTAATCGACCCCATATCTCACAACTGGAATCACGATCAGCTAAACATCCTACCCAACGCTGCCACCCAACATATTATAAATATTCACCTTCCCCTTAACAACATCTCAGACAAAATTATTTGGCCCCACTCTAAATCTGGTAAGTACACCACAGCGTCCGGGTACAGCTGTCTAATCCAGCAAGAAAACAACTCTCTCCCACAACCTCACCCTCGACCCCTTCCAAACACGAAATTCTTATGGACCTTACCGTGTCCGCCAAAAATACAACTTTTCTTGTGGAAAGCTATAAATGAAGGTTTGCCAACCTTCTCTCTACTCCATCACATCAATCTCTCCACTTCCAACCTCTGCCCCCGTTGCAACTCCGAGCCTGAAACAACCAATCACATGCTGATTCATTGTCCAGTGGCTATGTCCACTTGGAACACCCTCTCTAACCGCATATCAACAACCCAACCCCAAGGTAACCAACAAACAATTGTCATAAACCACCAAACAACCATTTCTCAATTACTACGAACTCGAGCTAATACCTCTTCTATCACACCCTGTTGTTTCCTCTTGTGGTCTATATGGACAACCAGAAATGAGCTAGTATTCAATCAGACACACTCCACCCATGACGACATCCTGGCAAGATCTTTCGCACAACAACATGAATTTGAATGGGCAAAAGTGACCTCCCCTCCAGTTCTCCTCGGAGCCTCCTTGCACCGATTGACAACAAACACAACAAAATCTTTTACAACCATTCAAGTGGGTTGGAGTATCCCAACATCAGACTGGTTTAAAATAAATACCGATGGAGCAGCCAGAGGCAACCCGGGAATAGCGGGAGCAGGATTCATATGCAGGAACTCAAGCGCGCAAACGGTTTTGGCTATTGCACAACCTCTAGGTATAACCACAGCGCTAACGGCGGAAACTTGGGCCGCAGTGATAGCAACAGAGAGCAGCAAATGAAAGAAATTGGACTAAAGTCATATTCGAGACGGACTCAGAAAATCTTGTGCACTTCATTAAAACTCCAAAGGAAGCTCCATGGTATATCTCTGCAATGATTGAAGAAATCATACATCGAATGCGTCAAATCCCATGCTATGTTATTCAACATAATTATAGAGAAGGAAACCAAGCAGCGGATGGACTGGCAAACTTTGCAGCTGACGGCAGCCAAGCAAGAAACCTATCAACATCAATTTGGGAACAAACGAATCCGGTTTTTCTTAACCAAATTCTTTTGAGCGACTATATGGGAATCACATTCCCACGTGTAATAACAATTTAGTTGGTTTTTATTTTATTACATGCTTCAAAAAAAAAAAAAATTAAAAGGGTAGTTTTAGAAATATCCCCTTGGTTAGTGAAATAGCTCATCTATTTGTGGACAAAACTAAAAACCAAGTAGCTCATCTAATTAGGGACGGAGGGAGTATGGAGGTTTTTTTTTAATATAAGGAGTTATACCAAAAGAAAATTGCTCGACAAGAAGCTTTAAAAATGATTGAAAAGTTGGAAATATTTTAGCTTCAACAAGAAGGTGCACATAGTAACGAGGTCTTAAGCATATGTAAATCAAAAGATGCGATAACAATCTAAAAAATTACATCATTTTCTCAAACAACTATAGATTCATATTTTTCTTTATCTTAAATTTTGGTGTAACAAGATCTATAATTTTCTGATTATGTCTATTATATTAATATATGGAGGTAAATTCCTTATGATGGGACTAGAAAAATCTATTAATATTAAAATGTGGAGTTTATCACTATTTATAACTGGCCCAAGTTGGGACCATGATTTTTTATTAATATATAGAGTTTATCAATATATGGAGTTTTTACTGTATGTAGTTCACACTACAAATACATATGGTTTTCGGATCATTATGTAGGGGGGGGGGGGGGTGGGGGTTTCCATGTGAGATGGAGTATTGACTAAGGGGAGTGATACATATCACCATAGTATTGTTACTGAAGTTGTGATACAATTGGACTTTGACGTTGTGTAATGATACTATGACACTGTATAACAATGATTGAGAACTCTTGTTTTCTTATTGTTATAGCTACGAATTTTTAACAGCGATGATGTTAAACTTATAACCTTTGGGATCATTGGAGTACTTGGAAGTGACGAAGATTTCGAGTGTGGAATAGGAGCTACAAAAGTTAATTTATTTATTTTTTGTATTCCATATGTATTAATAGTTTTGTCACCAAAATTGACAAAGGGGGAGATTGTTAGAGAATTTCTCGGTCGAACTCGCATGCGTTGTTAGATGTATAGACTTTCATTATACACATTTTCTATTTCGAGCCGAGTTTAACTCGCCTATCTATTTCTCGAAATATGTGTTGGTAAGATTTCGCTTTAACCGAATTCATCTTTACCTAGTGACGAAAGTCATGATATGTTTCAATCACTTTGGAAATCGCTCTGACGAAAAATGGTTTGTGAATAACGGCTATATAACGTTCTCAGAGAATGTTTCAATGATTGAAATGAGAGTTTAGATTTCATAACCATTGGTAGGATATAAGCATTGTTGTGGAAACACATATATGTATAAGTCCATATTCCTTGAACCAAAGTTTGCGAACTTTGTTGATCAAGAGAAATGGAAGTGGCGTGAGCTAAGTCCGCGAACTGGCGGAAGTTCTCGACCCGAGAATTTCTGCTGGAGTTTGTGTACTCCTTCCATGAGCTTAAGTCCGCGAATCCAGTCCGCGAACTTGAGTAGGTTATATCTAAAACCGGTTGTTCTTGAACTAATGTTTATTTAAACTAAGGAATGCTTTTACAAACCATGGATATAAAGTTCATGAACTGATTCGAGTGAATCAAACCGTTTTTGCTTCGATTGTGTCTTGTGTAGTTACATAAGATCTAAGCAATTGAACAACTCTCTAACTAGTTCATTTGAGTCATTTGAACTAGTTATGGTGAAGAAGAATATGGTTGATATGAGAGTGATCATATGGCTAACCATTTGGTTGACTATTGTTAAACCAACAAATGTTAATATTTGGGTACGGTTCATAAACCCAAAATTGAACATTTCATTTGTGTGTAACAAGCTAAGTTTTCGATCCAACGGTTGAGAAATACTAGCTTGAATCTAATCAGGTTTTCATCTAACGGTGAATATTGAATGCTTTGTTACCAAGCTAACATTGATTGCAAAACCTGATTTGAAAGACTATATAAGGGAGAACTCTATCAACTTGGAAACCTAATCCCCACACCTTATGTGTGATACTAGTTTTATAAGCTATAGTCGATTCTCCTTTAACCTTAGGTTTTCTTCTTCAAAAACCAGGTTAACGACTTAAAGACTTCATTGGGATTGTGAAGCCAGTCCGATACTACTTTTCTTGTAATTGTGTGATCTGATCTTGTTGTTTCTATCATACGAGTACAATTGTAATAATTGTCTTGAGATTTATATCTCCGATAGGCAAGATATAAAACAAATCACAAACACTTTGTCTCATCGTTTGTGATTCCGCAATATTTTTTTTTCGTTGCGTCGATTAAGATTATTGTGAGGTGATCAATAATACTAGGATGTTCTTCGGGAATATAAGTCTGGGTTATTGATCAGTTCATGTTCACCTTGATTTATCAAAAGACGGAACAAAACTCATAGGTATATTCGTGGGAGACGGATTTATCTATTTTGTATACTTTTCTGTGTGATACAGATTTGTTTATTAAAGTCTTCGACTTTGGTCGTAGCAACTCTTAGTTGTGGGTGAGATCAGCTAAGGGAATCAAGTACGTAGCATCCTGCTGGGATCATAGGCGTAGGAGCATAAATGTATCTTGGATCAGTGTGAGATTGATTGGGGTTTAACTACAATCCATACCGAAGTTAATTTGGAGTAGGCTAGAGTCTGTAGCGGCTTAATATAGTGTGTGTTCAATCTGGACTAGGTCCCGGGGTTTTTATGCATCTGCGGTTTCCTCGTTAACAAAATTCTGATGTCTATGTTATTTCTATTCCGCATTATATTTGTTTATATAATTGAAATATCACAGGTTGTGTGTTGTTCAATCAATTAGAATATCCGACCTTTTGGTTGTTGATTTAAATTGATTGACACTTGGATATTGGTCTTTGGTACCATCCAAGTTATCTCTCTTTGATAAAGACTCACAGATTTCTATTTGCTTGAGTAAAGATCAAATCGAGAGATTGAGATATAAACTCTTTGATATACTTTTCTCTAGATTGAGTCTGACTGTCTAGTTGATTCTCTAGAAAGTATATTGGATTTTGTCCATACAGATTGCTAATCGAATTGTTGGGTGGTTGTTAGACCCCCGCTTTTTCACAAGACACACAAGTCACTTTGAATGCTCATACCACGATGGACTAACATGTCTCAAATGGGGATTCAATCATGAAAACTTGCCCAAAGAATAAAGCTTACCTTATTTGGAATATTGTGCTTCCATAATTAAGTGAGAATCAAAGTTGCAAGGAGGATATGATCCTGTCAAAACCTCATAACACTTCTTAGAGCTAAAATTCTCCATTATCTCCACTTCATCCTCCGCTTCCACTAACACCAGTACTGGGTAGCCGTCACGTCTGACCAAGTCCCATTCTAGCTTCTCATTTGCGTTCAAAGGCCTCCTGAATTCACAATTTCAATTGTTGTTCACAATCATATCATCTATTGACGCATCCTTCACCTTGACACCCGTGAAAAAGACCGGGAATAAATCTTAAAGTCTCCCTCTATCTAGCCATTTGTCCCTCCAAAACTTTTTGCTTTACCATTTCTAACTGTAAACTTAGCCATTTCTTGAACAACCGGATCCATATTCACTACATTCTTCCACAAACTCCTACACTGAGGCTTATTGTAAACATCCGACATTAACAAATTCGAACTTCTCTTGAACTTCTGATTCACTATTTTCCTCCAAGGGTTATTTTTGTTCTTTGAGAATCTCCAATTCCATTTTATCAACAAAGATTATTTGTAGTTCTCAGGATCTTCACTCCCAAACCACCATTTTCTTTCGGCATATAAATTTTTGACAATACACAAAAGGCTTGTCTTTCGGCATCCAAATACACAATACAATATTCTGAAAAAAGGCTTGTCTTTATCTGGGGGAAGGCTCTACTTTTATAGGCAAAGCCTGACATGGAAATACCGTACACGTGTACCCTAATACCTTTTATGGTAAGTCTTCTATTATTATCCGTACACGTGTATTGTTAAAGCTAGGGTTATTTAGGCAATCGCTAGTCATCTCTTGAAGGCAACCCAAATATGCCACGCCATCGTCGCGGGTGTCTTATTGTCACGTCATTGTAAATGGTGGTTTCAGTTATTCATTATCCGAAGTGCCCCATTCTAATACCTTCGGCTCTGGCCAAATCCATGTGCTTACAACCACCATTATTCATCATCGGAAGCATCCATTCGCAACATCACAGAGAATAACCATCTTCAGCATGATCATCATTCCCGTCACCACTAACCATCACAGACCCAGGCTAACTCCGATCACCACCATCAATCACCGAAAAAACTCCATCAATATCTTAATCCATGTATGTTCCGAGATCTTCTCAGTCGACAGTAAACACCTATCGATCCACTTTACTTGTTTCATAATAGTATAAAACTGATCGTCTACTGCTTCTGTTATCATGTGAAGAGGATGAAGATGGTTGTGGCCCGTAGTAGAACCTGCTGGTGCATTTATCATTTGTTTAAAAATAAAGTTGTGGCAACCCCTATCATGAACAAAGGTCCTTTATCCTCTCGTTTAACTGTCAGCTTCGAAAAACCGACAAGCTTAACTTCTTTATACTACGCCAGATTGACCTTATTCTTTCGTTGTTGGCTTCGTCTTTTCATCCTCCTCGGGATAATTAGAAGAAATTCAGGATTTGAGCGAGTTCCACTTGGTCTTTGACCCTTCTCCACTTGTAGGCTTTACTTTTACAGCCCTTTTCATTTCTTTTTGGATGATTCACATAACAAAAGACATAAACTACTAGAAAACAAGCACTATACAAGATAATATGCAAGAAACATAACTAAAAAAAGTATGGAACTGACACTCAAAACATCTAAATAAAGCACTTATCAGTAGTGCATGCTTCGAATGTTGTCTAGAAGTGTCCAACAAATCATGATTTATTTTTCTCAAGAAGCTGACATGAAAAGTGGGATGCACTTTCAGTTATTCCAGCAAAAGGAGTATGTAAGCCAGTTCCCAACTCTATTCATCACTTCTAAAAGACCATCATATTTTGGAATCAAGCCGATATGCACTGACTTGCTAGAAATCTACTTCCAAATCTGGGGCGTTACCTTCAACAGTACCATATCTCCCGCCTCGAATTCGACGTCTCTGCGGCGTAAATCTTCTTACTTCTCAATGCGTTTGATGAACTGTCACGCTCTTGCTCAGTCATCTCCGTTTTAGACCTTGCATAGTTATATGCTACTATACAGGAGCCCTACTTCTTAGCGTTTGGCACCTCATGAGGGCTTAATGGTTGTTGTCTTGTTGCTAACTCGAAAAAAATCATCTCCGTCGTAACAAAATTGGGCCGTATCCATCAACGACGCCCATGGTCCCCTGGCTTTCAGTCCCGTAATGACACAAATACTCTCCTAGCAATGCATTTATCCTCTCCGCCTGACCATCTGTTTGAGGAAGATTTCTAGTAGAAAACTTTAGTTCAAATATAATAAATCGGAATAAGGAAGTATAAAATCTTCCTATAAACTGTGAATCTCTATCACTCACTATATCTTGAGGAAGTCATAATACTTCACTACATTCTTGAAGAACAGACCCATCGCAACGTCTACATTAAAAGAATGGGGACATGAAACGAATGTGACATACTTTGAAAAGTGATCAACGACGATTATTATCGAGCTAAAGCCTTGCAGCTTCAGCATCTCGGTGATAAACACTACACCATATCCTGGTTTTAGCAACATTTCAATTTTAGGGATGTGCAACGGATATAGACGTTGTACCCTTTGAAGCGTCTATATCCGTTGCGCACCTGAAAATACGTTGCACTAATTTTTAATACGTTGCAATAATACTAATTATTAGGAAAAAGGGAAGAAAAAAAAAGAAAAGCAGGACACGCTTGCCTTTATTAAGCTAGTTGAGGGATAACTTGTCCATATAATTCTTATTATCTCCCTTTTATTTCATTTTTCTAATCTTCTTTTTATTTTAATTTTAATTTTCTCTCATATATCGAGTTCTCCTCACCCCATTATTTCTTCTCTTCAAACCATAAGCCGAGATCTCCAAATCAAACCCACGTTTTCATAGATCGAAACCCATTTCTTCACTCATGAATAAACTACTCCAAAATTGAAACTGTATATTTCAATTACTCAAACTCTACAAATCATTTGTAAGGTGTGCTTGGATCCAAACTGATTTTTATTTTTCTCTTCTGATGAATTAATGGATTAGGTATGGGTTAAATTTTATTGTCGTAGATGTATTACCCTTGTAAGGTTAAGGTTTTTTTTTTTTAATAAATAATCATCCCCCTAGATTTATAATTATTTTTCCTGATTTTCCTGATTGTTGCTTTGTTTCTTAATCAAGAGATGAAGATAGTCTATGGTGTCGTTGATGATAACTTTGAGGTGACTACCTCAACTGGTGCAAGGCTTTCTGGTCAAAGACGCTAGATCTGGTAGGCATACCTTATATCCATGTTGAATCTCAACGATTCAAATCAATTCCAGTCTTTTCCTTTTCTTTATCTCTCACTGCTTTTTCGTCCCGATCTACTTTCTTTCTTCTTAATCAAAAAAATATACCTCACAAAATCGATAAAAGGAAAGTCGATTCACACTCATAAGACTAACGGGTTTTCTTCTATACTTGCTATTATTATCCACAAGAGCAGTATCTAAATGGCTATTTTGTTTAATCTTACTCAATTAGGTTTTACAGAATTTCAAAGAACTTGATGTTATTAATAGTTTTCAATGGTTGGGTTTCTGTTTGGTTTGATTTTAATTAAGAGATTGTAATTTTCTAAGATTGATATTGATTGTTGAAATTGTTAGTTTCTTACTGATTTATACTAATTAATAATTTTCTAGGGTTGTTGGAATTGTGAGTTATACCGGGGACGAACAAGAAGCTTAATAGAAAGGGACTCCGTTGGCGGCTAACCATGTGAAGTGATGGTGTGAAAGCTACTCGTCTTGGAATTACATTTGACTGTATAGTCACGCATAAATCAAGGTGAGGTTCTTAATCTCAATTTAACTTCTATGTTAGCCATTTAAAAAAACTAGACATTAACTTAGGTGCGACAAAGGATCATTGTTGGCTGAATTTTTATTTTTGTTGATGCACAGGAGTATGCCTCAATGATGAATACGCCACTCGGATTGAGGTAAGTTTCTGTTTTTGTGCTTGCGAAGGTGCCCTTTAACTGCGAAGTATGGGACCCATTCAACCTTTAATTTATGTGTTGAAAGCACATGTCTATAATAGAAGTTTTACTATTGGTTCGTTGTAATCTTTGTGTAGCCCAGTTGTTTGTGGAAATGCCTTTCAGAGATAGATAGACCTTGATGGTTACACTGTATGCTGGTGGTGGTAAAAATAGTGCGACATCGTTGTGGGATTTTCTGAGAGTAAGAAATTGTATTAATTTTATCCCAGTGGTATGATTCATGCTTTGTACATGAATAAGTTTGGTCTGCCCTCTCTTATAGATGTTGATGTAGCTAGGATTTTCTGATTTTGAATTTGTCTTTCATGAATTTGTTTTGTTTTTGAGGTTTGGAATTGTGACATCTGATTTAGGATTTTGTGATTTTGAATTTGTAGTTCTACCAATCTAGTCGTCTGGTTCTTATGTTTCTTCTCTTTTAAATCTACAGGTATCCAGATTATGTTAAGGGCTCGCAGTAGCCACCCTTTGGACCCTTTATTAGCTGCCAAAATCTAAGTTGCCGTTGGGGACAGTCAGAGTGGCTGGAGCCACTCTAGAAGGTTGTATATTGCACATTTTTTTTTCTCTAGTATCGAGTATGGAATCCAAATTCAAATACATACTTTTGTATTGGTTGGATGTAACCTGTCACTACTCATGATTAAATAATTTAACTAATATTCTTTTTCTAGGAGAGGATTAGTATGCGGCTTATCAAAGTGGTTTTGTTGGAGTGGATATAAACGTTATTGCACTAGCAGATGCATATCTTTTTCATCACTACTTCCTAAATGGAAAGGTGGCACGTTCGCTCCTACCAAACTTCGTTTCCTCAAAGCTATGTGGTGAACTGTTAATTAAGGGGTTTCAAATTGACTTCTTGACGAAATGCTTGTTTTTCTGAACTGATCAGTTGGATATGCATCCCTAATCTTAATGTGTGTTAGCATTTTTGTCTCGTGTCCCATAATATCCAACGGAGTTTTATTTCCAATGTTCATTCCTTCAGGAAGCTAAGCCTGCTGCCAAAAGGAAAGTAGTTGTGATGAAACTCAGTTGCATATTTTACATTTTAGCAAGTACCATATGGTGTTGATAATTGTTGAAGGGTGGGTAATTTTGAGTTTTGTCAAGAGTTTGTTCTGTGTATACGTGTTGAATGTGAATAAAGAACTTGTGCCATTATAGATGATTTTCCTAGTGATATGTATGTCATAATTTTTCTTTAAGATTTGACAGTTTTGTTTCATTTTTCCTAGGTGGCTGCAGGTTATATGTGCCAGTATAGATGAATGTTCCTAGTGATATATCTATGTTATATATGTACTATTTCAAATTTGAGAGTAGTCTTGGGCTTATTTTACTTTCCATGGGTAAATGTAGGTTACGAGGAGTATTGTTGATGCTGTGGCTATCTAGGCCACAAGAGAAAAGGTGACTGTAAATTCAATTGTTAAAACAAGGTTGGCTTCTTTGGGTATTGCAATTTTTTGTGAAGTATATATTCTTGCGGTCAAGCTGTGTTCTTAAAAACATGTTCTTTACCGCGAATACTCATTGCCAATTGTTTTAGTCGGAGTTGGAGATGGGCCATGGGAGATGATGAAAGAATTTGATGATAATATCCATGCTCGTGCTTTCAATAATTTCCAGGTATGCATTTGTTTGAATAACAATCTGTATGTTCCGAGGTCACACTTTACTGTCCAGTTTGTGAACTGCACAGAAATTAGAGAAGGAAAAAGAGTCAGTTTGCTCTTTTAGCCTTGATAGGAATCCCTTCTCAGTACAAAGCGACATTAGATCTCAATTTATTGGGGGTAATCATGATTGTTACCTTTGTTTGTGACTTTGTGTTTCTACACTTTTTTCTTTAGGCCAGTAGGAGTATTTTCGTTGTGGTTTTCTTTTGTCCATTGTGAGTATTTTGGTTGCGGGAGTGGAACATAATCTAACCAGCACCAATTCCTTTATTTTTTGTTCAAGCAGTTCTAAAAACAACAAATCAGTAGAAAGGGTTCCTCTTCCTCTACCTCTTTCATGATTTTGATACAAGCTATGAAGATGATTTGGTTTGTACTTACATTTAGTTGAATTAAAGATTCAGTGGTATTTTAAAGGAAATAAAAAGGTTCCAGTATACAATATATATGAATATATCTTGATAGATTGTGATGACCAACCATATGTTCATATGAAAAATTGGGTCTTTTAGTTGATCTACAATGGTATATCAAGGTGCAGAAATCCGCCGGAATTGTCGTCGGAATTTATTTTTTACCTGGAATTATCGTCGGAATTTATTTTATTTTTACCTGTAAATTGTTTTGCAACGTATATAAGTGTTGCTCAAATTAGAGTAATACGTTGCCTAAATTATTGTAAGCGTTGCACAAATTAAAGAATCCGTTGCTCAAAAAACGTTGGTAAACTGGCTGACCAACGTTTTTATGCGTTGCACAAATAAATTTGACCAACGGATTTACGAGTTGCACATAAATTTGCTACGCCATATTTCCAACAGATATACGCGTTGGTGAAATTCATTGCAACGCGTATATCCGTCCCAAATTTGATGTTTTGGTGTAGTGAAAGTCCATCGAAAAGCATTGTCATGGCTTTTCTAGAAACGACAAAGATTGTAGGAATCCTGCTACATTCCTCCTTTACGTTTTATCCAGTTGACACACTATGAATGTCTTCACATACAACTCAACATATTCTTCCATCTTAGGCCAATATCAAGAACGGGAAATCAAAGCATGTATTCGTTCCATTCCTGGATGACCAACTCAAATGGAATCATGCATCTCTCACAAGAGTTCCCTTCTAAATCCACCTGAATTAGGTACATTTATTCTTCCTCCTTTGGCATATTTGACTCCATCATCTATACAATATCGAAGAACTATCCCACCAGAGATCGGTTTAGTTAGGCGCACACAGGCATGATCATTCTTCGTCTCTTCTTTTATTCGAGGCAACAACTCTACCTCAATCGTGATCAGTGAAGGAACATATTATGCTACCCACTACCTACTCAAAGTATCAGGTAAAAAATTAAGCCTTCTTGGATTATGTTCGAACTTATAGTCGAACTCTCTTAGAAAGTCAAGCCACCTTGCTTGTATTGGAGAAAGTTCTTCTTGATGGTAAAGAATGTAATGGCTATATTTTATGTCATTATGATGAAATAAGTTCCCAATAGATAACGGCGCGATGTTCTAAGGCAATGTATCACTGCCGACATCTTCTTTTCATGCATAGTATATATCCCTTCAGTATCATTAAGATTACAACTCCCATAAGCTACTAGATGGCCATCTTCGACCAAGACTCCCCATGAGCCCTGTTTGAAGCATCAGTGCGCACTTCAAATGGTATATCAAAGCTAGGAAAGCGGATAACTGGTTCTGTCGAGACCGCTTCCTTTAATGCATTGAATGACTGCTGACACTTGTCGGTCCATGCCTAAGATTTTTCCTTCCTCAAAAATTATGTCAAAGGGGATACTTTCTTTGAGTAGCCAACTATCAAATGTCGGTAATAGTTAGCCAAACCCAAGAAAGAACGCAGTTCTCCAAACTTCTTTTGCTCAGTCCAATCCATAATGACCTTGACCTTTTTTTGGTCCATATGCACGCACCCTCGCGATATCACATGGACAAGAAAAGTTATCGTAGTCTAGGAAAGCTCACACTTTTCCTCTTCACATACACACTAGCTTCCTTAAGTTTTGTAAACACTTCGCGAAGATGCATCATATGCTCTTCCAAAGTCTCACTGTAAATGACTATATCATCCAAGTATATCACTACAAAACGATCTATATATACTCATAGAATACATCATTCATCGGGTTTCAAAAGGTTATATAAGTATTCTTCAAGCTGAATGATATTATGTGATACTCATACGAGCCATACTTTGGTTCATCTCCTTCTTCTATACACATTTGGTAATAACCTGAGTGAAAATCCAACTTGGTGAAGAACTTAGCCTTGGATAATCTATTGAACAAGTCGGCCATTAGAGGAAGTACGTATTTTCTATTTACAGTTAGCTTATCCAAATCTCTATAGTCTATACTCAAACAAAGAGAGCCATCTTGCTTCTTTTGGAACATAACTGAGTACCAAATGGACCATTAGACGGTTGTATATAACCTTCCTCCAGTAGTTAAGAAATATGCTTGCATATTTTCTCGAATTCAAACGATGACATACGATATGGTGCTTGTGCATGCGGCTTTTCCCCTGACACCAACTCAATCATATGATCGATCCCAGGAAAGGCATGTGTCCGCAAACTATTCTAAGACTTCAACTATACCATCTTCAACTTCTACTACCTATCCCGGTATGATCTCAACCAACACCCCTAGGAAAGTAGTCATGCCCTTGCGTAGACCTTATTTCAACTTAATTGAAGACAAACATGGATTTGGTGTCTTGTCTAGTTCACTTTGTCTCACCCTTGGGACCAAACAAGGGTATTGAGGGTGTAGTAGCAGGTTTTCCCACACTACACCCCTCACTATATTTTGGTTAATTAGTCCATTGAAAGTTGCATAATTGAGAATGTTTATTGATTAATTTCCTGAGTTCTACACAAGAAAAGTAGAATTACACTTAGCAAGTAAAACACTCTTAAACTTTCTCTCTCCTAATGACTTGCCTAACAATTCTAAAAAGATCTCCCCTACAACGAGACTCACTCGACCCTTTATATAGGGTAATACATAGTGGATGATGACTAAGCTATCCTTTATTTTCGGGAATGTCTCGCGAAGTGTCGCCAGTGTACAACTATTCAATCTCGCGACACTTCTTAACCTTCGCGAGATCTCACATCTTCTTTATGTCTCACTGTTGTTATTCTTTGCGTCGTTTATTTTAGCTCTCTGCGGCGCCTCGCGACATCGTTGTTTATTAACCCGCGAGTCTGTACGTTGCGATATTATGATCCTACATCTTGCCTCTTTTTCCTTGAATATTGCTTGAAGAGCGATTTTAAGGAAAAATCATTGTTGTAATAATCTTTGGTCTTCGGCGATGAAGGAACGAGCGAAAGAATCTTGGACTTGAAAAGTACGTACTTGCCTCTATTCTTTTGCGAAATTCCGAAGCTCCTATACTCGAAGTGTCACTTCTTGCCTCATGTGTTGCAGAGAATAATCGGTTTCGCAATCTCTTCTCGCCTATTAGGAAATATGTCATATATTTGAATTCTGCTAAATTTCTTTTCATCAAGTTTCCTTGGATTTGGGTAATGACCGTTAACACGTGTCTATATTTGCCTCTTTTACCGGCGCATTTAATGCTATCTGGTCGTAATATCTTTTTCACATCTATTTATAGGAGTGTTCCTTGTGAAGAAATTTCTTTTTCCCTTTCATCTTCTTCATTGTCTGCAAGCATTTCTCTTCTTCATCGTTCTGCAATCATTCTGCAAGTGTTTACCTGCTGTCTTCCTTCTTTATCCTCTTCTCTTCTTCTGCTACTTCCTACCAGTTGTTGTTCTCATGGCGTCCAGGTTTGTTAATCTTGCCATATCTAATTTTGATTTTGAAGTTAGTTTTTCCTGTCGAAATCACACTGGTATGCTTAACTTTATAGTTCTTTTTCTGCCATTGTTGTTTAGCAAGAACCAACCCAAAACCAGTTCTGGTGAAGGACCCTTTTCTTTCTTTGGGCTCGCCATCGGAACCTTCTTCGCAACAAGAATCTCCTTCGCAGCCAAAGCCTACTTCGCGGACAAAATCTATAGTTACCAAAAGAAAGCCTGCGAGTGACAAGGTATTTAAGAAATATTTCTTTTTTATGAGCAATACATTGTTGCCTCTGTTTCTTACTTAACTTGTTACTCGCAGGATGATGGAAATCTTGACGAGAACTCTAAAAGGCTTCGCCAACCCAAACTGTTACTCCCGGTGTTCCATTTCCTTCTTTCAAACCTTCTTCTCCTTCTGCGAAATCTTCGCGGGATAGTTTCATGCCTCTTTCTTGATATCATTACTTGCGATAATGCTTACATGCCTCAACTCCGCATAGACCAAGTTCCTCATAATTCCCCTACTACTGAGACGATCCCATACTTCCTCCCTGTTACCAATGTCCTTGCCATTCCTCTTCCTGAAACTTCCTCTTCTCACGAGATTCCTTTGACAAAGGACGACTCATCTTCTTTGTTTGAACAAATTCCTCTAGCTATGAGAAAATTTGGAGGGGATAGATGTGGCCTTTAAGGTTCTTTACGATCTCGTGAGTGATGCCAAGCATGGACTTCTCTTGATCTATCAAATCTCATGTTTGCAGATTTTAAGTAAGCACCTTGGTCTGACGAGAACCTCGCAAGCTTCTTTGATTCAAAAGTTAATAAGGTGAAGGATGATCTCCAAGCTATGATTTGCGAAGTGTAATAATCTTCACCTTGAAAATCAAAACATCTCGCTAGATCGTGATAACCTTCGCAAGAAGAATGAAGAATTAAAAGGTATGTTCTCGCCACTCTTCTTTTTTTTTTTTTTTTTTTTTTTTTTTGCAACTCAAACTCCCTGTTCGTTCTCCAAGCATTAAACCAGAAACGAATAATGGAGATATATCAGATGGAGTCCATTGTTGAAGAAGTTCGAGTTGAGAGAGATGGTTGGATGGAGCAATATAGTCTCTTAGATAATCTTCACACTTATGCGGTGATCAAATAAATAACTTGTCGAAAAGAAAACTTTAATTTATCGCAAAAGCAAGACTTGTTAAGTAATGATTTATCTCGCCTCTCTTATGCTTTGACTAAATCGATTTGGAGTTGCAAACTTTATCGGATGAGAATCGAACTCTTTCACAAGAGAAACGTTCTCTGTTGAATAAGGTGGCGAGCTACTCATGGCGATATGATGTTTGCCAAAAATTATGTGAAGACCAAGAGCAAGCCAATCATTCTTTGAAAAACCAACTGGAAGTAATTGCGAGAGAGATAAACTTATTCAAGGTAGAATAACTTTGAGTGTAAAAGCGAAGCAATTCAAGAACAATGTGTCAATTTAGAAAAATCCAACTCTACTGACGGCGAACGAAAACTCCATACTTGTTTCCAATGAAAAGAATTTGCGTTCTCGATTGAAAGGTTTAGTGGGAGATTCATTTGATGATGTCATGGACCGCTTTGGGAATAATTTCGCAGACTTTAATTCAACATCTTTCTTCTCAAAAGGAAGGTAGTCAATTTATTTGACTATCTTAGTTCATATGTTTATTCCATGAATGCTTTACTACCCTGAAAATGTCGATAATGTTCGATAAGAATTTTCTCTGATTTTGTGTATTTGTTATGCGATTCGAGAGAAAGCTTCGCTCCACTATTTCCACCCTCGGGTCGATTATTCCAAAATTCGCGAGGAAAATGGACTACTCACTTCGCATCTTGCTCGTTCTCGTGACCGTGCGGAGCGAAGACTTGATTATATGTCTCATTGTAAGGACATTGATAGTAAGAATCGTCAAAGGCATTACTACGCCGGTTCCCTCTAAAGGCGGAAGTTCTTGTGAATAACATTTTCTTTGTCGAAGTCTCTTGATCCTATTCACGTCGCTCCTTTGGAAGTAAGTGATGATGAAGTTCTTGATGCTCAGGATAGTGATTATGACTATGAAAGCGGCGAAGACGTCGCTAATATTGTAGTTATCAACAAAGATCGGTGAAAAGTTTTCGATGAGAATCCACCAATTGGCGAGAATAAAGGTCTTGAAAATATCTCAAAAGAACGTCCATTGGTGGCGAAGGTGAAGGCGAAAGTAATTGGTGAAGACGATAAAATTGATGTAGAGAATTAAGCTGTTTGATAACTCTTGCTACAATTAATGCGTTTGTTTTGAAAGATTAAATCCCTTGTTGGATAATCCTCTTACTTTCTTCTTCTTATTTATAACTATAATCTCGCAAGCTTATTCGCTTACATTTTGATGAAATGATTTTTACTTAGTCATCATCAACTTTGCATTGTATTCTTGATGTCGAATTTTGTATTGCGACAAGGTCGCGAGCATCTCCATGAGGGAAGAAACCTACTTTTCTCGTTTTATCATTTTGGTAGTCTTTATTTTATCTCTTCTTGTGGCGACAAGATCGCCGACCGCCTTTACATTTTCATGCAATGGCTCATTGGCCTTGCCTTATCTTCATAAATGTATGTTATCTATTCTCATTGCGACAAGGTGTGCCCAAACGCCTACATTTTTCAAGCAAGGGCCATTGACCTGCCTTATCATTTTGTGTGGTCTTCGAGTTAGGCCTCCTAATTAGAGGTCTTCCCCCTGCCACCTTTTATGGCGACAAAATCGCGGGACGTCCGTAGTACACTTGCATGTAAAGACCCATTGATCTTGTCTTATCATTTTTCAAGTATTTTTGCCTCTGCGGGATGTTTTAGTTGCGACAATATGACAGGCCTAGATATCCTTGCGAACATAAAGTCCCATGACATTGCCGTCGTGCGACGAAATCGCGGGACGTCCGTACACTTTCGTGTAAAGACCCATTGATCTCGCCTTACCCTCGCGTTAGTATTATTGCCTCTGTGAGGATCATTGCACAAATATGACAAGCCTAAGTCTCCTTGCGAAAACAAAGCCTCATGACATTTGCGTCTGTTTTGACACCCCCTAATGGAGAGCGTCGCCCTTATCATCTCCCGGTTGCCCCTTCAAGGAGGCGAAACATCGGCCATACAAGACTAGCTCCTCCCATCGGTCTTAACAACAACCGATTGTTTTCGCAGCCTCTTATCCCTTATACCTATATGGTTTATGGTTACGAGGCTGCACCCTAAGTGGAGTTTTCTTGGGCGAGTAAAAGCACATGCCAAGACTTGCCAAGAATGGCCGGGGGTAGGTTCATCCATCCAGGGCACTGCGGCTCAACCGTGTACCTCGGCGCCTTGTGCATCCACGACTCCTTGGAAGAGACCCTCGGTCGCCCAACCAGGTATAACCTACATATATAGTTGGGAATCCAAGGTATCTCCCAGGATAGGCTTTCATGGGCCCCAAATCTGCATGACCCGAGGTTTCGGGAGCGGTGTAACCTTCCACACGAGCCATGTTAAGAGATACCCCCTTATATGACGCACTTTAGGTCTTACATTTGCCTCTTCGAAATATAATTCGCGAACTAGGGTGTACGCCATAAAGGTTCGTCCCATTCATTCATTCTTTTTAGTCAATCATTCTTCATCATTTGCTATTTGTCTGCGAGATATTCGCCGATTCATTCATTTAATCATTCCTTATCTCTTGTTGTTTTGTTAAGCTATTCATGACTTTTCTGTTATTCTTATCGCGATTTCTTCGCGGATTCTCCCTGCATTTTATTGAATGTCGCAAATATACGCGAAGAAGTACTTCATCTTAATTCATTTTGTCATCTTTCGTTATCACGGATAATATTTCTTTAGATATAACCTATTCCATGGTCTATCCAATTTTTGCCCCACATCTCTTCCTTCGGGTCCATCAATCTATATGCCTTTGTCCGACTACCTCTTTGATGATATAAGGTCCATCCCATTTTCTTGCCAGCTTGCCTCCACTTTCACGTTGATATCTTGGGGTTTCTCAGCACCAAATCTCCTGGTTGGAATTCACGTATTTTGACGCGCTTGTTATATTCTCTAGCCAATCTTATTTGGTAATTCTCCATGTGTCAACGCCTTCTCCCTTTTCTCTTCCAATTCATCCATTTTGATTAGAATATTTCTGCACTAAGATTTTTCTCCCAAACTTCTTTCTTAGTTGTCGGGATCACAACCTCTGTTGGAAGCACTGGCTTGACAACCCCGTATGTTAAGCAAAAAGGTGACATTCCGGTAGCCTCTCTTCTTGTTGTATTGTATGCCCATCTTTGACCGGGTACTTGTTCGCACCATCCTCTATTGTGTCCTTCTAATTTCTTCTTCAATATATCCGCAATTGTCTTATTTGTTGCCTCACTTTGAATAGTTAGCTTGCGGATACGGTGGAGTCGATTTTCCACATTTTATTTTGAATGCATTAAGTAACAATTCTATGTTTTGTCCTTGAATTGTTTCCCATTATCGGATACCAATTTGTTGGGGATCCCAAATCTGCATATGATATTCTCGAATATGAAAATAAAAATATCTTTGTCGCGAATGTGTTGTACAGCTTTCACTTCGACCATTTTGTGAAATAATCCGTTGCGACAATTAAATATCTTCTCTTGTCCAGTTCTGGTAAAAATGGTCCCACAATATCTAAACCCCATTTTCCAAAAGGCCACACACTTTTTGAAGAATTTAAGCGTGCTCTGGTGCATGTATCTTCTTCCGTGTCTTTGACAATCTTAGCGTCTTGCTATTGCTCTCGCGTCCTCATGCATATATGGCCAATAATATCCTTGCGTCTTTGCTTTATATGCCAAAGATCTTCCGCCGCTATGATTTAGGCATCTCCACTATCAGACATCTTCAATATGGTTTCTCCTTCTTTCCTTGTTAGACATCGAAGCGAAGGTCCATCAAAAGAACGCCGATAAAGCCACGCCATCTCGCAATTCATAATTTGTTGCCAGGCTCTTTAACTTGTGTGCTTCCAATCTATTTCTTGGTACCTCGCCTTTCATTAAGTACGCGTGAAGTTCTACTCTCCAATCTTCCTCGCGGCCTTGCATTTCATCTACCACCATCATTATATCTGCTTCTTGTCCCTCCTCTTTATTAATTGATGGCGCTAGTAGCGTTTGTATTTTGATATTCCTCGCGATTGGGTCTATCATCATACTTGATATAAAGGCAAAAAGCGTCTGCCCGAGCCTATTATCTCTCCTTGATATGTGTCTCCATTTTATTTTTCGGTGTCTGTCTTGTGACATTTCTACAAGCTTCTGTATTTCGTAGGGATGGATCATTTGTAGTATACTTCTCTGTTATCGACGGATTGCCAATTGCGGAGTCCTTTGGTAATTCTCACATTCTCCAATTTCATTTCTATTGCAAATCTTAAAGCATGTATTATAGCTTCATACTCCGTTTCATTGTTAGTAGACTCAAATTCCAATCTAAAAGCAAAAGCTAATTTATTGCCTTCTGGCGAAATTACAACAATTCCCACTCCTTTACCTTCTCCATTCGATGATCCATCCACTAATATTTCCCACCGGTTTGGCTCGTTAACAAATCTTTTGGATCTCCATGCTCTTCTTCTACATCCATCATTTCATCTCTTGCTTCCTCTTCTTCCAAAGGAAATTCCGCTGAAAAGTCTGCGACAACTTTGTGATTTGGTTGAAGATAATATTTCATATTTGAATTTATAATGGCTTATTTGAGCGTTCCATCTTTCAACTCTTCCTGATCTTTTTGAATTCTTCATTACTGACTCAATTGGTACCTTCGTTACCACTCTAATAACGTGTGCTTGAAAATATATGCGAAGTTTAAATGACGCATAGACTAACGCCGGGATTAACTTTTCAATCTTGAATAATTCCTTTGACAGCGTTAAAAGTTTTCTTTGATATAATAAATTGGTTTTTCTACTCCACCACGTCCACTCGCAGTAAAAAGCGCACTTAAGGCATGCGATGTCGTCGCGAGGTATATTAATAATTCCTCTCTGGTTACGCATACGCATAATAGATATATCCATTAAATGCTCTTTGATCCCTTGTAAAGCCTTTTCACATTCATCCAGTCCATTTAAATTTCGACCCTTTTTTGAGTTTTGAAAAAGTGTTTGTTATCGGATGACCGCGAAATGAACCTTCCTAGCGACGCTAGTAACCCATTCGACTTTTGAACATCCTTTCTTTATCGCAGTGTCGGCATATCGCGAATAGCTTTTACTTTTTCGGGTCAACGTGTATCCCTTCTTTTGATATAATGTAACCCAAGAACTTCGACGCAACTCCGAAGGTACATTTTTCGGATTGACTTTGATGTTAAAACGCCTCATTTGTTCAAAAATTTCTCTCAAGTCTTGCACGTGATCTTCGCCTTTTACTTTTCTGACATGTCATCCACGTATACCTCTAGTGTTTTGTGTATCCACTCTGCGAACACATTTTCTACCATCCTTTGATACGTTGCTCGGCATTTCGCAAACCAAACGGCATTTTAGTATAACAGTATAATCCTCTTGGGCGAAGAAAGCGGTGTGTTCTTGGTCTTCCTCGGCGAGAGGAATTTGATTGTAACCTTTGTATCCGTCCAGCGATGATACTCTTTCATTCCCTAAAAGATTCAACTAATTTGTGGAATGTCAGTAATGGAAAACTGTCTTTTGGGCAGGCTTTATTCAAATCAAAATCAATACAAATCCTTATTCCTTTGTTCTTCTTTGGAACTATAACCATATTCGCTATCCATTCGGGATATTTTGCTTGTCTAATGATTCTGCGTCCAACATCTTCGCAACTCTTCTTCTATACGAGGGTGATATCTTGTTGCTATCTTTCTAATTCTTTGTTTGAATGGCTTTACATTTTTATCAATTTCTAACTTGTGACAAGCTACCGATGGATCTATACCAGGCATTTCATCCATATCCCATGCGAAGATATCTTTATAATCTACTTGTGGCCAACAGATTCTTTCTTCTTCATCCGCTCCCATGTTAGTTCCAATTTTTAGCATCTTAGGTTCTTCCTTAGTTCCAACATTCACTTCTTTAGTTTGCTCTGCGCATGACGTAAGCGGCCTTCGGTTCTCCCATAGGGGTTGGTCCTTTGGTTCCGTCGCGGGATCATTTCTTCTCCTGAGATCTCGCTAGGTATTCCTTTTCCTTCTTTCGCTTTGATCATGTAAACTCGAATTCTTCTTCTTTCTTAGTCGCCTTCGCCATCTTTTTGCGGTATTTTGATATGTTCTTTCGCTTGTTTATTTGTTCCTCGCAACATTTTACTTCATTTTGATAATATATTCTTCCTTTGTCGGCGTCCCCTCGATCTCGTTGATTCCGGTTGGTGTAGGGAATTTGATACGTTGATGAAGCGTCGGCGCCACGGCTTTTATTGCATGTACCCATGGTCTTCCTAGCAACATGTTGTATGGTGATTCCATGTCTACCACACTCAATGTCTGTGTTTCAATTCCTCCTAACGGAATACGTATTTTTATCTCCCCTTTAACTTTTGTTATGGATTTACCAAAACCTTGAATATTGTATGCGCGAAAATCATATCTTCATCTTTATATCCCATCTTTTTGTAAGCGTGATAGAACATGATGTTTACCAGACTCCACTGTATCGATTAAAACTCCATTCATCACCCATGTTTTCATCGTATTCTGATTTCTCTCCTTCCTTATACACGTTTATTGCAATCACCGGTGGAGATATGTGATCCAAGTTTTCTTTTGATATTTCCTCCGCAAGTGAATGTTATTTCTTGCTTTTCCCAATCTTTCAAAGGTGACGTTATTTCTCGATCTGTAATCTTCTTTCCTTCAAAATCTCGTTTGTGTATCCTTCCTACGATATTTTCATGAAATTTGTTAGCCATTACTCTCATACTGTGCTATATGCCATATCTTTTTCTCTGCTTCATCCGATCCGAGAGTTTCCTTTCTCATTTTCTTGATCTAAACAACTTTAATTGCGATTTTCTTTCCTAAACCAACAAGATTAGGTCCCTGTTTCTAGCGCATATGTAGTAGCAGGTTTTCCCACACTACACCCCTCACTATATTTTGGTTAATTAGTCCATTGAAAGTTGCATAATTGAGAATGTTTATTGATTAATTTCCTGAGTTCTACACAAGAAAAGTAGAATTACACTTAGCAAGTAAAACACTCTTAAACTTTCTCTCTCCTAATGACTTGCCTAACAATTCTAAAAAGATCTCTCCCCCCTACAACAGACTCACTCGACCCTTTATATAGGGTAATACATAGTGGATGATGACTAAGCTATCCTTTATTTTTCGGGAATGTCTCGCGAAGTGTCGCCGGTGTACAACTATTCAATCTCGCGACACTTCTTAACCTTCGCGGATCTCACATCTTCTTTATGTCTCACCTGTTGTTATTCTTTGCGTCGTTTATTTTAGCTCTCTGCGACTGCCTCGCGACATCGTTGTTTATTAACTTCGCGAGTCCTGTACGTTGCGATATTATGATCCTACAGAGGGTGTTGAATCAATATCCCATCTCTATGAGGAAATGGCAATGCCTTCGCCACGCAAAAGAAATCCATGCCCAATATAAGGTCATAATTTTACTATTCGCGTTCTTTTTGTTAAAGTATTAGGGTGCGAGACCGACCCATTTATATTGGAAGAGACTAGGAATAGCGTAATGTGGAGCGTGAAACGTAGTTGTGTTTTGGTTGCGAAACACTTAAATTTTTCTGAGAAACTATATTTTTGTTTATGTGATCCTTCCTGTAGCATGTACTGATGTTAATATAGTTTTTATGCTCGAATTTGTGACAAAGTGACACTCACCAAGTTTATGTGTCGAGTGTAAGTTGAAGAAAGGGAATTTTAGTCTTTTTACTTGCTTTAATATAAGTTGGTTTTACTGAATTTCATTATCAAAACCATCTCCTTTCTTCTCTTTAGTTCTCTTATTTTCTTCATACAACAAAAGTATTTTCATTAAACTTGAGGGAACTGAAGCTTAATTACGTCTTTCAATCGATTGTTTTATGTTTCTTCCTTTGGCAGCTTCAATTGCACAAAGGGTAGGGGAAGAACTCTTTTTTGAATCTGTTTTGAATTTCTTTTAATGGTTTTGATTCTCTGATTCCATATTTAATAGTATTGAAGCTTCTTCATACTCTTATGTTACTCTATGTAATGAAATTGTAATTGTTTAAAACGAATTCATGCTTATTGATTTTGAATCTAGGGTTTATGAAAAGTTAGAGATTTCTTCTAATTTGATTTTGAACTACCATATTTCTATAATTAGCCATGGGTACTCTAAGTCTATTGGAATTAATTTGAATTGTTTTTAAGGTTTTGATTCTCTTGTTTCATATGTAATAGAATTGAAGTTTCTTCGTACTCTTATGATAATCTATGGGATGAAATTGTAAATGTTAAAGACGAATTCATGCCTATTAAATTTGATTCTAGGGTTTATGAAAAGTTAGACATTTCTTGTAATATGATTTTTGAACTATCTTAATTCTATAAATTTTCCATGTACTCTAAATCTATTGGAATTAATTTTTATTTCTTCTTGAGACTCAATTTTAAAAAAATTTAGGGATGTATGAAACAGTTTTATGTCTTGTTTTACGGATTGATTCTCACCAAGTTCCGGTGAGTCTTATTTTTGTTTGAATTTTCTGTGAAAAAATGGCATTTATTATTTTAAATAATCTAAGAATGACTGGTTTTCAATAAGTAATGAAGTCAGGGTGAATTTTTGAGTCTAGGCTACCAAAACTGTAGGTTTCTTTAAACAGATTTTCAGTCTGACTTTTCCAAATAAATTCAACCCTATTACGAAATTTATTATCTTTTTTTATATATGATATCTTATATTCTATTATCTCAAATGAGATGAGAACCAATAGATTTTGATGAAAAATGAAGCCTGTGTGATTTTTGCAGTGAAGACTACTAAATCTGTAAGTTTTCCCTGTAGCGTTTTACTGTTTGACTTACTAGAAGGATTTCGACTTGGTTTATTAACTTATTGTTCTTCCGTATTATTTTTATGAGAAATATTATCCTCTTTTATTTAAAATGGTCCAAAAACCAAAGGATTCCGATAAAAAAAGAATGAATTTTTATGAACTTTGAAATCTGTAGCTTTTCTGAAGCAATTGCACTGGCAGGTTTTATTGGAGTGACTTGGACATGTTTCTGAATTTATTATTTTTATCGTATTTTTTATATTATAGCTTGTCCCTTCCTCTTTTAAATGAGCTAATAACACCCAATTTCATTCTGCAATTAATTTTATACAAATTTTGAACACAGGATGTCCAAACTGAAGTTTCTGAAATTTATGTTCCTATTTTATTTTATATTTCATTTGTTCTTTGAATTATTGAATTACTTCTTTTTAATAATGATTTTTGTATGAAAAGAGAAATTTTCTATTTTCTAAGATGTTATAGTTTTATGAGTTTTAATTTGAAATTAAGCCATGGTAAGTTTTGAATAATAGTGGTTTAAAACGATTTTTTCGTGAAAAATCTTTTATTTTAATGCACTTATTAGTTATGAATTTATATTCATCTCTATGATTTGATAGTCACATGTATTTATGATTTTTTTATACGTGGGAAAGCTAAGGTAAGTTGATTTCATTTCATGGTTTATGAATCAAAATTTGTTGCTGGTTTGTTTGATACTCGTATTTAACGATGTTTGCGAACTATTTTTTGATTACGTTGAGCATCCTCTGGGTTACGAACCCTACTGACGAATTTTTCGGGACCACAAGGGGAAATAAATATTAATAGTGACATGCGGAAGGATTATCCGGGATGATAGGGTAGTTTTCTGATAAACCATGACAATTGGTTAATTGGACCCTCATAGTAAACTACTGCAAACTCACTTGTTTTAGATGATTTTGATTGTGTATCGGATTTGTAAGGCCTTTGATACTTCGGTATGGATATGCTCTACATCTTAATACATTATTTATAGTTTATTCGATTCGATATCTTATCGTTATCTTCATTTGGGCATTCTTTATACTCGTGTTATCGTACCGTTATCTTTCTACTAGGTTGTGGCTCACCCTTCTGTTTTATTTGTTTTCCACATAGTTTGAGGGAGGCTTGAGGCAGTAAGCTTTCTAAGCTTGGTGTTTAAAGCTTTGGGGGTCAAAATGAGTACGTTCACTTTGAGTTCATGTATATATCCACGTGTTTATCTCGGTTGGTTTGTGAAAATTAAAATTGTATTTCCGACTGATTTGGTTTGTAAAATTAAAAGTAGTATTCTCTTTTCTTGATTTTGTAGTTTGTAAAAAGGATATTCTAATTAGATAAGTGTGGATCATGTTTAGATGCTTCCATGTTAGACATCTTGTATTCCACACTTTTTGGTTAACTGTAATTTGAACAAAATTTTCTTGTATTGTTTAATACCATAACTTTTACTCTTGTTTACAAACTATTTTCAACATGTGCATCCCAAAAATGGAAGCTTAGTGGATTTGGAACTTGTCAGCTGATCAAACTCCTCGTCCGATTGGAAACAATTTTTTTCTTCGGGCAGTCACAATAATCATTTATGGCCATCACCAGAAAATATAGTTTTCCTTTCCATTCTCCAACTTGAACATCCGCATTGCGAACTTTCCCTCGACTGGTTTGTGGTTCTGAGTTAACATCCTTGTTGGTGCTAGCCGCACTGGTGACTTAATTTCAATGTTAAGCCAACATCTGGATGAATAAAGGGACTTAGTAGCACCGATATCAGCCATCGGTAATACCCATTCTCCACTGATATTCACATCAATGGACATCAGTCCAGAAGATATTTTATTTTTGGTGTGTGTTCCTTACTCCCTAGTAAGCGACTGATGTTGCGATGTTGGATCATACCAACATCATGTTGAGCCTTCCCGAGTATCATGTTGTATCTCATCAACACTTTCAACGTATCCGATACCCTTAGTGTAGTTCTTATATGTAGAAAAACATGTTTCACCATTATCAAGTTGTTGCGAGGACATCATTCGTGTCTGATCAGCAAGCAATGAGTCTTGGATATAAGGTTCACATACGTTTTATGCTAACCTTTGGACTGATCTTCGTCCCATCCTTTCTAGACCTTGTACTTTTAATGTGGATCCCTCACTTAAAATAAAATTCACAACCAATTTCAAAAAACAACAAAAAACTCAATCATCCTTCTACAATCCAACGTGAACAAAGAGACTCTTAACCAGGGCTCTGATACCCGAATTCTATCACAGGTTCAAACTATACGATGCAACAACCAAACTTGACAACGATACTATGATCCACAACACAGTATCATCCAATTCGCACTTAGCCAATTACTACCCTTCTTCTTGACTAAAACTATACTCAGCCTATAATAAACAGAGGTTCTGCTCACAATCATTAAAACTGCCAAATCAAAACACACACTCCACTTGATGCATAAATAGTAACCCAAACTAAGGGACAAATGCGCTAACAGAACTTAGCTTTAATCTTGGACGAAGCCTTATTATTACTGCATACTTAGGGTTACACAAAATCTTCTTGTTACGGATACCCAACTCATCACAAGATCATGCTTTTATATCCTTACAAAATTTACACAAAACAATTGACCAGCAATTACAACTTACTCTATGCAAGGTAGTTGGCCAACCGTGCCAACTTGTTTAACTCCTTTCCTAAATCTACAAGGGCAGTCCCTAGCCTTTAGAAAAGCATAAAGCAAACACCAACTCTTGTAACCAACTTGTAACCGTCAAGGCCAGGTGTCTGGCACATGTCTCTAGCCTTACAACACCATGGTAGCTTGTCCCAACCAAAGTACAACCACCATAGTTGTGTGTCATTCCCCCAGTGATGCAAGTATGATAATGCAATCCTTGCTTGTAGGCCTACATGCCTCATGCACACAGTTTATGTGCCAAACTCTTTTAGCATATATTGATGCTAATCTCGCATCTTTGCCCATGTTCAAACCTTGTTTGGCTCATGCCTTTGCATAGTCTGCAACTCTGAATACAATATGCATTTATGGCATTGGCCAACTTACAGATAATGCACCATCTTAGCGCTTTATTACTAGGACGCTTGACCGACCAGTCATAGTTATACACATGCTAGTATAATATTTGATTGTTCTTCGTGGCTTCATTGCTGTAATATTATCTAAAACCAAATAAATTTTGGGGAAAATGAATATAAAAGTCGATTAATGGAGTTTTTGTTTTTCTTGTGTTTGATTAGAAATAAGGCATATTCTATTTTCGAGGAGGGATCCCCTCACACTTTTATTATCACACTATCTCACACGTTGGACGTTATTTTTGCGAATAACAACCAAACCATGATGGATTTGAAGCTAATATTTCAGGGATATGTTATTAATACATAGCTCTACGTTTCTACCAAAAAAGACCGTATTCCGAAACGTATAACACTTCCATCTACAACTTTGAAAATGAACCGTTTAGAATTAACGGATTTTTGGTCGTTGAAATTAAGACCGATAGATGGAGAGGTTTTATATTTCGGAATGTGCTCGTTTTTAGTAGGCATATAGAACTTGGTAAGAGGAACATGTCCTCAAAAGATTAGCTTCAAATTCATAATGGTCTGATTTTTATTCATAAAAATGAATTCTAATGTGTGGGATAGTGTGATAATAATAGTGTGAAGGAATCCCTCCACTCTATTTTCATAGTCATTTGATCAACAAAAGATTTGTTAACAATCAAATCAAGTAAATCCTATTCCAACTTATATCTTAGACAAAATTTGTTGATTGCTGAAGTTTTTCTTTTTTCATAAATTTTACTAGTAAAGGGCATGTGCGCTGCACGTGTTGTCGAGTTAAAATACATAAGTACTGCCGAATCATTTAGAGACAGCCATAACAATATACAAATTAGAAATGACTTAAAGACGTAACCATTGATTTCAGACCCATTACTAAAACCCTCAATTCCGTCCACTTCCTGCAGCCGTTGGCCGAGCCTTAAAGCCTAGTACATCTTACCAGTAAAGAATGTTGCGTTACTCAATGTCTCTTCCAAACCTAGATGGAACAAAGTATTACGAATGTCGAAACTTAGTTTAAGCAAATCTATAATTTCAGACCACATAATCCTTCATAATTTTGGCGTAAGAATTCCAAAGGAAAGGTCCATGACTTGCGCTCTCTATTATGCAATGAGAATAAGATGAAACTTTTTGCACTCGCATTCCATTGCCTGATTGCATTATCGTCATAGGTTAAAGTAAGATGCAGTAGGAGTTAAACTTTGTGTAAGACCAATTTTTTTGAAAGTATGTGTAAGGAAACAATAATAGAAAAGTGGTATATGAGACTCTTAAACAATATAAGAAAGCATATGAGTAAATGGTGAAAAGCTCGATTTCCTGATGAATGTAGAGAAGTGGCATATGACATACATATATATCAAAATGTTAAGAACTAAAAATGTTACTTATTCTAGCTGAACATTACTGAATAAGAATTTAGCAAGTTCCGACTTCATTATACTAAAATCTAAAATCCAATTATGACTCAAGTTCTACACTAAGTGTTTCAAATATCTGCTATGTTGAATTTGTGTTCAAATATGCACACCTCACATCCAATTGAATAGTGATAAGTTGGTAATTTAGCACATATTGTATAGGTTAAAATTCCTCATTTATAAATAGCTCTACTCTTCTCATGTTCACGGCCAATGTATGTTCCATGTGCAAAATAGAAGTTCAGGCATTATATACATGTTGCACCACAACATAATAGAAATTCCTACCAAATACGACATTATCTGCGTCTATTCAAGTTAGAAATCTTCATACCTCCCAATGAAGAACATCAGTGACGCAGACATTCAGAAAATACAATAGGAAAAAAAATTACTTGCATGCTAAGATTTCCTTTGCTTAACAAATTCGCCACTTCTTTTTGCTTGGAGTGTAAAAGTAGAACAAAAATCTTTACTATATATGGGCTACTACTTGTAATATAGATACAACTGCCACAGATATAGCGTTTCATGAGCAAGCAATTCAGTGCAAACATTCAGCATGTATGTCATACATTGCGATAATGTAAGCGGCTTTTCATTGGGTTGCGCCTACCAAAAAATGCCCACTCTATTTATAATTTTGAATTCTCACAAATTCAATTTTTAACAATTGTAAAGAAGTGTCAAAAAATGCAAAGAAACAGCCGAAAGCTGTGAGAGATCTTTACATCTTGCCAGCTTTGGGATGTATAACAGTAGTCACCTTCTGACGTTCACAACCATTATAGTCATCTCCTCCCAGTTACCACTACTCTTCTCTTTCTTACCCACACCACCTTTTCTTTTGCCGCCGCCTTTTTTGGGTGGAAATACATCAATATCTCTCTTGAATTTTCTAGCAAAGTACACATTTTTCGGATTTTAATAAGCTCAATCAACCATTCTTATCAGATCTTTTTTTGCTGCTAATTAACTACGTATATGGATATCAAGAACTTGTATAAACCTCACTGTTAGCTTTCAGCTGACAATCTAACAGATATACATAAGTCTGACAGGCCCCAACATTTTAATATGGAACTTATAAGACATATCTTTTCAATCTTGTAACTGCTCAAGCCTGATTTTTGGTAGGAGGCCACTGTAATGAAGGATCATACGCATCCTTGCTAAATGCAAGTTGAACTTGTTGGTGCTATTGTTGCTAATTATAAGTTGTTTCTTCAATTTATTGTGCAAAGTCATCAGAGACCTCATTTAGAACATATGTTAAGTTACAACAGCAAATCGAATTCCCTACAATCAAAAGTTTTTCTTCTCAACAAATCATCGAACACTTTATGTACTTCAATTCACATAAAAACACTGGATTGAAATTAAATTCAGTTGAATATACTTCAACAAATTTAAATTCTCACTCAAATCACAATTACAAAAAAACCCATCCTTTTACAAAACCAAACTCATATACAAAAACACCAAACCAACTCATAGAAATCAAATAAGAGAAGGACATAAATTGAAAAAAAAAAAAGTGAAAAACATTACCCAATGACTCAATGAGATTAATCTTAAGTGAATGCTCAATTGCATGAAAAGCTCATACATCTAACCAAGTCCTTCAGCATTACCAGTTGATCCCTGTAATCAAAAAATAAATCAAACGAAACAAAAGAGTGTTAAAAACAGGAGATAAAATCCTAATCCTAAAAAAAATATAACAATCGTTGCGAATCAAAAAATTTAAAAACTCACCTTGTACTGAACAGGGAGACGACCAGATCTGGTTTTAGAAGTGGAAGAGAGCATAACAGAGAGTCTCCCTGAAGATGAGAGGGGGAGGAACTCGCATTTGCAATTTGAATTTGTTTCTCGAAAGATGGTGATGCAAATGTACATTTCTACCCTTTAGCTAGTACTTTGACAACTATAACCTCGGTTTATTTTTACTTTGATTTTATTTTGAGGGATAATTTTATAAAAAGGGCCTAAATGACCTCTTTGCTTAATAATAGTAAAGATTGGATTTGGTTTCATGGTGCACTTCTAATAATTTCCTAATTTTTTATTTTTAATTGTTTATTGATATAAAAAGATTTCAGGAAGGCAAAGAATAGGATCCGAAAGGAAACAAGACTTAACAAACGACACAAGACCCATCATTCCATAGCTATGTTATTGCTTAACGTGCCAAATAACACGTAGGATGGTACATCCCGCGAACATAACTAAAAAGTAAAAATACCAAATAACTTGACAACCAAAATTCATTACCGACAATTATCATCATTACCAGGACCTCCTTAATGGAAACCGTAACCGTTTTCATGTTTTTCATCAATTTTTAAATCATAGCAATTTGGATTCGATATAACCGGCGTAACATCTTTGGGGTCTCTGGCTTCGTTTTTTTCATTGACTACTTGGACATAATTGAAATAACTGGATATTCCTAAACTTCATTCTGAAGGGAAATGACCGCTACCCATCTGAGTCGTAGTATGTCGATTTTTCCATCCTTGATTAAAGATTTCTCCACCGAAATCTATTTCTGTGGCTGTCTTTGATAATTGGGTAAAAAGCGAACTTGGATAATACCCCACAGGAATACCTTGTACTTGCACCCACCAATTTCCACTATTTTGGTCTTGCAAAATTATTCATGTCAATCCTTACGACAAAATTGGCAAAAAATTTAAGACATTAATTACTTCTATTTTAGTACCTTGTGTATACTAAAGGTGGCATCTTTTTGGTCTCCTTTGAAAGCGGACAATTCTGTGAAATTGCAACCAATGGCGATATCTGAGGATGTATGAACAAAACCTTCACAGTCGATGTAGGAGCAGAATATCGCGACATCAGTATTTTGAGAGAGTAATAAACAACTATGTTGCGAAGGCGTCGCAGGGAAGTGATTTAAATGACGCAATGGATGACAATAGCCCAAAACATGAGAAAAGTGTGAAGACTTGGCGAGATTTAGGAGTGTCGCAAAGAAGAATGTTTATAACACTCGCGACACTTCGCGAGTCATTCCCGAAAATAAAGGACAGCTTAGCTGTCATCCACTGTGTACTATCCTATATAAAGGGTTGAGTTAGTTTGTTGTGGGAGGATTCTTTTGGAATTGTTAAGCAAGTCATTAGGAGAGAGAAAATTAAGAGTGATTGTAATTTCTTTAGCTCTGTTCTACATTTCTTTGTAAACCTTTCAAGAAAACAATTAATAAAACATATTGTTACTCATCTCCAAATGGATTAATTAAACAAATTCAAGTGAGGGATGTAGTGTGGGATTTCCTGCAACTACATATGCGCTAGAAACAGGGACGAATTTGAGTACAAAGAGAAGAATTTCATACAATTTCTAGCAGATTATTGAAATTAAGAAATGGCTAGAAGAAGAGGAACATCAGAACAACCAACAACCATAAGAAGAAGCAGAAGATTGGCTGGGGAAAGGAGAAATGAGGTAGGTGAACCCTCAAGAGTAAACACAAGAAGTGAAGAAGAAGGCCAAATTCAACCACCGATTCAACCAGCGCCGAATAGAGTAATAGATTATGATAGGGTGAGTGTGCATACATGGAGATCAGATTCTATAGAAGAAAGAGAAGAAGTGCAACAAGTGATAAATAATAGACAGGAAGAGAGAAATCGAGAAGAGATGGGAGAAACAATTCGTGGAAATGAAGAAATTGCAAACATTAGAAGCGTTGAGACAGACAATACATGAAGAAAGGCGGTTAGAAAGCAGAAGAACGCACAAATTTAACAAGACAAAACCACGAATTAAGGATGGAAAATAGGAGGCTGCAAAATAGAAGATCAAGAAGTAATAATGATCGAGATAAGGATCGATTAGAGAAAACGTGAGAAGAACATTACTGCAGAAAACGTCAATGAAGAAAATTTGGAAAGAGAATCAAATTTTGGTGAAGGAGGTCGCGAAGAGAGAGAACTAGTAGAGAATCGTTATATTTTGGTGAATGATCAAAATGATGGAAATCAAGAAAATAGGCAGCCTCAAGACGAGAATAACCCGGTTAATGAAGAAAATCGGGGAAGAAGGAAGGAGAATACTACATGGGAGAGAAACGCAAAGGAAACAAAAGGAAATTGAAGATGACATTGAAAAGAATTATCTTTTGAACAAGCGCGTCTAGCTCGCGAGAGAGAAAGATTGAGAGCGAAATGGAAAATCGGGGAATTGGAAGAGGCGATTCGGCGAGAATAATCATGACAATCGAGAAAGAAGGCGCGAGCGAAATCGCAACAATGGAGATATCAACGAAGAATATGAAAGAATACAAAAAGAATTGATAGACAGCCAATAAGAGAAAATGACAGATATAATGGTGTGAGAATTTGTGAAGGAGATGAGGAGAAACTCGCGAGAGAAAGAAGAGAAGAGAGCAATGAACGAGAAAATATAAGTAGACACGAACGAAGAAGGAGGGAAAGCGAGAATTAAAGAGACCGATAAATTCAAATTCGAGGCAAATGAACAAATTCTGCGAGAATTGGCGAGAGATGAGAGGATTGAGCATCGAGAAGAGAAGGAGGGAGAAGACAGTTAGATGAAGCTATCGCGAGAGAAATTTGCGAAAAATCCTTTTACATTAGAAGTGCGGTTAGGAGGAATACCCCAAAGTGCAACTTACCAGCATTAACTAGCATTTTTGATGGGTCAACTTGTGCAAGTACAACACATCAAGGCTTACGTGAGATGTATGCTACGGTGGGAAAACCATGATGCTATATTGTGCAAATACTTTGCGTCGAGTTTAACGGGAGAAGCGTTGAAATGGTTTGAGGGTCTACCAAGGAATACAATCACGTCATTCAATCATTTACAATCTATATTTTTAGGGGCGTATATAAGTAACAATTCTTCGCGACCTGGCATTGAAGATGTATTTGGGCTAAAACAAAGAATTGGCGAGAGCTTGAGACATCTGTTTAAGATGGAAGACAATGTGTAGCGAAATGGTGGACGGGTGGATGAAAGATACCTCATACTATCATTCATAAATGCTATGTTCGCAACCAACTTATTATATGTTCAAGTTTTCGAGTCAAGAATACAATCACGATGACCGAATTGAGAGAATTGCAAGAGGAATATATTGCTTTGGAGGAAAGACAAAATGAAGTAGAATCGTATCCAGTCGCGAATACAAGTTCAAGTGCTGCGAATGCAAGTTTGTTACCCAGATTAATACAAACAGTGGCGAGTACCTCACAAGGGCAACAAGAAAAAGTAGTAGATGATGGACAACCAAAATTAGTAGCGATGGGAAGCCGAGATCAGGAAGAATTTGAAAGAGAAAGAAACTACTATAATCGTGGCGGCAATAACAAGATTCGAGAGACTTGATCACCCGCAAGAAACCTATGGAAGTCAAAAACGAGAATTATCATGGAGGACAACGACGTCATAGAGTAGTATGGGAAGAAATCAAGATGCTACCACTAAATACTAGTGTGGAGAAGATATGGGAAGCTATACTCTTGATGGAGAATATACCCGCACCATGGAACATGGGGAGTGAACCGCCACCACGCGATAGAAGTCACGAATTCTGCTCTTACCATCGTTTTCATGGACATCTGACAAATGACTGCCGAAACATCAAAAGAATTATCCTTAGAATGATTGATCAGGGGAAGTTGAATCACTTTTTAAAAAGCGAAGAGAAAGTTCAACATTTACCGCCGCCACCATCAAAGGGAAAAGAAACGTTCATGATAGAAGTTGGGGCGAAAGCTAAAAATTTGTTTTGCAACTTCATTGTTCATTCATATCGCACCATTGAAGATTTTCATGATAACGTACTCAGTAGGGTTTTTTGCGAGGGATGTTAATGATAAGGAGGTAATGAACATCGCGAGGAAATCGCGATTAAAAGAATGGCAATTACAAATTATCTCTTTCTCTCGGAAGAAATACCCAAAGGTAGAGAAATACATGATAACCCGTTGGTGGTAAACTGGATATTAATCCAAAACTGTTGATGGGGAAGATGATGAAGCAGAAAATTCTTTGGGTAATAAATAGAATATTAATCGATCTTTGGGAGCTCGTCAACATTCTTTTTACCATACTTACAAGACTATGGGAGGAAAGGATGAAGATTTGATCCCTTCAACATACAAAATATATGGTTTCAATGGTACGCGAACAAGCCCAAAGGAGAAGTACACATGAGAATACCTTTGCAAGGATTGTCAACTGATATTTTGTTTTGTGTGGTCGATGTGGAATCCCCTTATAATGCATTGATTGGAAGACCATGGTTGCATGAAATTCTGGGTGTGGCGTCAACGTATCATCAGTGTATAAAGTTTCCCCATCCTAGTGGTGTTGGAATTATAAAGGGAGATTGGATAGAAGGGGAAAAATGTTATGAGATTGATGTGGAGAGCTGTGAAGAGAGAGCCGCAAAAAAAAGGGATGGAAGAAGAATATACAAGAGGAACAAAGAAAAGAAAGATTGATGGTAGATAACATAAATATAAGAAGAGAAGACACATTGCGAGATGAAGATATGAAGGCGGTTGAAAGTCATCTTTGGAAAAGAATTATTCGAGAGGTTTTAATGATACGAGAGGCGAGAGGAAGCGGGGAGTAAAAGGTGTAAGAAGTGAATAATTGCGAGAAGTAACAAAGACTAAGTGGCGAAGGCACGTCAAGGACAAGAAGAATAAAAGGTAGTTGAAGACGCTTTGCGAAGTGAATGCGTGAAGGCAGTTGAAAAATTGTGATGGAAAGGAAACGATAAGAGATTTGAATGGTGAAGAGGCAAAGTGTAGTAAGAGCAAAAAGTATAAGAAGTGAATAATCATCAAAAAGCAACAACAAAAGATTGTTTAGAGTAAGAGTAAGAAACAATAATTGAAGAAGAAACATGCGAAGATCTCGCCATTAAAAAATGTATGATACTGTGATTGAAGAATTGAAAACGAAAATGATTAAACAATGTAAGATTGTGCGATAGTTTCGCAAACAGAATGAATGCTTGAATGAATTAACAAAAATGAATGAGTGAGTGAATGGGACGAACCTTTATGGCGTACACCTTAGTTCGCGAATGATATTTCGCAAGAGGCAAATGTAAGACCTAAAGTGCGTCATATAAGGGGTATCTCTTGACATGGCTCGGGGAAAGGTTACACCGCTCCCGGAACCTGAGTCATGGAGATTTGGGGCCCATGAAAGCCTATCGGGGAGATACCTTGGATTTCCAACTATATATATAAGGTTATACTGGTTGGACGCCGAGGGTCTCTTCCAAGGAGTCGAGTGTATGCTCAAGGCGCCGGGGTACACGGTTGAGCCAAGAGTGCCTGGGGCATTTGAAGTGTCTCGGCCATTCTTGGCAAGTCTTGGTATATCTTTGCACTCGGCCCAAAGAAAACTCCACTTAGGGTGCGGTATCGTAACCATAAACCATATAGGTATAAGGGATAAGAGGCTGCGAAAACAACTGGTTGTTGTTAAGACCGGATGGGAGGAGCTAGTCTTGTATGGCTGATGTACGCCTCCTTGAAGGGGCAACCGGGGAGAAGATAAGGGCGGCACCCTCCATTAGGGGAGTGATAAGTGTCAAAAGACGCAAATGTCATGAGACTCTATTTTCGCAAGGAAATATAGACTTGTCATATTTGTGCAATGATCCTGTAGATGCAATAATACGACGCGAGGATAAGGCGAGATCAATGGGTTATTGCATGAAAATTGCAAAAACGTCCTGCGATTTCGTCGCAAAGACGATAATGTCATGGGATTTTACACTCGCAAGAGTATTTAAGCCTATCATATTGTCGCGGATAAAATATCCTGCAGAGGCAAAAATACTTAACAAATGATAAGACAAGGTCAATGGGTCATTACACAAAAATGTAAGGACGTCCTGCGACTTTGTCGCAACGAGGGGTGGCGAAATAAGACCTTTAATTAGGAAGGCAAAATAAGACCACACAAAAAACGATAAGGCAAGATCAATGAAACTTTTCATTTGTGGAGACAATATGCGATCTTGTCGCAATAACGAGCTTCAGCATAATTAAAGATATAGACATACACAAAATTGAGAAAGTAAGTATGCTTACGAAACCGAATAACAGAGGCAAATCCCCCATTTGAAAATGAATAACAGAGGCAAGTATGGGAATGAATAGGATAAAGTTTTGTTATTCATTTCCATATGAGGAATTTATGCATTCATAATATCAGTTAGTCGAAGTATAAAAGAGAATTGCTTGATTAATATGTGCAAGTAAAGAAAACGAAGATTGAATTCGCATTTGACAATCCAAGAAAATTGAAAGAGTATATATATTACAAGAAGGGGAAGAAGAAAAAGAAGTTATTTCTTTGAAGATTCTTCTTCTTGGTCAGATTCTTCAGTTTCATCATTTCTCTCGCCAGATTCTTCTGCTTCGCTAGATTCACTATCAGAGACGTCTGAGAAAGGCGTATCTTCAGTAATATCATCGTGAAGACAAGGATATGAAATGAGAGGAATGCGGTGGTCACTGTAAACCATTTTAATAGTTTGATTGCGAAAACGAACAGCAGTATTGTTGAAATTCGCCACCGTAGCTTGCAATTGTTTCTGCAACTTAGCATACTTGTTATTGCGAAAAGAAATGCCTTCTGCGAGTTCCCCTTTTTCAGACTCAAGTTCTTCAATCCTTGTTTGAAATCTCTTCTCGGATTCTGCAAAACACATGATAATGAATTAACAACACAATAACAGTATTACAAAGATAAAGAGCAGCAAAGTATAATAAACAACCTTCTCTGTTAGATATCATATCTTTAACCAAGGCAGTATGCTCGGCATGAAGGCTAACATCAACACCTAAATTATCCTGGCATTATCTAGAACCTTCGCAGCCCAAGCAAACTCATCATCATTATTTATAACAAGAAGTGAACGAACTTGCTCTTCTCGCTCAATAAGCATGGCATTCTGGCGAAGAGATTCATCTCGTTCAATTTGTACTTCGAGAAGAGACTTTTGAAATGTTGCTAATGCCTGTGCACCCTTATTAGCAATACGATCTTTCTCATCTATAAGGCCACTAATTTTCTTCCTTTGGAGCTCGATTTTTCTATGGGAATCAAGATACATTTGTTTAAATCGGTTGGCTAAACCTAAACTAGCTCTATGCTCAATCTCTAAAAGGCGACATTTATTTCGAAGTTCATTTAGTGAAAGGGAATCAATTTTGTTTGACGAATTACTTAAAGACTCGTTGAGATGGGTGAGAAGAACATCATTATCCATGGGCTCGGGAAATGAATGGAGAAGAATGGCTTCTTCAGAGAGGTTATATATGTCTGCGAAAATAATAAATCAGGCAAAGAATAATAGCTAACAAAGTAAAGATGACTTGAAGAGTAAAAACTTTATACCGTAAAGTTCTTTGGTTAGCGCTTTGAAGAGTAGACATCTTAGTCTTGAGAGAAGCGATTCGATCTCCAATTGTTGAATTCTTTCATTTTTATTGCGAGATATCGCAACCTCAGCTTCTAAATCTCGGATCTTTTCTTTAAGTTGGAGATTTTTCTTGCGAAAGTTGTCGCATCTTTTCTCGAGATCTGAGGCAACAACAAAAGAAGCTCTCCCAGACTATAAAGGAAAAAAGAAATTGTTAAGATAAAAGCTTATAATCGAAATTACATAGAAACAAAGGAATATGAACATACCAAATCGAGAGCATTTAAATGACGGAAGTCAACGTTCGGGAAACTCGCGAAAAGATTCATTATCCTCTAATAGTGGGGCATCGCAGATTTTAGCGAGAGCTCCGCAAAGTAGCTTGATTAGATGATCATCTCCTAATCCTTGCATAGAATTGGAGAAGACATTGGACAATTGTGCCATAACGAAGTAGTCAAACGATTCCCTTCCGCGGAGGAAGTACCAACCTCATCTTCACCCTCATCGGAATCTTCATTGGTTTGAGAAGAGAGCGGGGTTTTCCGTTTTTAGAAAGCGGAGCGAAGACTTGTCTTTGCGAAAAGTAATTTTATCCTTGCCTTTAACCTTCGCGGCTTGACCTCTTCAAAGTCAACCTTCGCATACGCATGAAGATAAGAAACAGAGGCAACAATATTGTTTAAAATAACAAAAGAGAATGTTTCTTACTTCATCCGTGAGCGATCGGAGTACCGCCAGCGTACTCGGCTTTGGATCTTCTTTATACTTCTTTCTCATTCTGGTGATCTAAAATTTTTTGAAAGTTAATAAATAAAAGAGAAAGAAAATGTCGCAAAGTGAAATTGAAAAAAGGAAATATTTCTCTTTTGACTCCTCAGGCCACTTAAATTCCCAAGGATGGTAATTCATGAGATGTGCAGGGAGAACATGTGAACCTGCGATGTAAGGTCCACTCAAAAATAAAGGAACAACCCACCACTTCTCATCTTTAGAATGGCGGGGAGTACTATTGTTGCCCGAATGCCAATCAATATCATCGGAAACATTATCAATTCTTTTCAGTCGAGCGCCCCAGCGAGATTTATCATTTCTCATGTTTATTACTGCATAATTCGCAAAGAAATTTTCTACAGTATACTTCTCAGGGACTATCTCCAAATTTGAAAAGTTAGGATCTCTAACATTAACAGGATATAAAGATCCTTTACCAGCACCGCGGTTTGCGAATTCAAGCATCAAGCGGATGCAGTCGCCACTCAACTGATAGACAGCTCGCGAGAATTTTTCATGAGCAAGGATTTCATGGAATAATGGTATCTCGGGATTATATAGAGGAATGGGAAGTCTGCGAGGAGTTGACCTAGCGAGACTATGATTTTATGATCATCACATTGATGATCATAAAACGATTTTGCAGAGAGAATAGACGAAGATTCTTGATCAGGAATGGTTGATAAGGTGAAACCCTTCTCTTTTAATTTCTTTTGAGTATCTTCAAAAAGGGGTTTATATGTACGACCCAATGAAGCCATTGATATAGTATGGGAATGAATGGGGAATGGAAGATTGGGAGAATTGAAGGGGAGGATTACAGTAGCAGTAGCGCAAATTGCGGAAGAAGAAAGTTAAACGAAAGTTGCAGAGGGAAAATAAAAGAGAAAAAGAGAAGGGTAAGAAAGCTATATATAGAGAAGAGAATCCTCGAGAAAAGAAATGCATTTAATGCGAGATAGGACGTGAATGGTCAAGAATAAACGGTTGAAAAAGACGTGTCAAGAAAAGAGTGGAAGAAGAAACATGAATAAAACGAGTAAAAATGAACAATCGCGAGATAAAGATGAGCAGTTGCGTCACTTTAAAATATTGGTTCTCATGACATTCTCTTCTTCGCAGAGAAGACATGATAAGAGGCAAGATGTAGGAGCAGAATATCGCGACATCAGTATTTTGAGAGAGTAATAAACAACTATGTTGCGAAGGCGTCGCAGGGAAGTGATTTAAATGACGCAATGGATGACAATAGCCCAAAACATGAGAAAAGTGTGAAGACTTGGCGAGATTTAGGAGTGTCGCAAAGAAGAATGTTTATAACACTCGCGACACTTCGCGATTCATTCCCGAAAATAAAGGACAGCTTAGCTGTCATCCACTGTGTACTATCCTATATAAAGGGTTGAGTTAGTTTGTTGTGGGAGGATTCTTTTGGAATTGTTAAGCAAGTCATTAGGAGAGAGAAAATTAAGAGTGATTGTAATTTCTTTAGCTCTGTTCTACATTTCTTTGTAAACCTTTCAAGAAAACAATTAATAAAACATATTGTTACTCATCTCCAAATGGATTAATTAAACAAATTCAAGTGAGGGATGTTGTGTGGGATTTCCTGCAACTACAATCGAGGTTGTAGCAACTTGATCTTGTAGTCATCGGGCTAAAAAAAATTAATAAAAATTAGACAATACAAAACAAAAACGCCGAACCATCCTACATTACAGTGGATTCAAACAAAATTCTTATGGGGAATGTCTAACTAATATTTGTCCTAGTCAGGAAGTTTAATATATTGTAATAATGGTTTAATGTTGAAAATAAATAAATATGAGACGACTTTCTGCACAGTAATAACACTTACCGTCCACAGTATAAAGAATCTGGTTTGGTTATCACCATATATGGCTTTGGATACCTATTTAAGAAAACAAATTAAAATTTAATGGCGCACGGAAAACAATTTGAACTGTGGAAACATAACCTTGGATAGACAACTCACTTCCCATCCATCTTCAATACTATTGTGATCATCATATTCACCGGCTGTAACCCAAATTTGAGATACACTTATCTCAAGTGGTGTTTCCACAACCGGATTCCAAAGATTTATTTTTGCTTGTGCTCCTAGAAAATTTCCGAATACCCTGAGCGTACTAGAAAACATGTTTTTCAAATTAGTACAACCGATATGAAAAAATCTAATAAAACTTTTCGGATAAAATAATTATAAATATATACCTCATGGCTGTCCCTATTACCGTTTGAATGTCCTGTATTAGTCGAAAGTTTCGAACGACCATATTTGTGCGAAAGTATTGAACGAGAATCTTTTATATTGTAGGATCAGAATATCGCGACATCAATACTTCGCGAGATCAATAAACGACAGCATTGCGAAAGTATCGCAGATGAGTAATATAAATGACGCAATGAATGACGACAGCTAAAACACGAGAAAGATGTGAAGACCTAGCGAGATTTAGGAGAGTTGCGAGATTATATATTTGTACACTTGCGATATTTCGCAAGTCATTCCCGAAAATAAAGGACACCTTAGCTGTCATCCACTATGTACTACCCTATATAAAGAGTCGAGCAAGTCTGTTGAGAGGGATCTTTTCCGGGGGTTAGGCAAGTCATTAGGATAGAGAAAGTTTGTAGTGATTGTAATTTCTTTAGCTCTTTTCCATTTTATCTTGTAAATATTCAAGGAATTAATCAATAAAAATCATAGTTGTTCATCTTCAAATGTCTTAGTTGTGTGGATTCTTGTGAGGGGTGTAGTGTAGGATTTCCTGCAACTACATATTGACGCTAGAAACAGGGAGTAGAGTAAGGATTGACATCGTGATTTGAAATAATTTGGAGTAATAGGGAAGGAATTTCATATAATTTTCAACAGTTTACCAAAATTAAGAAATGGCTAGAAGAAGAAATACATCCGAGCAACCAACAACTCTTAGAAGGAGTAGGAGACTTGCTGGAGAAGGGAGAAATGAAATGGGAGAATCCTCAAGAAGGAACATAAGGAATAATGAAAAAAATAAAATTCAATCACCAATTCAACCAATAGCAAATAGAACTGTGGATTATGATAGAGTAAGCGTGCATACTTGGAGGTCAGACTCTGTGGACGAAAGGGGAGAATAACAACAATTAGTAAACAATGGACAAGAGGAGAGAGACCGAGAAGGGATTGGAGAAATAATTCATGGAAATGAATAGATCGTAGCATTAGAGGTGTTGAGACAAACAATACATGAAGAAAGACGATTAGAGGCAGAGGAACGTGCAAATTTGACAAGACAGAATCATGAGTTAAGGATGGAAAACATGAGATTACAAAACAGAAGGTCGATAAGCAATACAAGGTCAAGCTCAAGATCAGTTAGAGAGGAAAGAAGGAGAATTTTACCTACAGAAAATGCTGATGAAGAAAACCAAGAAGAAGCGCAAAATCCAGGCATAGAATATTGCGAGAGAAGAGAAATGATGGAAGATCGTTATATACCACATCCCGAGACTCTTCAAAATGGGCAGAATGAGGGAAATCAAGGAAATAGGCGGCGTCGGGGCGAGAATAATCCATTGATGAAGAAAATCAAGAAGAAGGAAGAAGGATATTGCATGGGAGAGAAGCACGGAGGAAGCAAAAAGAGATTGAAGATGAAATTGAAAGACACTATGTTGAACAAGCACGTCTAGCCTGCGATAGAGAAAGATTTAGAGCAGAAATGGAAGAACATGAGTTAGAAGAGGCAATTCGGCAGAATAATCATGATAATCGAGAAAGAAGGCGAGAACAAAATCGCAACAATGGTAATATCAATGAAGAATATGAAAGAGTACAAAGGAGAAGCGATAGGAAACAAAGAAGAGAAATTGATAGATATAACGGTGTGCGTTCGTGAAAGAAATGAAGGAAAAGATCGCAGAGAAAGACGAGAAGAGAATGATGAACAAGAAAGTCAAAGTAGACATGAACGCAGGAGAAAAGAAGCAGAACTAAAAAGACCAATAGATTCAAATTCTGATGTAAATGAACAAATTTTGAGAGAATTGGCAGAAATGAGAGGAATGATGAACAGGTAAAAGGGGAGGAGGAAAGAGATAGTTGGATGAAGCCATAGAAGAAGCTGCGAAAACTCCGTTCACATAAGAGATACAATTAGGAGGAATACCACCGAAGTGCAACTTAACAACATTAACCAGCATTTTCGATGGAACAACTTGTGCGATACAGCATATCAAAGCTTATATGAGATGTATGTTACAATGGGAGAATCATGATGCTATATTGTGCAAATATTTTGCATCAAGTTTGACAGGAGAAGCTTTGAAATGGTTTGAAGGACTAAGAAGAATACAATAACATCTTTCAATCACTTGCAGGCTATATTTTTAGGGGCATATATAAGTAATAATTCTTCGCGACCTGGTATTGAAGATGTATTTGGGTTAAAACAAAGGGTTGGTGAAAGTTTGAAGCATCTAACTGTGAGATGGAAGACAATGTGTAGCGAAATGGCTGGTCGTGTGGAGGAGAGATATCTCATCATATCATTCATTAATGCTATGTTCGCGACAAATCTGTTATATATTCAAATTTTTAGAGTCAAGAATACAATCACAATGACTGAGTTGCGAGAGCTTCAAGAGGAGTATATTGCTCTAGAGGAAAAGCAAAATGAGATGGAATCACACCCTGTCGCGAATACAAATTCAGGAGCTGCGAATGCAAATTTGTTACCCAAATTGATAAACACTGTGGCGAGCACCTCGCAAGGTCAACAAGGAATGATGATGCTGGATGATGGTCAGCAAAAGTTGGTAGCCATGGGAAGTCGCGATCGGGAAGAATTTGAAAGAGAAAGAAATTTCTACAAGCGTAGGCGGAAATAATAAAATTCAAAGGCTTGATCAACCGCAAGAAACCTATGGAGGTCAGAGGCATAATTATCATAGAGGGAAGAGAGGTCATAGGGTAGTATGGGAAGAAATCAAGATGCCTCCACTAAACGCTAGCGTGGAAAAAATATGGGAAGCTATAATCCTGATGGAAAACATACCTGCACCATGGAACATTGGGAATGAACCGCCTCCGTGTGAGTAAATCATGAATTCGTTCCTATCATCATTTTCATGGACACCTAACGAATGATTGTAGGAATATAAAAAGAATCATCCTCGAGAATGATAGACCAAGGGAAGCTAAATCATTTCTTAAAATGTGAAGAGAAGACTCAACCATTACCAACACCTCCGAGAAATTCACGAGTAAATACAACAAAAGGGAAAGAAACGTTTGTAGTAGAAGTTGGAGCGAAGGCCAAAAACTTGTTCGCAAATCTATCGTACATTCGTACGGGACAATTGAAGATTTTCATGATAGTGTTCTCGGTAGGGTTTTCGCAAGAGATGCTTTGACAATAGAGAAGTAATGAACATCGCGAAGACATCGCCACTAAAAGAATGGCAAACGCAGATTATTTCTTTTTACTGTGAGAAGAGGTACCCGAGGGTGGCGAGATGCATGTGATCTATTAGTGGTAAGATTGGAGATTAACAAAACTCCGTTGATGATGAAGATGATGGCGAGAAAATTCATGGGCAATAAATAGAATCTTAATTGATCCTGGAAGCTCAGTAAACATCCTTTTTACCATAATTACAAGACTATGGGAGGGAAAGACGAAGATTTGATACCTTCAACCTATAAGATTTATGGTTTTAATGGCACTGCCAATAAACCTAAAGGAGAAACTCGTATGCGAATACCATTGAAAGGATTATCAACTGAAATCTTGTTTTGGATGTGGAATCCCCCTATAATGCGTTAATTGGGCGACCATGGTGTTGATGGGTGAAAACTACTCCTGCCGAATTTGGTAATTTGGGGTGTGGATGAGGAATGAATCTAAACCTTCAACAAATGCATTGCGCGGTGAGTGCTTGTAGATTCGAGAGATCAATGCGTGCAAGTCCGGCCTAAACCAAGAAATGGCCGTTCCGGACTTGTTTCGGTCACAAAGTGAAGGAGATAGGGTTGATCTTAGGGAGGGAAGCGAAGAAGGTGTTGAGATTGTGAAGGTGTTGGCTTCTTGTGACTTGTGATGAGAAGATGGTTGAATATGACGGTATCAACACTTGGTTTACGTCGACCGAACTTGTGTTGTTCTGTCCTGTATATTCCTTGTTGTTGGAAAATAGGGCGGAGAACCTATTTATACAAGTCATTGAGCCTCATTCACGTTTTCGTGGGAAGTGGAGGTAGTGGAATGATGGAGTAGTGGAGTTGTGTGTCGGTAATACACGACCTGGTCTTGCCCACTTTTTCTGTTCATCTCTAACCGTCCATGACTCCCTAACACGTTCTTGTGATGGCGCGTTACGCCGCACGCTGTAAACCGCCGGACCAATACCCCGATAAGTATCCCCCGTTTGTGACATGATTGATGTACTGGAATGTGGATCGTGGATCCACGAAAGATAGCATGTAATCTTTGAATTGAATAAACTGCGTTATTCGGAAAGTCGATACTTGTGCGAGATCGTGTGTATTTTATGCGAGTGTATCGCATTACGGTGTGGTAAAGTGATGTGTAATGACTTGCTCACTAACCAAATAACTCGACTGGGGTTGTATAACCAAGCTGGTGAAGTCGGACGGATGAGATGATGATTGAGACACTCATCTGCGGCCGTTGATGAAATTAGGGTTTTTAAAGAGGTGCGCAAGCATCACTCTTCGACTTGGTCGAAACCAAGCATGGGAAGGATTTTGAGAGGGCCAGACCATACATGCGTGTTGACGGCATGATGGTGTAGGCGCTTGTATTCCGTTCCCTCATGAGAGCGCGATCTGGGCCACTCAATTTGACCGTCAAAGGGGAGTGGTCGAGATTGATTTTGCGACGGAAGTTTGATACCGCAAGAAGTCGCGCGCCATACTCCTTTCCGGCGCATTTTCCAAGACGACCAAGCTTGGCCTGGTCTTGGCCGGTTGGTTTGGCGTGAAGACGGTAGGCTGACGTTCATGCCTATGTCTTACCGTCTCATGAAACGTGATCTAAGCCACCCATTCGTCCGGTGAAGTTGAGTGGTCGAGATTGGTTTCGGCGAGAAATCTCTTACCGCAAAGGAATTGGTAACCGCGTGTCATCCCAAGTTTTGGGCGCGCGCCCCAAGACGACCCATCTTGGTCGGTCTTGGTCGATCATACCACCGTGTAGGTGGTAGGTTGGTGTTCACACCTATACACGATTATCCCATGAAAACGTGATCTAAGCCATCTAAATCATCCAGGTGAAGTTGAGCGGTCGAGATCGGTTTAGGATTTGGGAGGTCTAACCGCACGAGTTTGGGCGTGCGTTTTTGGGTTGGCGGGAATGATGTGCCTTGGCCGACCGCGTGAGGAGGTAGATGGGCCCACGGTGGTCATGCCGGTGTGACCGACCCTTGCTCAATCTAATCTGTGACCCTCTCCATTCGTGCGGGAGAAGATGGACGCGCGCGATGTCTTGAACCCCGATTTTGGCTTTCAAAGCCGCGCGACCATGCTCTTTCAAAGTGATGAATTTGTTGTAACCAATCATGGTTGGTTTTGACCGATTGGTCGAGTGTGTAGGCGGTCACATGGTGATTGTGTCGACATGCTCCAGGCCCTTTGAGTCTACATCTACACCCTCCATCTATGCCCTGCGAATGTGGACGGTTGAGACGTTTTGCGGCACATGTAATATGCCACAAACCCTAATTTAGGGTTTTCCGTCCATAATGCTTGGTATGGACGGTTTCTTAAGCGAAGGCCAATGGTCGACCATGCGGGGTCGGTTGTGTGTATTCCATACCCGCTTGGGGGTGATGGAATTGATCCGGGGTCATCCAATCATGCTTGTGGAGTTGGATGACCGCGATCAGATCATATCCGGCAAGCTAAGGCCGTGGGTATTCCAGACCATGCTTAGGGTGATGGAATTGATCTGTGGTCATCCAATCATGCTTGTGGAGTTGGATGACTGCGATCAGATCATATCCGGCAAGCTAAGGCCGTGGGTATTCCATACCATGCTTAGGGTGATGGAATTGATCCGTGGTCACCCAATCATGCTTATGGAGTTGGATGACTCGTGATCAGATCATATCCAGGAGACCGATGATCCAAGTCAGGATGCTCAATCGGGCTAATATAACACACCGAGAGGGGCTCAATCGGGCTAATATAACACACCGAGAGGGGCTCGGGCTAATATAACACACCGAGCATCGGCTGTACGGGTATTTCGTACATGGTTTCATTATAGTGCTTGGAGGTTCGTGTTACTCTATATATGAGTAACACTCGGTCTCATGCCACACCGATAATGATTCATTATAGTGCTTGGAGGTTCATGTTACTCTATAAGAGTAACACTCAACAGTCGTCATGCCACATCGATAATGAGTACAGAAATACAAGGTCGATATGAAATTCACAAGAAGGGATTGTTGCTACATGATCCATTCTTGGTGAATTAAGTGAGGGAATATCCAACACTTATAAATGGCTTTATCTTTTACAAGATGTCACGCATGATTTTTCCGGGTTTTTTACAAATCTAACCTTGAATGAAAATCCACCATCAACATTAAGTCCCCCGCCTAGCACATAATGGTTACACTATTGTGTGGTAGGCATGAGATGGTGACTTGCTTAAAGATAAAACTTATGAGACAAAGTTAGATGTTACCGGGGAGAGACGGGTCGTCCCGCCCTTCGAGCATGTCACGTTCAAGAAACGTCCAGAAAGTGTTCCCTAGCATGATGTCGGTCTTGCTCGTTTCGATCGACCTTGCGATGGGATCGCCGGTCGAGGGGCTATTGCGCCGCTTCGTTCAATCGTGGGGATGTGCCTAATCGACCGATCATTGCGCATGCTTCGTTCGTGGGGTTCTCGCGCCCGCTTGATCGAACGTGGGCTTGTTGTGTCCGCCGGTTGAAAGTGGGTCCACCGTGTACATGCTTCAAACGTCGGCCATGTGTTTCGACTCAAACCGGCCTTCTTTGTGGTGCGCGAGACTTGAGACTTGAGCAATACTTGAAACTTATACCGGATCGAAATCAATACGGATATACTTGAACGATGTTTGGACCGGTCATTGTGTGCTCCGATGTGAGTTGTGTCTTGCCGTGTGTGACTACACTTCTCATGTGCTTTCATAGAAGTTCTAACTCCCCTGTCTTTTATTTCATTGCGGTAGAAAGAAAAGAACTCCCGTTGATATATCTTCTCAAGATAATCTTTGGTGGAAGTGTTGTGACTTTCAAATACATGCCGAACATTGATGATGAGTTGTTCACTGCGCTCTCTACTATATGAAAATATTCGTTCCACAGATAACCCTCCTCCTATCGACTTCGAGGTTTTTTCATGCTCCGATCCTCATGAAGGATGAATGAGACGCACGTTGAGCAATGAGTACATCAAAGACAACTTGACCGGAGCGCAGATTATTGGTGTAGCTTGAGTGTTGAAACGACTCGAGAGGATGTTAAAGTGGCTTTCGGTGCGAACGTTGAGGTAGATCTGGAGAGAGTGTTGAAGCGAGATTTGAAGTGAACGGGGGTCCTGAGAGAGCATTGAGGCGGCTCTTGGATAGACCATTGAAGCGCCACTTGGAGGAAGCGTTGAAGCGAGCGGCTCTTCGATTCGATTTACCCTTGCGAATTCCATGCTTCTTGACTGACCATCTTTCTCGTGTTGAAGAAGTCTTTGATCTGAAGGTGAAGGAACCGTGCCGAGCCTCGGTCCCCAAAGCGTGGTTTACATGGTTTGTTCGTAGTAAATCTGTTGACAGGGGAGGATCATTGTGAGGATCGGTCCCGGTGTAGAATCTCCATGACAGGACCGTTCAATCGATGTCGCTCATTTGATCGGGTCCACGTAGGTCCGCGGTGAAATACCTCTTTTCGAGTTGCGGCCATATCCGTTTGAGTCTTAGCAAGAACTTCCCGCTTCTCCATCAAGTCCGAAATGGTAATGGATGGTGGTCCTCCTCTCGTCCCTCCGGCTCCTCATCCCGATGCGGGAGTGAAAGTTGTTGCTCTGGTGACTACGGAGGCGTTACGCTTGAGGAGTTATTGGGATTTGCGGCTGCTCCGACTGCGAGTGACGGGAGGTGTTACACTTGTTGGAATATCTCCTGCTACGCTGCACCGTGGTAGAAGTGACAGTGCATAAGGTGTATTGACCACGGTAGCTCCGAAATTATAGGACGGAGCCCCTTCGTATCTTGTGTTACTCTTGGGAAGAAGAGGTTGAAAAGTTGCCTAAGGAACTGAAGTGAAGCAGGTTGTACTTCAAAGGATGAAAGTCTCTCTTGCCCAGAAGGATGAGTTGCTGTTGAAGGACTTCCCTTGAAAGATTGTAGCTACCGACTTGTTTTTCCTTTTAGATTTTTTTTTTTTTTTTTTTTTGAGTGATAGTGAGGATTTTCTTCTAACTTCCGGTCTTGAATAGGTAATTGAATTGGCTTATTTTGAGATAGTTTTGTGAACAAACTTTTGAAAGAGATTATGTTAAATGAGGTTTGCATCTTGGTCATGAATGATTGCACATATATGAAGTTGCAAATGTTATGTAAAAGGGAGGTACGAATGGAAACAAACATGGCGTTTGATCACTGAGCCTCTTTCTCCACGTGCGGGATGCTAAGTCCCCAGGTGAATTCTAAACTATCTTTCTTGTAAAGTTGTTGAGTAAAACTTACTTGCCTTTTGAAGCCTCACCATATCGGCCGGAGTAGCCTCTCTCTAAGAAAATCCTCCTCAAGCTATCTCTGAACCGAGCTTCTCCGAACAATGCGCTTCAAAGCGTTGCATTTCGGGTGGGGTGATGAAGGAACCGATGGTAATGACAGTACCTCGGATCCATTACTTGTTGATCAGTAGGTGGGCGCCGTACAGGGGGTAGCTTCAACTCTCCATTTCGCACCCACGTCTCTAGTAGCTCCGGGATCTTCTTCACTGGGAAGGGGAAATGTAAGTACCTTGAGTCTAGCTTTTCCTGCGTTAGCGGGCGTTGCAATGTCTCTCCGTGGCCTTGATGTGGAATAGGAGATGAAGTTGTAAGACTTGCGGATGTCATCATATCGTGGATCGCTTGCCTAGGCGAGTGATGTGGAAGGTGTCGTAATGTCACCGCCGAGTGATCGAATTGAACGTTCCCATCCTCTCGTACTCACGCATTCCTTGATTGATCTCTCCTTCCTCAAGCATTTCTTCACTCAGTTGAAAGGTTGATGCGGGTCGAACAGTCTTCCGGGCTTCGGCGAGGGTTTTGAGATATAAATCTTCTAACACGGTTCCATAGGCTGCAGGCTCCCTTTCTTTATCCTGAGACATTGTAGTGCTCCGGACAAGTCTCTTCTCCCGTGGAGTCGTCTCGGATTCTCATCGTCGTTGGACCTGCTGTTCATCTTTCCCGAGTCCCTGCGATTACGCGCTCTTTTTGTTTCTCCCCTGGTAAAGGTGTGATCCCCGGCTAAGGATTCACCGTTTCTTGCGAGTGGATGCATCCTTCTTGTAATTGTCGCTATGTCATTCAAAAGGCGAAATGTCTCGCTCTCGCTCCCGGTGATACCGGCTTGATTTGCCAAGACATCCTCGACATTCCCACTATGCTTCCCATGATATCTCCCGAACACTTTGTAGTTTAGGATACATTGCGAGATGGAAAACCGAAAAATTGAGGATTCAATTTTATGCAACCGATAGATCAATCTCCTTTGTGGTCGCCAATTGTTGATGGGTGAAAACTACTCCTGCCGAATTTGGTAATTTGGGGTGTGGATGAGGAATGAATCTAAACCTTCAACAAATGCCTTTGCGCGGTGAGTGCTTGTAGATTCGAGAGATCAATGTTGTGCAAGTCCGGCCTAAACCAAGAAATGGCCGTTCCAGACTTGTTTCGGTCACAAAGTGAAGGAGATAGGGTTGATCTTGGGAGGGAAGCGAAAGAAGGTGTTGAGATTGTGAAGGTGTTGGCTTGTCGTGACTTGTGACGAGAAGATGGTTGAATATGACGGTATCAACACTTGGTTTCTCGTCGATCGAACTTGTGTTGTTCGTCTCCGTATATTCCTTGTTGTTGGAAAATAGGGCGGAGAACCTATTTATACAAGTCATTGAGCCTCATTCACGTTTCTCGTGGGAAGTGGAGGTAGTGGAATGATGGAGTAGTGGAGTTGTGTGTCGGTAATACACGACCGCCTTGCCCACTTTTCCTGTTCATCTCTAACCGTCCATGACTCCCTAACACGTTCTTGTGATGGCGCGTTGCCTGCACGCCGCACGCCGTAAACCGCCGACCAATACCCGGTAAAAGTATCCCCGGTTGTGACATGATTGATGTCGGAATGTGGATCGTGGATCCACGAAAGATAGCATGTAATGCTGAATTGAATAACTGCGTTATTCGAGAAAGTCGATACTTGTGCAAATATCGTGTGTATTTTATGCGTCTTGCGCATTACGGTGTGGTAAAGTGATGTGTAATGACTGCTCACTAACCAAATAACTCGACCGGGGTTGTATAACCAAAGTGGTGAAGTCGGACGGATGAGATGATGATTGAGACACTCATCTGCGACCGTTGATGAAATTAGGGTTTTTAAAGAGGTGCGCAAGCATCACTCTTGACTTGGTCGAAACCAAGCATGGGAAGGATTTTGAGAGGACCGACCATACATGCGTGTTGACGGCATGATGGTGTAGGCGCCCGTATTCCGTTCCCTCATGAGAGCGATCTGGGCCACCAATTTGACCGTCAAAGGGAGTGGTCGAGATTGATTTTGCGACTTAAGTTTGATACCGCAAGAAGTCGCGCGCCATACTCCTTTCGGCGCATTTTCCAAGACGACCTAGCTTGGTCGGTCTTGGCGGTTGGTTTGGCGTGAAGACGGTAGGCTGGACGTTCATGCCTATGTCTTACCGCCTCATGAAACGTGATCTAAGCCACCCAATTCGTCCGGTGAAGTTGAGTGGTCGAGATTGGTTTGCGTAATCTCTTACCGCAAAGGAATTGGTAACCGCGTGTCATCCCAAGTTTGGCGCGCGCCCCAAGACGACCCATCTTGGTCGGTCTTGGTCGATCATACCACCGTGTAGGTGGTAGGTTGGTGTTCACACCTATACCGATTATCCCATGAAAACGTGATCTAAGCCATCCAAATCATCCCGGTGAAGTTGAGCGGTCGAGATCGATTTAGGATTTGGGAGGTCTAACCGCACGAGTTTGGGCGTGCGTTTTGGGTTGGCCGGGAATGATGTGCCTTGGGCGACCGCGTGAGGAGGTAGATGGGCCCACGGTGGTCATGCCGGTGTGACCGACCCTTGCTCAATCTAATCTGTGACCCTCCATTCGTGCTTGGGAGAAGATGGACGCGCGCGATGTCTTGAACCCCGATTTTGGCTTTCAAAGCCGCGCGACCATGCTCTTTCGGGCGGACGAATTTGTTGTAACCAATCATGGTTGGTTTTGACCGATTGGTCGAGTGTGTAGGCGGTCACATGGTGATTGTGTCGACATGCTCGGGCCCTTTGAGTCTACATCTACACCCTCCATCTATGCCTCGCGAATGTGGACGGTTGAGACGTTTGCGGCACATGTAATATGCCACAAACCCTAATTTAGGTTTTCCGTCCATAATGCTTGGTATGGACGGTTTCTTGGCAAGCGAAGGCCAATGGTCGACCATGCGGGGTCGGTTGTGTGTATTCCATACCTGCTTGGGGGTGATGGAATCGATCTGGGTCATCCAATCATGCTTGTGGAGTTGGATGGCTGCGATCAGATCATATCTGGCAAGCTAAGGCCGTGGGTATTCCATACCATGCTTAGGGTGATGGAATTGATCGTGGTCATCCAATCATGCTTGTGGAGTTGGATGACTGCGATCAATCATATCGGCAAGCTAAGGCCGTGGGTATTCCATACCATGCTTAGGGTGATGGAATTGATCTGTGGTCACCCAATCATGCTTATGGAGTTGGATGACTGCAATCAGATCATATCCGAGACCGATCTGATCAAGTCCGGATGCTCGATCGGGCTAATATAACACCTGAGAGGGGCTCAATCGGGCTAATATAACACACGAGAGGGGCTCGGGCTAATATAACACAGAGCATCGGACATCACGGGTATTTCGTACATGGTTTCATTATAGTGCTTGGAGGTTCGTGTTACTCTATATGAGTAACACTCGGTCTCATGCCACATCGATAATGATTCATTATAGTGCTTGAGGTTCATGTTACTCTATAAGAGTAACACTCGGTCGTCATGCCACAGCGATAATGAGTACGGAGAAATACCAAGGCTGATATGAAATTCACAAGAAGGGATTGTTGCTACATGATCCATTCTTGGTGAATTAAGTGAGGGAATATCCAACACTTATAAATGGCTTTATCTTTTACAAGATGTCAGCGCATGATTTTTCTGGTTTTTTACAAATCTAACCTTGAATGAAAATCCACCATCAACACATGGTTACATGAAATCTTGGGTGTAGCATCAACTTACCACCAGTGCATCAAATTTCCTCATCCCAGTGGTGTTGGAGTTATAAAAGGAGATTGGGTGAGGGACAAAAGTGCTATGAAGTTGATGTGGAATCTTGCGAGGAAAGGGCTGCTCAAAAGAAGAACTGGAAACAGAATATTAAAGAAGCACAAAGAAGGGACAGACTGATGGTGGACACAATAGAAGTGAGAGATGAAGATATATTGCGAAATCAATGCTTGAAGACGACTGGAAATTGCGATGGTCTCGCAAAAGGGAAGGAAATATCAGGAAATTTGAATGAAGAAACAGAGAGCAACAGGAGTAAGAAGTGTAAGAAATAAATAATTGATTTTAGAGTTATGTAAAAAAAAAAATAATAAATAAATAATAATAATTTTGAAGGAAAAAGACATGTCGAAAGTACAAAGAATATGACGATTGAAGAAGGAATACGCGAAAGTCTCGCGAGATAGAACATATGAAAATCTGGTTAAATAATTAGAGAGAGATCGCAGAAAACAAAGCAAGACTATGCGATAATTTCGCAAAGATAATGAGAAGAAATAATCAAAAATCAATGAATGATTGAACGAATTGACAGAAATGAAAGAATGAGTGAATGGGACGAACCTTTATGGCGTACACCCTAGTTCGCGAATGATATTTCGCAAGAGGCAAATGTAAGACCTAAAGTGCGTCATATAAGGGGGTATCTCTTGACATGGCTCGGGGAAAAGGTTACACCGCCCCGGAACCGAGTCATGAAAATTTGGGGTCAATAAAGCCCATCGGGGAGAGATACCTTGGATTTCCAACTATATAAGGTTATACCCTGGTTGGACGACCGAGGGTCTCTTCAAGGAGTCGAGTGTATGACCAAGGCGCCGAGGTACGGTTGAGCCAAGAGTGCCTGGGGCATTTGAAGTGTCTCGGCCATTCTTGGCAAGTCTTGGCACATATGCTTCGGCCCGAAAAACTCCACTTAAGGTGCGGTCTCGTAACCATAAGCCCTATAGGTATAAGGGATAAGAGGCTGCGAAAACAACAGTTGTTGTTAAGACCGGATGGGAGGAGCTAGTCTTGTATGGCCGATGTACGCCTCCTTGAAGGGGCAACCAGGAGATGATAAGGGAGGCACCCTCCATTAGGGAGTGATAAGTGTCTTAAGACGCAAATGTCATGAGGCTCTATTTTCGCAAGAAAATTTAGGCTTGTCATATTTGTGCGATGATCCTGAAGAGGCAATAATACTAACGCGAGGTTAAGACGAGATCAATGGGTCTGTACATAAAAGTGTAAAGACGTCCTGCGATTTCGTCGCAAGACGGCAATGTCATGGGGCTTTAAGTTCGAGAGAATTTTTTAGGCCTGTCATATTGTCGCAACAAAAAACATCCTACAGAGGCAACAATACTAAAGAAATGATAAGACAAGATCAATGGGTCATTACATGAAAATGTAAAGACGTCCTGCGATTTTGTCGCAATGAGGGGTGGCAAAATAAGACCTTTAACTAGGAAGGCAAAATAAGACCACACAAGAGCAATGATAAGGCAAGATCAATGGGTCATTACATGAAAATGTAAAGACGTCCTGCGATCTTGTCGCAATGATGAATTTCAACATAAATGAAGATAAGACCACACAAGAAATTGAGTAAGCAAATAAGCTGGCGAAAATGACTATATTTCTTCATTTATTTGTGAAGAGTTAGCAACAACAGTTGCGAAATTAAGAAGTATTATTATTTAAAGATTATCGATTTAATCTCTCATGAGAAAATAAATAACAGAGGCAAATATGGGAATGATTAGAGTAAAAACTTGTTATTTATTTTCATATGATAGATTTACAGTAAGAGATTACAAAAATGGAAGGCTAGAAAGATAAATGTACAAATATCACAAGAAGAGAAAAAGGAAAATGGAGCTATCTCTCAGTTCATTCTTCTTTTTCATCAGACTCTTTATCGGACTCCTCTTCTTCGCTAGCATCACTATCAGAGACATCCGAGGAAGGCATATTTTCAGGAACTTCATCAAGAAGACAAGGATATGAAGAAAGAGGAATACTGTGGTCATCGCAAACTGTCTTAATAGTTTGATTGCAAAACCAGACTGACATCATTATTGAAATTCGCTACGATAGTTTGTAGTTGCTTCTTGACTTGGAATACTTGTCGTTGCGAAGAGAGAGGTCCTTTGCAAGTTGTTCTTTTGATTCAAGTTCTTCAATCCTTGTTTGATACCTCTTCTCAAACTTGCGAACGAATGATAATGGATTAGTAATGTAATAGCAATTTCACAAAAAAGAAGCGATAAAATAAAGAAGAACCATTAACAACCTTCTCTGTCAGAAATCATGTCTTTAACCAAGGCAGTTTGATCAGCATGAAGGCTAAAGTTAACACCTAAGTTATTTCTGGCATTATCTAGAACTTTCGCAGCCCAAACGAATTCATCGTCATTATTTATATGCAGAAGAGAACGAATTTGATTCTCTCTTTCGCTAAGAACATTATTTTGACGAATAAATTCATCACGCTCAATTTGAACTTTAAGAAGAGCTTTTTGAAATTCTGCTAATGCTTGAGCGCCTTGATTAGAAATGCGATCTTTATAATCTATAAGATCGCTAACTTTATTCCTTAAAATACTAATTTTCTCTTGGGAACTAAGATGCAGGTGTTTCATTTGGTTGGCTAAACTTAAGCTAGATCTATGATCTGCTTCTAAGAGATGGAATCTGGATTGAAGTTCGTTCAAAGAAAGATGTTTGATTCTGTCATTTGAAAAGCTATTTAGAGAATTGTTGATATGGGAAAGAAGAGCATCGTTATCCATAGGCTCGGGAAATGAGTGAAGAAGAATAGCTTCTTCAGAGAGGTTATAAATGTCTGCGAAAATGATAAGTCAGATAAAGAAAAGTAAATGACGAAATAAGAATAAGAGAAATAGAAGAGTTTTATACCATAAAGTTGCTGATTAGCACTTTGAAGGGTACATATTTTATTTCTTACGGGTAGAAGATTGACTTCCAATTGTTGAATTCTTTCGTGAAAGAGCGCAAGTCTCATTTTCATTCTTCTTGCGAGATGTCTCAACCGACTTCTAGTTCTTCGGTCTTTTTGTGAAGTTGAAGATTTTTCTTTTCAAAGTTGTTGCGCCTCTTCTCAAGATGCGAGGCAACATGACAAAGGAAGCTCTTCCGGACTATAAAGAAAGATAAAGAAACTATTAATATATGATTTAAAATTAAAATTATGAAGGAATAAAGAAATATAAACATACCAAGGCACTGAGTGCATTCAAGAAGCTGGGAGTCAATGATCTGGAGATCCCCTGAAGAGACTCATTACCCTCCAGTAAAGAAGCATCACATATACTTGCGAGAGCTTCGCATATACCAGAGAGGCGGTCATCTCCACCAAGCCCCTGCATGGAGTCTGAAAAGATATTAGACAATAACGTCATAGGAGATTCAGTTGGATGATCCTCCTTCGCGGTAGAAATGTCTACATCATCGTATTCTTCATCGGAACTCTCATTAGATTGAGGACTTGAGCGAGAAGAAGAATGGGTCTTTTGTTTTTTAGAAGGCGGTGCGGCAGATTTTTCTTGCGAAGAGGGTCTTTACCCTTTCTTTTGACCCTCGCAGACTTTTGAAGCTTCTTCCTCTCGGCAACTTCAATACCAACCTACATACACGAATGAAGATAAGAAACAGAGGCAACAATATTGTGGATAACAAGAGAAAATATTTCTTACTTCATCCGTGATTGAGCGGAAGTATCGCCAAAGTACTTGGCTTTGGATTTCTTTCATAACTTTTTCTCAATTTAGTGATCTGAAAAATTCGCAAGTTTAGTAGATATAAAAGGAAGGAAACATCGCAAAGCGAATGAAAATTAGAAAATATACCTCTTTTGCTTTCTCGGGCCAATTAAATACCCAAGGATGATAATTTGCGAGATTCGCAGGGAGTATATTGGAACCTGAAATGTAAGGTCCGTTCAAAAATAGCGGAAAGACACACCACTTGTCGTCTTTAGAGTAGCGAGGAACATTGTTCTTGCCATAGTGCCAATCAATATCTAACATGAGTATCTTATCGTCGGGAACGTTCTCTTTTCTTTTCAATCGAGCACCCCAGCGAGATTTATCATTCTTCATATTTATCACTTCATAATTTTCAAAAAAGTTTTCTATTGAATACTTTTCAGCGACTATCTCTAAGTTTGCGAATTTAGGATCTCTGACGTTATCAGGATATAGAGATCCCTTACCAGCGCCACGATTGGCGAATTCAAGCATTAGACGGATGCAATCACCACTTAATTGATAAATAGCTCGCGAGAATTTCTCATGAGCAAGAATTTCATAGAACAAGGGCAGTTTGGGATTGTAGAGAGGAATGGGAAGACCTGCGAGGAGTTGACCTAGCGAGATTATGATTTCTGATCATCACAATGATGATCGATGTAAATAACTTTGCAGAAAGAATAGATGAAGATTCTTGATTGGGAATAGTAGACAAGGTGAAACCCTTCTCTTGTAAATTCTTTTGAGTTTCACCCAAAATGGTTTCGTATCTACGACCAGGTGGATCCTTTCTCAGAATATGGGAATGATTAGAGAATTGAAGATCAAGAGAAAGAAGAAAGGAAGATTTGATGTAAACGAGAAACGTAAATTGCGGAGGAGGAGAATTGAAGACAAATTGCGGAGAGAAAGTAAAAAAAGAAGAGGAGGGTGAGAAAACTATATATAGAGAAGAATTCTCGAGAAGATAAATGCATTTAATGCGAGAGGAGACGTGAATGGTCAAGAAAAAACGGTTGAAAGAGACGTGTCAAGAAAAGAGTGGAAGAAGAAACATGTGTAATAAATTCTGTGTAAAAGTACGGGATCATAACAGAAGGATATGAACAGTTGCGGCATTTTAAAAATACTAGTTCTCATGACATTCTCTTCTTTGCGAGAGAAGACATGAGAAGAGGCAAGATGTAGGATCGAATATATCGCGACATCAATACTTCGCGAGATCAATAAAGCAGTGACATTGCGAAAGTATCGCAGAGATGAGTATATAAATGACGCAATGAATGACGACAGCTAAAACACGAGAAAGATGTGAAGACCTAGCGAGATTTAGGAGAGTTGCGAGATTATATATTTGTACACTTGCGATATTTCGCAAGTCATTCCCGAAAATAAAGGACACCTTAGCTGTCATCCACTATGTACTACCCTATATAAAGAGTCGAGCAAGATTGTTGAGAGGGATCTTTTCCGGGGGTTAGGCAAGTCATTAGGAGAGAGAAAGTTTGTAGTGATTGTAATTTCTTTAGCTCTTTTCCATTTATCTTGTAAATATTCAAGGAATTAATCAATAAAAATCATAGTTGTTCATCTTCAAATGTCTTAGTTGTGTGGATTCTTGTGAGGGGTGTAGTGTAGGATTTCCTGCAACTACATATATTCCTACGTATAGGGATAGTTCCTTGTGGACATTTTCCATACTTATGCCAAGTCTGCGTAATCTGAAGTGTCCCGAAATTATATAATTTCATATTCGTTGGGAGCACACTAGGTTTAATCTGTTTAATATATGTCAATAAACACAAAGTAATTCGTTTAATCTGTTTAATATATGTCAATAAACACAAAATAATTCTCTTTAGAACTTGAAATAAAAACAATTGAGTAATTATGAGGAAAAATATTACTATACCTGTATTGTATGATTGCGAAGCAAATGATGATTAAGATAGGGTTGTTTGTAGATATCATAACAATCTATAATTTCATCCGTCAACCTACACCATTAGAATCAATGAATATATGAGTGCGTCCAGATTAATGTAAAAATGAATGTAAACTATTTTACCTGAATCGATTTGATTATTGATCTGTTCATGACATCTGAAATCAATCTTCCGTCAACTAATTCTTTTGAAAATAACCCCACAAAAATCAATATTGCTAAAATGAGCGACCAACACATTGAGGTCATGAATTTAGACATTATTAGTCTAAAAGTAGTTGTAGAGGAAACCAACAAAAAACTCAACAGTAATACTACTCCGTAAAAGACATGGGAGGTGACATCGAATATATCGATACATATACAAATATGGAATATTAATTATTTTTTTGTATCAGTAAAATTATTTTCCTACTACCGATGAATACACATATATGTATTTTCACCTAAAATATCCATTATAATAATTTTAATTTGCTTATTTATATAGAATATGAGTACATAGAATCTGTCTAAGTTATTTTCTTTTGTAGATCGGTAAAATAATTTACCTACTACCGATACATACATAAATGTATATATTCTCACCTAAAATAACCATTGTAATATATCCTAGCTAAATTGGGGCTTATAAGGATTAATTGGGTCATGTCACTACGTGATAAAATAGAGGCATTTTGAAGTAAAATGAAAAGCCCCTTAACCAAATATTTTTTTAATGATAAATTTACCCTCTAATTAATTAGTGTTAATTCGGTGATTAATGGTAAAATATAGTGTTAGATGTGAAATTAACGTGTGTTAATGAATCATCTGAACATGAAAAAATTTGAAAATTTGAAATTTTTTGAAGAACACCAACTCAGAATCGGTATATGTTTTCATTGGTATCAACCGATTATCCATAATCGGTTTATATGGGCATGAACATAAACCGACTGTGGATAAATTTTTTCTTTTTTATCTGTGAATTATGTGTTGTTAAACATCAAATAAAATCAAAATTCATTTTATACCCGAGTTAAAAATGAGTATGACTTCATACTCAATCTCAGATCGTTTAAGATGTTATACTCGCTTTCAATTCGCGTATGAAGTTATACTAAGCTTTCGATTCGAGTATAAAGTTATACTCGTTTTCAAATTGGGTAAAATCATACGGAACTATTTTATTTTTCATTTGTAATCGAAATGAAATCGAGTATGATTTCATACTCATTTTATGATCGAGTATTAACTGGAAAAAAAAATGGGTTAACCAGAATCGGTTTACACGATACATATGTAAAAACCGATTCCTGACATTGCACAACAGGAATCGGTTTATAAGAATGCTCGTGTAATCCGATTCTAACAAAAAAAAGATACAGAAAAATTGAGAACAACAATCGGTTTATTCGACACACATATAAAATCCGATTCTAACATTATACATCAACAATCGGTGTTTATAAGTGCTAATGTAATCCGATTCTGGTTCAAATTTCTCGAACCAGAAAACATATCAAGGACAATCGGTCTTTGTGGGCATGAACATAAACCGTTTCTATTTGCAATTGGATCACATATACATTAACGTTAACCGATTCTGATAAACCAGGAAAAATTTTGATTTCAAAATTTTCAATTTTTGAGCAATTTTATGTTACTAAAACCTAGTTTATAGGATTGAGTTGAGAAGAAGAAAAGAACAAGAATTTGTTGAAGTGGAGATGGAAATGAATTTGATTTTGATTTTAGTTTTTAATTTTATGATTTTAGTTTTATGATTTTGATTTTAGTTTTTTAATTTTATGATTTTAGTTTTATGATTTTGATTTTAGTTTTTAATTTTATGATTAGGATTTGATGGGGACAAATTAGTAGTATTAATATTTGATAGAAGGTAAAATGGTAGTTTCATCAAATTTAGACACCCCTTATCATTCTTTATGGGGTGGATGAAAAAATCCATAGGCCCTAAGTGGCATAGGCCCCAATTTAGCCAGGTAATATATAGTCATTACGAGAAATATCTATCCTAATAATTGTGATATATAGTAGGGAGAGAAAAAGGCAATAAAATCCATAGATTTCCTCTTTTAACTATCCAGATTCCAGGATGGGTTGCACTCCCTTGTTCGTATGAGAGAAACCTTAGGTTCCATCCTTATATTATCCATGAGATGACCTTTATGCTTTCCATCCATAAACTCAACCTTGGAGATCTCAAACAAGCATTTATAGATGCAAATTTTCTTTTATGCTTTGTAATTCGGTTTCCTTTATGTATAAATGTAGGAAGTTTGTGGACTTTGAAGACAAATTAGCTAAGGAAGTAAGATCTAGGAGAATCAACTATTTCTCTACGTAGAATGTGACTAAAAATGAAAAAATGAAAGACATAATATCCTAGATAGAGTTAACCTTGGTTTAACTCCCATTTTGTATATTTTATAGCTTTCCTTATATATATTTCCTTTATGTATAAATGTAGGAAGTTTGTGGACTTTGAAGACAAATTAGCTAAGGAAGTAAGATCTAGGAGAATCAACTATTTCTCTGCGGAGAATGTGAGTGAAAGTGAAAGCCATAATATCCTAGATAGAGTTAACCTTGGTCTAACTCCCATTTTGTATATTTTGTAGCTTTCCTTATCTATTACTATATATAAAGCCCACACCCCTTAGCCACTGTAGATGAATAGTAAATGAAGCTGCAAATTTCGAAATGCCTATTTTGCCCCTGATTTTATTTCCTCATACTACCTTTATACAAAAAAATATGGGGATATAAAGATAATTTAAGGGAACTGAATTTTCATCCCAAAAACATAATCATAACCAATTTAGATCTAATGAGATTAAAGTTAAAAAAATCATAATGATTAAAATCGAGATCTTTGAAAATCAAACTAAGAATAGAATCATTGAAAATTGAAGTACGTATGTAACTTATAGTTATCACTCCGATCGGATTAAACTGAAGTTTTGAGATACATAGACTTGAGATTGACTGATTTTGAGATGTTAGGATTCTGTTATGTCTCGGAAGAAAGAGAACTAGAGGAAGCAGAAGATAAGAGGCAGAGCAGGTGTAAGGAAAGTCATGATTTTATTCTAGGGCTTTTCACCAAATGACGACATCACCTGTTGTCTTAAGAACAACCAAACAGGTGTTGGAGTTTCCCCTTCCAACAAATGTTAAATTAGAGTCCCATCTCTCTCACATGTGCAGCCCCAAGTCCGTAAGCCCTCAATTTGTAAAATTACAGCACGCTCAAAGTGTAGTAGCAGGAAATCCCACACTACACCCCTCACTATATTTTGGTTAATTAATCCATTGAAAGTTGCATAATTGAGAATGTTTATTGATTAATTTCATGAGTTCTACACAAGAAAAGTAGAATTACACTTAGCAAGTAAAACACTCTTAAACTTTCTCTCTCCTAATGACTTGCCTAACAATTCTAAAAAGATCTCCCCATTACAACAGACTCACTCGACCCTTTATATAGGGTAATACACAGTGGATGACAGCTAAGCTATCCTTTATTTTCGGGAATGTCTCGCGAAGTGTCGCCAGTGTACAACTATTCAATCTCGCGACACTTCTTAACCCTCGCCGAGATCTCACGTCTTCTTTATGTCTACTTTGTCGTTATTCTTTGCGTCGTTTATTTTAGCTCTAGGCGCCTCGCGGCATCGTTGTTTATACACTTCGCGAGTCCTGCACGTTGCGATATTATGGTCCTACATCTTGCCTCTTTTTCCTTGAATATTGCTTGAAGAGCAATCTTTAAGGAAAAATCTGTTATTTGCGATAATCTTTGGTCTTTGTTGATGAAGGAATGAGCGAAAGAATCTTTGGACTTGAAAAGTACGTACTTGCCTCTATTCTTTGCGATGTTCGAAGTTTTGCGTCTCCTGTCTCTCTCCTCATACTTTTCTTGCGAAGGGAAGAATATCATGAGAGCGAGTCTTTTGATTTGCCGCGACTAGCTTATCTTTATGCATTTGACTCATACCAGATTTTAACCATTAAAGCCCTTTTTCGACACGTCTCTACCAACCGTTTATTCTTGACCGTTTATGTCTCTTCTCGCATTAAATGACCTCGTTTTCTCGAGGATCTTTTTTTTTTTTTCTATATATAGTTTTCTTCTTCCCTCTTTTCATTCTTTAGTTTTTCTCGCAACTTTCTTTGATTCTCTCCTTCCGCAATTTACGCTCGCTACTTTGCAAATCTTTTCTTCATCCTTTCTAACGTTTAATCCTAATCTCCAAATTCCCCTCCATTCCCATACTGATAATGGCTGCCATTAGTCGTGGATACAAAACTTCTTTTGAAGAAGTTCAACAGAAGTTGCACGAGAAGGGTTTTACTCTGTCAACCATTCCTGATCAAGAACCCTCATCCATTCTTTCGTAAATCTTTTCTCTGATCATCAATGTGATGATCAAAAGATTATAGTCTCGCTCGGTCGACTTCTCGCGGGACTTCCTATTCCCTTGTACAATCTGAGTTGCCTTTATTTTATGAAATTTTGGCCCATGAAAAATTCTCTCGGCTGTTTATCAATTAAGTGGCGATTGTATTCGCTTCGATGCTTGAATTCGCGAACCGTGGTGCAGGCAAAGGATCTTTATACCCTACTTCGCCTTTAAATCCCCAATTCGCAGATTTAGAAATAGTTTGTTGAGAAATACAACGTGGAAAACTTTTTTGAAAATTACTCGGTGATAACTATGATGAATGCGAGATCTCATTTGGGCGTTAAATCGAAGAAAAATAATAATGTCTACGAAGATAAATTACTCATGCAAGACATTGATTGGCACCAGGTAATAATTCCTCTCCTCGTCATTCCAAAGATGAGAAATGGTGGGTTGTACCCTTGATTTTAAATGGTCCTTATATCGCGGGCCAAGACGTTCTTCCTGCGAATCTCGCGGCGTATCATCCTTGGGAATTCAAATGGCCACGAGAAGGAAAAAGAAGTATGTTTCCTACTCCAAATTTTTGCTTTCGCAACTTTCTTTTACAATTCTTGAGTTTGTGAAATCTTTGGGGATAACTGATTGAAAGCTAGCTACAAAAAGGATCCGTCGGAGGATACTTTGACATTGCTTCGATCGCTTATGAGTGAAGTAAGAAGCATTTCCCCTTACTTTGACATTTGCCTTTTTGTTTCTCAACTTTACACATTTGCGAAGGCCAAGTTGAAAAAGTTGTTGCTGCGAAGACTAAAAGTAAGGGCAAAGCGCCATTTCGCAAGGGTAAATCCTCCGCCCCCTTAACTAAGAAGCGAAAGGTCCAATCTTCTTCTCGCCTTAGCTCAAACTCTGAGTCTTCTGATGAAGATGACCATGATTCCAATCGCTTTCTCGCTACAAGGACCCCGTTAACCCGGTTCTTCTATGGGTCAGGTTGTCTAGTATCTTCTCCGATTCTTTCCAAGGAATGGGAGATGCTCCCCTAGCTTCTCTTTGCGGGACTCTCGCAAACGTGTGCAATGCCACTCTACTGGAGGGCAATGATTCTTTCAAGGGAGTCTCCCGAACTATGTCTCCGACTTCTTGAATGCGCTTGGATCCTTGGTATGTATACAATCATATCTCCCTATTGGCTTTATATTGTTGTATATGTATTAACAGCTTTTCTACCTTCTTTCATAGGTTGGAAGGTCTTCTTTTGTAGTTGCCTCAGATCTTGAGAGAAGACGCAACAACCTTGAGAAGAAGAATTCACAATTGAGCAAGAAGATTCGAGAATTGAGATCGAAGGCTGCGTTATCTCGCGATAAAGACGAGACGATTCAAAAGTTAAATACCGAACTTGACTCTCAAAAAGAGAGGGTATCCACCCTTCAAAATGCTAATCAAAGCAACTTTATGGTATAATATTTGCCTTCTTTTATCATTTTTATTTTATTGGTCGTGTATTGCCACCTAACTTATTACTTTCGCAGACGTATATAATCTCTCAGATGAAGCTATTCTTCTCCATACATTTCCTGAACCTATGGATAATAACCTTCTTCTCGCTCATCTCAACACTTCTTTAAGTAGTTCTTGAACAAAATTAACTCTCTTTCATTAGATGAACTTAGGACCAAATATCGCCTTTTAGAGATTGAACATAGATCTGGTTTAAGTGCGGCCAACCAATTTAAACAAATGTTTCTTGAGTCTCGTAAAGAAATCAAAATTTTGAGGAAGAAAATTAGTGATCACATAGATGACAAAGACCGCATTGCTAACAATGGTGCTCAAGCATTAGCAAAATTTCAAAATCTCTTCTTGAGCTACAAATTGAGCGAGATGAATTGCTTCGCGGAATTCCTTACTTAGTGAGCGAGAAGATCGGATTCGTTCGCTCCTTGTTATAAATAATGATGATGAATTCGCCTGGGCTGCGAAAGTTTTAGATAACGCCGAGAAATAACCTAGGTGTTGATGTTAGTCTTCACGCGAGCATACTTCCTTGGTTAAAGATATGATATCCGACGAGAGAAGGTTGTTTATTATACCTTTTGCTTCTTATTTCCGTAATATTACTTGTAAATTGTTAACTTGTTGTTTCTTATTTGCGAGAATGCGAGATGAGGCTTCAGGCTAGAATTAGAGAGCTCGAATCGAGAAAGAACAACTCACGGGAATTTTCCAAGCGAGAATTGAAGAACTCGAAACCGAAAAGAACAGCCTCGCAAAGAATCTCTTCCTTCGCGAGAATAAATATTCCAAGTTGAAGAAACAATTTTTAACGACGGTGGAGAATTTTAACAATGATGATCTTTGTTCGTTTTCGCAACAGAGGTATGGAGTATGTTTGTAAGGACATGCAATATCCCTCTGCATTCATATCCCTGGCTCCTTGAAAAGGTTCCGAGAATCACTTGTCTCGGACGTTTCGATAGCGAGGCTGGCGAAGAAGAAAATTCTCGCGATGAGAATAATCGATCAAGAATCGGATGAAGAAGAAGAATCACCAAAGAGATAACTTTTTCGTTTTCTTTCTCCGCTTGTAATATCTGTACATTTCTGTATCCTTATTATAGTATATTTCTTGGATTTTTCTCCTTTGAATTCAATCTTCAATCCCCTTTTTTTGGTAGTTCTTCCTTGTAATATAATTGATTAACATTATTGATGTATAATTCTTTCATCAGAAGATGAATAGCATCTTTTCCATTCCCATACTTGCCTCTGGTATTCTTCTTCAGATGAAAGATTTTAGTTGTCATCAAGTATTTTGTTGGTTATTAATTGTATAGCCGCGACGAGATCGCAGGTATCTTTATGAATCGAGAATTCTATCTCTTTTCGCTGCGACAAGATCGCAGGCCGCCTCTACACTTTCATGTAAAGGCCCATTGACCTTGCCTTATCATTTTGTGTGGTCTTCCGAGTTAGACCTCCCTAATTAGAGGTCCTTCCCTGCCACCTTTCATCGCGACAAAATCGCAGGACGTCTTTACACTTGCATGTAAAGACCCATTGATCTTGTCTTATCATTTTCCAAGTATTTTTGCCTCTGCAGGATGTTTTAATTGCGACAATATGACAGGCCTAAATATCCTTGCGAACATAAAGCCCCATGACATTGCTGTCGTGCGACGAAATCGCAGGACGTCCGTACACTTTCATGTAAAGACCCATTGATCTCGCCTTACCCTCGCGTTAGTATTATTGCCTCTGCAGGGATCATTTGCACAAATATGACAAGCCTAAGTCTTCTTGCGAAAACAAAGCCTCATGACATTTGCGTCCTGTTTTGACACCCCCTAATGGAGAGTGTCGCCCTTATCATCTCCCGGTTGCCCCTTCAAGGAGGCGAAACATCGGCCATACAAGACTAGCTCCTCCCATCCGGTCTTAACAACAACCGATTTGTTTTCGAGTCTCTTATCCCTTATACCTATAGCGGTTTATGGTTACGAGGCTGCACCCTAAGTGGAGTTTTCTTCGGCGAGTGCAACGCATGCCAAGACTTGCCAAGAATGGCGGGGTAGGTTCATCCATCCCCGGGCACTCACGGCTCAACCGTGTACCTCGGCGCCTTGTGCATACACCGACTCCTAGGAAGAGACCTCGGTCGCCCAACCGAGGGTATAACCTACATATATAGTTGGGAATCCAAGGTACCTCTTAGGATAGGCTTTCATGGGCCCCAAATTTACATGGTTCGAGGCTTCGGGAGCGGTGTAACCTTCCCCGAACCACGGCGAGAGATACCCCCTTATATGACGCACTTTAGGTCTTACATTTGCCTCTTACGAAATGTTATTCGCGAACTAGGGTGTACGCCATAAAGGTTCGTCCCATTCATTTGCGCATTTATATTTGTTCAATCATTCATGTTTCAATATTTGCTGATATTTGTTTGCGAAGTATTCGCACAGTTTTGTTTCACTTGTTGTATTTCACTTAATCAAATTCTCATTTTCTCTTGGTTGCGAGATTCTCGCACATCATTACTCCAGCTGCTACTTTGCATCTTGCTTTTATTGATTATTCATTTCTTATGCCTTTTGTTCCTCATATCTTTTGCTTCTTCATCGTTATAGCACTCACTGTCTCTTGATATTCACCTCATGGGGTATGTTCAGTCCTTACTTTCTACATCCACCATCAATTTTTCCTTTCTCTGTTCGTTTTTTCACATGTTGCTTCCAACCCTTTCTTTTGGCATTTCTTTCTTTGACTTTCTATATCGACCTCATGGCACTGCTATGCGACTCCTTCCAATCTCCGTATGATACCAATGCCATTTGGATGTGGGAACTTAATACATTGATGATATGTTGAGGCGACCCCCAAAATTTCATGAAGCCATGGCCTCCCAATTAGTGCATTATACGGGGATTCCACATCAACCACTGTGAGAATAAAACATCGGTTGACAATCCTTGTAGAGGTATTCTCATGTGAACCTCTCCTTTTGGCTTGTTTGCGGTGCCATTAAAGCCATATATCTTGTATGTCGAGGGGATCAAATCCTCGTCTTTTCCTCCCCATCGTCTTATAGGTATGGTAAAAAGTATATTTAGAACTTCCAAGTATCGATCAAGATTCGGTTGATCGCCCAACAAGCTTCGCTTCATCATCTTCTCCATCAATTGGTCTTGGGTTAATTTCTAGTTTCACAACCAACGGGCTATCATGTGTTTCTCTTCCTTTTGGTATTTCATCGCGAGAGAAAGAAATAGTCTTCAATCGCCACTTTTCTAATCTGCTCGTTCTCGCTTGAGCTCATTATTTCCTTATCATTAGCGTCTCTCGCGAAGACTCTACTAAGCACGTTGTCATGGAAATCTTCGATGGTGCGATAGGAGTGGACGATAGAGTTGCAGTTCAAATTCTTAGCTTTTGTTCCTACTTCTATCACAAATGTTTCCTTTCCCTTGACGACATTCATGCATCTCTGGTGGTGGTGGTAATGTCGACTTGTTTCTTCTCCCCTTAGAAAGTGATTCAGCTTCCCCTGATCGATCATCCTGAGAATAATTCTCTTTATGTTTCTACAATCGTTTGTTTGATGCCCATGGAAGCGATGGTAAGAACAAAACTCATGACTTCTATCGCCTGGCGGTGGTTCCATTCCAACATTCCAAGGTGCTGGTACATTTTCCATCACAAGTATAGCTTCCCAAATCTTTTCAACGCTAGCATTCAGTGGAGGCATCTTAATCTGCTCCCATATTATTCTGCGATTTCTCTGCCCTTCACGGTTATTTTGCCTTCTTCCACCATAAGTTTCTTGCACATGATCTAGCCTCTGAATCTTATTATTGCTGTTACGGTTGTAATAATTCCTTTCACGTTCAAACTCTTCTTGATCATGACTTCCCATAGCTACTATCTTCTGTTGTTCCTCATCAGCTCTCCTTGCCTGCTGTCCCTGCGAAGTGCTCGCCACTGTATTTATGAATTGAGGCAGCAAGCTTGCGTTCGCGGCGTTAGAGCTTGTATTCGCGACTGGATAAGAATTCATTTCATTCTGTCTTTCTTCTAAGGCGATGTATTCTTCCTGTAATTCTCGCAATTCAGCCATTGTGATTGTATTTTTGATTCTAAAAATTTGAATGTATAACAAGTTAGTCGCGAAGAGAGCATTCACAAATGAGAGTATGAGATATCTCTCCTCAACCCGTCCCTGCCATTTCGCTACACATGGTTCTCCATCTTCTGTCAACTGCCTTAAGCTCTCGCCAATCCTTTGTTTCAACCCGAATACATCTTGATACACGGTCATGAAGAGTTGTTACTTATGTATGCTCCTAGGAAAATGGCTTGTAGATGGTTAAATGATGTGATTGTGTTCCTTGGCAGACCTTCAAACCATTTTAATGCTTCTCCTATTAAGCAGCCTTGAAATATTTGCATAATATAGCATCATGATTCTCCCATTGTAACATACATCTCATGTAAGCTTTAATATGTTGTATCGCACGGAGTTGTTCCATCAAAGATGTTGGTTAACGCAGTAGATTGCACTTAGGAGGTATTCCTCCCATACGTACTTCTAGCGTGAAGGGGTTCTTCGCGGCTTTCGCGATGGCTTCGTCCGATTGTCTCCTTCCTCCTTCCCTTCATTGTTCAATAATCCTCTCATTTCAAGCTAGTTCCTTAAGATTTGTTCATTTGCCTCTTTAATTTGATTCTACCGGGTCTTTTTAGCTCGCTTCTCTCTTCTTCGCTCGTGCCTATTTTGACCTTCCTCGCTCATTATTTTCCCCTCTCCTTTCCTCGCGACGCTCTTCTTCGTCTCTTTCGTTAATTCGCACGCCATTATATCGGTTGTTCTCTCTTCTTGGTTGCCTCTCGCCTCTCATCATCGCCCCTCTCATATTCTTCATTAATATTTCTATTAGTACGATTCTGTTCCCTTCTTCTTTCGCGGTTATCATGGTTATTTTGCCGGATTGCCTCCTCCATCTCTTGATTTTCCATTTCTTCTCTTAGCCTTTTCTCTCGCGAGCTAGTCGCGCGCTTGTTCAATGTAGTGTCTCTCAATGTCATCCTCGATCTCTCTCGTTTCTTCTCAATTCTTCTCTCCCATGTAGGATTATTCTTCCTTCAAGAATTGGGTCATTCGGTCCTTGGAGTTGCATGTTTCCTTGATTTTCCCCATTTCGCTCATTTGGAAGATTTTGGTGAGGAATATAACGATCTTCTATTTCTCCTCTTCTCTCGCCATGCTCTGCGTTTGGATCTTGTGTTTCTCCCTCGGTGCTTTCTGTTGGTAAAACTCTCCTTCTTTCTTCTCTGTTCAATCTAGACCTTGATCTCACGCTACTTCTAGATCTCCTACTTTGCAACCTCATATTTTCCATCCTCAATTCATGATTTTGTCTTGTCAAGTTTGCTCGCTCCTCCACTTCTAATCGTCTCTCTTCGTGCATTGTTTGTCTCAATCTCTAACGCTCGCCATTTCTTCATTTCCGAATTCATTTCTCCATTCATCCCTTGCTCTCCTTGTCCATTGTTCACCTGCCGCTTTGCTCTTCTCTCTCGTCTTGAGAATCAGATCTCCAAGTATGCACACTTACTCTATCATAATCCACGGCCGCGTTTATGCGGGGAGATCGGCGGTTGATTTTGATCTTCTCCGTCATTTCTCATATTCATCCTTGAAGATTCTCTGTTTCATTCCTCCTTTCCCGGCAAGTCTCCCACTTCTTCTTACAATCGTTGGTTGTTCTGTATGTTTCTTCTTCTAGCCATCTTTCTTTTTCAATGAATTCTTGAGTATCTTTTCCAAATCTCTTCTCTGTTAATCCAAATTCTTCCCAATTTCTTCGTCAATCTTGCTCGTCCTGTTTCTAGCGCATATGTAGTAGCGGGAAATCCCACACTACACCCCTCACTATATTTTGGTTAATTAATCCATTGAAAGTTGCATAATTGAGAATGTTTATTGATTAATTTCATGAGTTCTACACAAGAAAAGTAGAATTACACTTAGCAAGTAAAACACTCTTAAACTTTCTCTCTCCTAATGACTTGCCTAACAATTCTAAAAAAGATCTCCCTCTACAACGGACTCACTCGACCCTTTATATAGGGTAATACACATGGATGACAGCTAAGCTATCCTTTATTTTGGGAATGTCTCGCGAAGTGTCGCCAAATGTACAACTATTCAATCTCGCGACACTTCTTAACCTCGCCAGATCTCACGTCTTCTTTATGTCTCGCCTGTCGTTATTCTTTGCGTCGTTTATTTTAGCTCTCTGCGACTGCCTCGCGGCATCGTTGTTTATACACTTCGCGAGTCCTGCACGTTGCGATATTATGGTCCTACACAAAGCGCGTGCCAGCCTTCTTGTATATATAAATAAAAGTCTTCTTATAAAAAAAAAAGGAGATAACCTTTATTAATTGATTATCAGTCCATAATCCATTATCGGGCAACCAAAGGGAGGCCTTGTATATGATGAAAAAAATGCAGATTGTCAGACACAACAAATATCCCAGGAATTTAAAATTGAAATTTCAAATCTCATAATTTCACAAAATTAAAGTTCAATTTGAGGTAATCAATCAAATTGATCACAAATTGCGGTCTGATTTAATCAAACAACCATACTAACAGTTCAAAGATCATCAAATTAGCAAGTAGATCCATCTAAATCGATCGATTTCAGTTTCGATTTCATAAAAAATAAAAATAAATAAATTCTCAGATTCCAAATATATCTCTATTGATTTTATAAATTTCATCCAATTGAAGCTGTTACACTCAACCCATTGATTCGTAGATTGAACAATCAGATTCGATCAATTGCAGTAGCAGAGAATGAATTGCAGTAGCAGGAAATCGGGTGAAGAAGATAAGCTTGCGGATATGTGGCCCGAATACTCGACCGCTTGTTGCACCTTATATTTTAAAGTGAAAACAAACAAAATTGTCTAAATTTACCAACAAACCTGAATCCTCTGTTACCAGTGGTGAAGTGCACTCGTTCAACTAAGAAACTAAAAAACCATTTCCATATCCAGCATCTAAAATTTTACTGCTACTACTAGTCTCTATTTACTCAACCTCTCCTTGTTATAATAAATTGACAAGTTTAATAGAAGAAAATCGAAGTTTTGATCTATGGGGTAGTGTTTAAATGCATCAAAAACAAAGATATGTGGAGTTGGGTTATTAATTTCGTCAACATCTCGATGGAAGAAGAAGAAGAAGAAGAAGAAGAAGAAGAAGAAGAAGAAAAAAAAGGAAACTGCCGCACAAGAAGAAGAGAAAAAATGATGGCCATTTTAGGGCTTTGCACTCTAGGTGAGATTAACGAAACGTCCTTGATTTGGATATGTGTAGACCATGCATCTTACATGCGGACCGGTGAGGACTAAGGAGATGAGTACTCTTTGCTATCTTACATAGACTAGTAAAGGGCACGTGCGCCGCACGTGTTGTCGAGTTAAAATACATAAGTATTGCCTAATCATTTAGAGACATCCATAACAATATACAAATTAGAAAGGACTTAAAGACGTAACCATTGATTTCAGACCCATTACTAAAACCCCCAATTCCGTCCACTTCCTGCAGCTGTTGGCCGAGCCTTAAATCCTAGTACATCTTACCAGTAGAGAATGTTGCATTACTCAATTTTTCTTCCAAACCTGGATGGAACACAATATTACGAATGTCGAAACTTAGTTTAAGCAAATGTATACTTTCAGCCCACAAAATCCTTCATAATTCTGGCGTAAGAATTCCAAAGGAAAGGTCCATGACTTGCACTCTCTATTATGCAATGAGAATAAGATGAAACTTTTTGCACTCGCATTCCATTGCCTGATTGCATTATCGTCATAGGTTAAAATAAGATGCAGTAGGAGTTAAAATTTGTGGAAGACCAATTTTTTTCAAAGTATGTGCAAGGAAACAATAATAGAAAAGTGGCATATGAGACTCTTAAACAATATAAGAAAGCATATGAGTAAATGGTGAAAAGCTCGATTTCCTGATGAATGTAGAGAAGTGGCATATGACATACATATATATCAAAATGTTAAGAACTAAAAATGTCACTTATTCTATTTGAACATTCTTGAATAAGAATTTAGCAAGTTAAGACTTCATTATACTAAAATCTAAAATCCAATTAAGCTCAAGTTCTACACTAAGTGTTTCAAATATCTGCTATCTTGAATTTGTGTTCAAATATGCACACCTCACATCCAATTGAATAGTGATAAGTTGGTAATTTAGCACATATTGTATAGGTTAAAATTCCTCATTTATAAATAGCTCTACTCCTCTCATGTTCACGGCCGATGTATGTTCCATGTGCAAAATAGAAGTTCAGGCATTATATACATTTTGCACCACAACATAATAGAAAGTCCTACCAAATACGGCATTAGCTGCGTCTATTCAAGTTAGAAATCTTCATACCTCCCGATGAAGAACATCAGTGACGCAGACATTCGGAAAATACAATAGGAAAAAAAATTACTTGCATGCTAAGATTTCCTTTGCTTAACAAATTCTCCACTTCTTTTTGCCTGGAGAAATTGTAGAACAAAAATCGTTACTGTATATGGGCTACTACTTGTAATATAGATACAACTGCCACAGATAGCGTTTCATGAGCAAGCAATTCAGTGCAAACATTCAGCATGTATGTCATACATTGGCAGTAATGTAACTGGCTTTTCATTGGGTTGCGCCTACCAAAAAATGCCTACTCCATTTATAATTTTGGATTCTCACAAATTCAATTTTTAACAATTGTAAAGAAGTATCAAAAAATGCAAAGAAATATTGAAAAATAAATTAAACAGTAGAAAATTTGTGAGAGATCTTTACATCTTGCCGGCTTTGGGATGTATAACGATAGTCACCTTCGATGTTCACAACCATTATAGTCATCTCCTCCCAGTTACCACTACTCTTCTCTTTCTTACCCACACCACCTTTTCTTTTGCCGACGCCTTTTTTGGGTGGAAATACATCAATATCTCTCTTGAATTTTCTAGCAAAGTACGGATTTTTCGGATTTTAATAAGCTCAATCAACCATTCTTATCAGATCTTTTTTTCCTGCTAATTAACTACGTATATGGATATCAAGAACTTGTATAAACCTCACTTTGTTAGCTTTCGGTGACAATCTAACAGATATAGATAAGTCGACGAGGCCCCAACATTTTAATATGGAACTTATAAGACATACCTTTTCAATCTTGTAACTGCTCAAGCCTGATTTTTGGTAGGAGGCCACTGTAATGAAGGATCAGACGCATCCTTGCTAAATGCAAGTTGAACTTGTTGGTGCTATTGTTGCTAATTATAAGTTGTTTCTGCAATTTATTGTGCAAAGTCATCAGAGACCTCATTAAGAACATATGTTAAGTTCTGACAAATCGAATTCCCTACTGCAATGAAATGTTTTTTCTTCTCGACAAATCATCGAACACTTTATGTACTTCAATTCACATAAAAACACTGGATTGAAATTAAATTCAGTTGTATATACTTCAACAAATTTAAATTCTCACTCAAATCACAATTACAAAAAACCCATCCTTTTACAAAACCAAAATCATATACAAAAACACCAAACCAACTCATAAAAATCAAATTAGAGAAGGACATAAATTGAAGAAAAAAAAAAGTGAAAAACATTACCCTATGACTCAATGAGATTAATCTTAAGTGAATTCTCAATTGCATGAAAAGCGCTTACATCTAACCAAGTCCTTCGGCATTACCAGTTGATCTCTGTAATCAAAAAATAAATCAAACGAAACAAAAGACTGTTAAAAACAGGAGAAAATGCTAATCCTAAAAAAATATAACAATCGTTGCGAATCAAAAAATTTAAAAACTCACCTTAGACTTGAACGAGGGAGGCAATAGGATCTGGTTTTAGAAGTGGAAGAGAGCATAAAAGAGAGTCTCCCTGAAGATGAAAGGGGGAGGAACTCGAATTTGCAATTTGAATTTGTTTCTCGAAAGATGGTGATGCAAATGTACATTTCTACCCTTTAGCTAGTACTTTGACAACTATAACCTCGGTTTATTTTTACTTTGATTTTATTTTGAGGGATAATTTTGTAAAAAGGGCCTAAATGACCTCTTTGCTTAATAATAATATATATATATAAAGATTTCGTCCCTGACTAAATCCAAAACAATTTTTACTAAACCAATCAGATTAGGGGTGGGGTTGGGGCAAGGCTGCTAATGGGGGACCAGAATTTCCAGGGGTACCGTTTCACATGAGATAAAAGAGTTATATCCGATCCTGGCCGTCGGATCACTCAAACGGTACCCCTGCTAATTCCGGTCCCCCCGTTATCAGCCATGGGGTTGGGGGATCAAGTTAGGGCAATGCTCATAGCAGTCACAGTGGTATTGGAACACAAAATTAATTTATTGGTTTATATGAAAATTAACGATTATAAATAATTTATTTATTTAATTATCATATATAATAACTTTTCACGGTCTCATTATTATCGCTAATCTATCAACGTTCCATGATTTATAGGGGGTACCAGTATTATTTGGGGTGATATCACTACTTCATAAGACAAATAAATACAGATCCTGACCGTCGGATCGCTCAACTGGCATCAAACCGGTTAATAGTGGTATGCTCCTTTATAAATCATGCAAAATTCTACTAGATGCATATCGAGTTTACATGTCGAATTCATAAGAGAAATAAATGTAAGAATTTTTTTTTTATATATGTCGGAAAATGTAGAAAACTTTTTTCTTAAAGCTTCCAAAATTATACTACCTCCATCCCACTATTAGGTGACCTGCTTTTTAGTATGGAGTATATTTTAAGCAATTTTTCAGTCTGATATTTAATCTGATGTCAATCGTTTTTGTTATCTCTCTCCCACTGCAATGTGATCATCTTTTTATAAAACCACCACTTTCGAAAGCCCGATTATCTAGTCTTGATTATAATGGGTTTTATATGTGTTTGGTAACCATTATAATAACTGATTATTTTAATCATAATTGAAAAAATCCATTATTTCTATAAATAGAAAAATATTGTTTTGAAAATTTATTATAATCAATTATGTTTTCTAACAAACTCAAATTGATTTTTTTTCTTCTTATTTTCTCTAAATATCAAGAGAGAGACAGAAACCAATATAGGACTAAAAAAAGATCCTAGATCATTGTTCTTTCCTCTCCTTTTTAGAGATCATTATTCTAAGATAATCAATTATTAGAAAAAGTGTTTGGGAAAATTTATTTTATAAATGATTATATCAAAATCATTTATCAATTTATGATTATCTATAATCATAGAAAGATAATCATAAATTTTACCAAACAAGGCCAAGATTATTTTTGGACAGGTACTTTACCGACGTGGTTCAATTGGAGAGGTCGACGTTAATATGGGCTTCATATTTATATTTAAGAATCAAAATCCCTATCATGTGGAACCACCCAATTGCTTCCCTAAGCAATATATTCCATTAAACAACTAGATAGTAACCCGTGCTTCTCACCGGGAATATAGTCTGATTTGTGTTAGGTCAAGAATTTGTTCTTTGTTTAAGACAATGAGCCAATATGGTAAGCTTTCGTAACTCTTAATTAATGCATATATACACACAAATTTAATGCATATATATATACACACAAATTTAATAGTTAGCATGAAATACACTTTTTCCAATTTTAATAGCGTCGATGATCAACACCGTTTATTCTTATTCTTATTCTTATAATTGCAATTGCATTATACAAATACCCTGCAGGCCTGCAGATTCATTAACTACACGGATAAGTAAGCATTACCAGTATAAAACAATCAGTTGTCTCCACTTTCAACCATCCTATGTGTTATCAGTGGGCTACTGGGCTATCATTTATGTTGTACGGAGTTTGATCCATGTTGGCAATCACATTTTTCAAATACATCCTGGTCCTCTAAATAATGAATGGTTCCAAGACAATGAGTGGTACTCTGGTTTCATAACCTAAGTAGAACTAAAAAAAAAAAAGATCCAGTTTTTTTACCAAGTTTGATTTTTTTTCCTTTGTTGGTGGCAGTTATGGCATACTTTCTTCTAGGTGAAATATAGTGGAAGTTAGCATTGTACAAGCATTTATAATGCCAAATAGAGAACCAAAAAGAAAAATCAAACACACGAAACTTGCACTTGTTAAATTGTTTAAAGGACCAATTATAGAATGGTCATACTTTTTGTAATTCGTTCACAAAATGATCATACTTTTGTAATTCGTTCACAAAATGGTCATATTTCCATCCGATTTAACACTTTTGAATAAAACGGTGTTAAATTTCCCGAAATACCCTCCCATAAATTACCCTCCTCATTTAACTAAGTGGCTGAGGTGGTGGAGGCTTAAAAATCTTCACCAAACCCCGGAGGGGAAGCGATGAACCCTTTGGGTGAATGCGGTGTAATGATCCTGAATGCGTTCTAACGATATGTAAGCGGCGGCACCACCACCAACAAATAGCACCACTGTCAAAAAAAAAAATAATGAAGTCAAAATTTGAATTGTGTATGAAGGGATAAATATGAAGGATACATAGGTAATTTCATTAACATATTTAACTGTGAGTCACCATTTAACTCTCCACTTAACGGAAGTATGACCATTTTGTTAATAGTTTGTAACTGTATGACTGTTTTGTAAATCGGGTCTTAATAGTAGGATTGTTTTGTAGATTTTCCTTGTTTAAAAAATCAATTGGGAAACCAAAAGCAATTCCTCCAACAAAAGTGAAAGTTGGTAATTCCTTGTTAGCATTGTCAACTTAGCTATACCATTTTTAAGCATAAATATAAGCAAAGCAAAACATCCCCCAGCCTCTCTACTATTGTCATGATTGTTGTAAGAACCGTTCCACAGTAGGTCATGCACGTTGTTTGCCTTCTTAAATTTGAGCCAGAAAGGTCCTTATGAAGCCTTGATACCAACTTACATCTGCCATTCTGAAACATCTCAGAATGGAGAGAAATCACATCCATGTACTATAAGCACTAACAACTTTAATTTACCATAAGTTCATAATTCGGATCAGAAAAGCCCTCATTCTTGATCATTCAATTTTTTATCCCTATCAAACAGGGCTATATAGGACGTTGCCATATACACCCTATGATCACAACACCAAGAATGTTTCTCTGTATCCACTTTCCCGTATCGAGCAGATGATGAGGAACTTTCAGTAGAAAAAGCATCTCACAGACAGGGACGGACCCAGAAATTTTTAATGGGTAGGGCTGCATGAATGTTCTCGCAAGGCGGTCGAAGGCCGCCAAATTTTTTTTTGCGGCATGTCTATGAGAGTGGGTGTAGTTGGGCGAGAAGGCATAACCAAATTGAAGTACTTAAATATTGGAAAGAACTATCCCAATCCCAAAAGAACATAACATCCTAGATTCACAAGCTAAAAAAAATTTGAAAATGGGAATTACTATCAAAGTTCAAGTTCTGCATCAGTTACAATCTTTCTCGAAGAACATGATTTCAATGAACTTAACACATATATTTTCCGTTTCTAGGCTTATCTGCTGATAGTGATAACATAATTTGTCATGGTCTTAATATGGTTGGGCTATTTTCTGTTTACATTTTGGCTAATAGTAAAATTCCACTGGATGGGATATATACTAAAAAAAAACACAACCAAATTAAGGGACGGGCTATAGCCCGAGTTAGCCCCTTGCTAGGCCCGTCCCTGCTCACAGAGTCTTGGATTATATAAATAGGTTGTAATTACTTCAAGTAACATGACAAAACTTCAAGTAACATGACAACTTTCGGACAAAATTTTCAAACCAAATGTACTCTAACGAAATGAATTTCTTTTTTTTTTTTTTTTTTTTGATCAATCAACATATTTCAATTCATTCAAATCAAAATACTGATTACATGATCGCTTACAAGAATAACAAAAACATCAAAATACAAGATGATTAAACCCTAATACAATTAAAGATACCAATTATAAGTATATCGCGAAGAGAAGAGCGATAAGCGTAAAGACACCCAATTTTTGTTTATGTAGTAGGGAAAAATGATGGTATTATCAGGAATTAATCCCGACCATTTAATCGATTTTATTCTTTTTTGATAAGAGATGCTCTGATGAGAAAGGAGTACTTTGCCCGTAATCTTGTATACCCAAACGAACCTGGATGCCCTAAATCTCTTATGTTGAAAATAGATTCAAAGCGATACCGTGTTGAATGATTGATGTTTTTGAACCGAGAATAGCAAAGGAAATGAATTTCTAAACACTTGCGGCTTTGTCTAAATTAGGGTTTAGTATGCTGAAACCCTAATTAGCGCCCTTTACTAGAATCGATGTAGAATTCTCATACAGACTTGGATTTGATGGTCTGCCCCTCCATTCTGCACGGAAAAGAATTTCCTATCTCCCTTCGCGGGAATATTTAAGTTTTGAGCTCGTTCGGGAGGTGAAAACAGCCCGAAAGTAAAACTCAGGAAGAATTCAAGAGGGACGGTGGCATGTTTGGTGCGTTTTTGGGAAGCTAGCATGTTTTGGGAAGCTAGCAAGTTTTGGGAAGCTAGCGTGTTTTGGGCCAAAGGTTACCATGCGTTGTTTGGCAACCTTGAACGGCTAGTATTTGCACCTAGGATGGAAGGAAGGCCGTTGATCGTCGCACGCCTTTGTTTTGGTAGCCGCATAGGGAAGGCCAATACGGTATGGCGCGGCAAGGTGGCTGGCATGCCATTGGCACATGTGGCATGGTTTAGGCGTGGTCAAAACTAGGGTTTTGGCGTTGGGCCAAAGGTTACCATGCGTTGGTTGGTGACCTTGGACGGCTAAGATTTGCATCTTAGATGGGAAGATGGTCGTTGATTGTTGCAGGCCTTTGTTTGGTAGCCGCACGGGGAAGGCCAACACGGTATGGCGCGACAAGGTGGGCTGGCATGCCGTTGGCACATATGGGGCCAAGGGTTTGGCACGGACGGTTTGGCATGATGGGGCCAAGGTGTGGTTGGCTTGGCATGGTTGGGCCAAGGGTTTGGCATGTCTTAGGCGCATGGTGCGGCTAGCATGGTTAGGGCCAAAGAAAGGTGTATTAATTCATTTTAAATTAATATTTATTTTGGTCCTGCTACCAACAATTCATCAAACGAGCAATATTTGCTCAAACCGGCAATATTTGCTCAAACTAGCAATATTCCTCGGATGGAAATATTTGCTCGAACCAGCAATATTTTCTCAGAATATTGGTTCAACTATCAATATTATTCGACAATTGACCAACACAGTTTGCTCGTCTTAGGTAATAACATAATAATACTTCGTCTCAATGCGGACATATTTGATTCATGAATTTGAACATTTGCAAAACATGTTCAATTCAACAATACATGGACTCATCGTCCCCACAAAGTAAAGAAGCTGACTCCACAATCACGTGATATCAATCGTGTCATATGGGGGATATTAACTAGGGTTTTGGTGCAAGCGGTCTACGGCACGTGTGTTCACCACGATGAGAATGTGAGCAAGTCGTGCAATCGAGTTGGAAGAGTCGGCAAAGTCGTGGGTGGAAAATTAACCAAGTCTCATACGATGAGCAAGTTTGGTTTTAAAACGATTTCCCACTTCCCCACTCTCTGATTCCAGCAAACTGTCACACTTCATGGGATCATGGTGTTTTCAACTCCGGCATTATAAAATGTCTCTGAATACTGATTGAAAGGACAAGATTCGAACACTCGAACATTCGTCTAATAGAATTCTCGGCAAGTTCATACAGACAATCTTTCGTCTACACGAACTCATCGTCTGAGCATTCACTCTCAATTGAGAAAAATCAATCATTCAGAGCATTCTTACGTTGAATTCACAACACACCTACAATCTCAGATCACCATTGATCTCATGCATTTCTTAGCTTCCCTCCTATAGATCAACCCATCCTATCTTGTGACCGAATTGACTCTGGAACGGCCATTGTTCTTGGTTTAGGCCGGAGTCTTACAGATTGATCTCTCGAACTTAAAGCACTCCCTTCTTGCGGTGCATGCATGTGTGAGGTTCAACATTTCGCTCGGTTCAAGGAGTCTCCACACGATCGACTCTTCAATTCCGTAAAAACCAGCAAATCGTTTTTCCCCATCTACAAATAGTTTTATTCATAATTGACCAATACAATCAATGAAAGAAATCAAAAATTGATGTCTATTTTTTTTTCTTTCTCATTTGTGAAACTCTGAAATAGACTTTTTAGAATTTTCATCTAATGCTGAAACTGGATCCGCAGATTTCACTGGATTCCAATCATCTTCAATGATCACGAGCCTAGATTCAAGACTCACAACATTGTTATTGACTCCTTTAACTTCCTTTCTCAAATCCTTTTCCATGTTCCTTACGTCACATAAAAATAGATCCGACTTTAGTGAAAGATTCTTGAGAAGATTATCATTGATAGAGGAGATCTCTTCATTAGGAACATCATCTCAAGCACTTGGAGATGAATCGAGAATCTCCATCATATGATTCAAGACGAAGTTTCTTGTTTGGAAACAATCATCCGAGACTTTTCGGTTTTAGAAGCTGCAACTAGAGGAGGACATTTTTGTGAACTTCTGCGAAAATGAGGCAATATATTTTACCTCTTATAAGTTTTAGAACTTTTCTTCAAAGATCTTTGAGAATATTTTTCATAACCGAAAAATTAATTTTTGGAAATATTTAAAACTAAATATTTACATCATTATCCTTACTCCATATTATTAATGGTAACTCGTAAGGATTCATGATAATCGGTTAGACTATCACAATCTGGTTATTGAATTTTCTTCCTTTGGAGATTTCAACAGAATGTTTGAGCACTTAGATTCACTTCTTAGTCTTGTTGTGGGATCATGATACTCAAAGAGCTTATTCTCTTGTTTCGAAGAGATTTTCGATCTACGATTAGATCTTGATTTTCTGGTTTTATACAGTCTCTCTCTCTGTTTTGTATTTAAACATTCCTTTTGAAAATGCCCACTTTGTTTGCACAAGAAAGCAAACACCGGAATTATTATGCTTCGGAATCGGATTCCTCATATCTCTTTATTCCTGCCTTCTTGTTTCTTGAATCATTCAACCTATGTGATGAATTTTCTAAGCGACTGAGTCTCTTTCTCAATTTCCGATTTTCTGCTTTTAACACCCTAATCTCATCTTGACAAGAACGAATGTCGGAGATGAGTTTAGATACTTGTACTCTTTCGGAGCATTGAGTAATCTCGATTTTCTTTAGGCGCTTGTTAAATTTCTATTTATCATTCAGAAAACTCTGTTTGAGTTGATCAAGAGATGAATTTATTTCACAAATGTCAGACTTAAGAAGATGAGTTCTTTTATCTTTACATGGAAACGTTTTTTCGAAAATCAAAGGATTGAACTCTTCATGAGTATCTATGTTTGGAAGGGTTTCGAATCCTGATTTGCAATAGTTGCAACATGATCTATCTCATCAACTTGATTATTCTCATTAGGACAATAGTCAAGAGTGGCGGTATAAGCTTTTCTTTTCCACTTGTGTGTCCTTGGTTGGACAGTCTGGAGAGATATGGCCAAAGCCTCTGCACTTGTAACATTGGGGAATAACATCATCATCATCCCAGGTGTCTTCACATTTAAGTAGAGGAACACTTTTCCTTTTTGACGCATGTGCTCCTCTTTTTCGATGTCTCAATAGTCTTTTGAATCGTTGAGTAATAAGAGAAAAGTGATGGTTTATTTCTCCTTCATCTTCAGAAAAGAGATCTTCTTGATCATCGGAATTTTTCGAATATTGAGTTGAATCTCCTTTTAAGGCTTTATAGCCCAGATTGTCCTTTTGTTTAGACAACATTTCTTGATCAAAGATCTTTAGTTTTCCAACTAAGGAACTTCTAGATAGAGACGAAAGATCATTAGCTTCAACGTTTGCATGCTTCTTAGAATCGTATCTAGATGGCAACGATCTGAGAATCTTGCATACTATATCCTTTTCAGAAATAGTCTTTCCTAACGAGAAAGAGGCATTAATTATCTCATAGAGTTTAATGTGAAACTCCTCAAAAATGGCGTTGTCATCCATTCGAAAGTTTTCCCACTCGGAAGTGAGGGTTTGAAGTCTAGCTTCTTTCTCTGAAGAATTTCCTTCGAATACGATCTAAAGATTATCCCAAGCTTATTTCGAAGTTTGACATGTTGACACATGATGTTGTAAGTCGCAACTTACAGCATGAATAATAACATTCAAACCATCTGAATTCTGCTTTGGAAGTGCCTTTTCTTCGTTCGAAAACTCTGCTAAGCGTTTAAACTCAGTTTCTGAATTTTCTCTCTTTGGTAGAGTATAACCATCAACGACTAATAGCCAAGTATTAAAGTCTCGTGATTGAAGAAATGATCTCATAGCAGATTTCCACCATAGATAGTTTGTTCCGTCAAATCTTGGCGGCACGTTAATTAAAGTCGATTCATGAGAACTCGAGTTCATTCTTATAGGTTGGATCGCACCAAACACGGATTGTTAGATCTTTTCGTGTTTTGCTTTTGATACCAATTGAAAAGGCGAGGGTACCCAAATATACCTCAAGCTAAAACTTTTCCTACCTATAAGTCCTTTCTCCAAAAGTGATTGCCTATGGGCTGAGTCGAGACAATACAACTAATCGGTTCACACTTCGTGTGATCGTCTATGGATACGAGATCGAGACAATACAACAACGAAGTATGTTTACTTGATACAAAGGTTCGGACTTAACCAAACACAATAGGATTGCTTATCAAGTAAATAGGAATTAACGTTTGTGTGATTTACTTTAATTATAATAAAACAATTATAATGCGGAAAATAAAAGTAAATGACACAGCAAGATTTTGTTAACGAGGAAACGCAAATGCGGAAAACCCCGGGACCTTGTCCAGAATTGAATACTCCCAGGATTAAGCCGCTACACAAAATTACACCTAACTTCGTATAGTTGAGACCAAGTAACTAACCCTATAGTTCACTTAGTTCCGTCTGTATTCCCACGCCTCCGACTTGTGAATAAGTCACGTACTTGGAACAATTCCTTTGGTTCATATTCCAAACAGTAAAGGAACAAAAAATCTATTTGGTATCAACTCTATTCAACCAAGTGATATGAGTCGGACAAAGGCTCTTCTGTTTATCTTAGCATAAACTCCTTCGTCGGGTCCTTAGATCTATCTTATGTTCAATTACCCAAAGGTAATCATTTAAGATTAAGCCAATCAATACCTTTAATCACAAGGAAACGTATTGATTCGATCTACTCAATTAATCAATCCAATCTACCACAAGGATAAACCGATTATTAATTGGATCATCTTTTACCGAAACAAGTATTGTGCACACCAAAGATTATAAAACCCAAGTCGGATCTTGATATCTTCTTTGTCTTCAAATCTTCTTAAATCTTCAATAAAAACCTGCACACAATCACTTGAATCTCTTGTGATCAATCACGCACTGAAGCGGTCTGTTAACAATGGATTATCACAAGATCGTCTTTAGAACTAACAACTTGAGTCTAAAGATCCCCGTCGAAACTACGAACTAGTTTGAGTGAATCTTATATCGAAGAAGAAGATTCTCAAGAATAAACAAACTAGGTGCAATCAGATTTCAACCACCGTTAGTCAATCAAATCAATCGAAACAAAGATAAACCGCAATTATCTAGTTTCCCACCAACGGGTCGCGCTAGAGCTTCTCAATCCCAAAGAAGACTTTAAATTGAGAGGCCGTAAGATATTTCGCCTAATTAGGTTACTCTCCTCTCCGAATATGCGGCTACACCAGTAACAACAATAAAAGAGTAAATCTATTGTTACGAAGGATTAGTTTGCTAGAAAGGCAAACTTCATGTATTTATAAACAAGGAAGTTTGGACACCAAGGAATTCCAAAACCGAAAATATTCTCAAGATATTCATAAATGCACAGATTCGGTTTTCATAATTCCTGGAAATGCTCTGTCCAGAAATAACGATCGAAATCTCTCGGAAAATCTAATTAGTAAATGCACATTACTAATTCTGTAATTTCCCTACAAAATGAAATTAATAACCTTAATTAAAAGATTCTTAACTTGCTTATGTTTCGATCCTGGGATTCTCTTCCCTTAGCCGTTAAGAATATCTTTGAACAATTATAGAAATAAACATTCACAACACGTGTTCAAAGTTTGTCGACATATTAACTTTGTAAGTTCTCTTTCACACTTACAACCTTGAAACCGATTTGCCACACTTCCAAACAAGTTTAAAATTGGTTCATCTGACTTTCAAGAACTATGTGATTGATCAAACCAATATTCAATCACAATCATGGGTTTACGGTTCTACCAAAACAAGTTTCGGTTCAACCTCCATGTGAGTACTGTGCATAGTCACACTAGCTTCCCAAAAGTTCGATTGACTAGGTACTAGGATCGGTTCCCCACATATATATGGTATCTAACTTATATGTGTTGCACATGTCCATAGGATCGGTTCCCCTTTACGCTATAAACCTTCTGCACCCCATACAAGGATCGGTTCCCTTTGATGTCTTTGCACCCCTTACTAGGATCGGTTCCCTTTCCCTTACTAGGATCGGTTCCCTTTCCGTTACAAGGTCAGACATACAAAATCCGATCATACCACAGTGATTACTTAAGATCGGTTTTACTAATAAAGGTATACCAATACATAAGTCGGGCCTTTGTGAACAGTTCTACCAAGAACACAACAAGTTGTGGCGGTTATACTCTATCACACATATTGGTTTTTCATAAGATATGCAATGAATAACAAAACCAATAACACGGCAATTTCCTTTTCGGTTCACAAACAAGTTTATGAACTTACTTCCTTAGAACACATGTAAACATTGTTCCCTAGGATGAAATCCTCACCTCATACTCATACATAATCACAATAGCATTCAAATGATTATGGCGATGTCTTATCTACAAAGTTTAATGGTTAAGCGATAAACCTCGTATTGTATTCCTTAATACTATGTCTATCTAGAGTTCAAATATGCTTCGAGTTATTTTTTCAATATGGACGACTTGAAAGATACGTTAGGGAATGAAACTTGATTCAAGTCAAATATCACTAACCTCAAGTGGAAGGATGATTGTTGTCGTTGTAGCTCCTTGCTTCTTCACATCTTCAAGTCTTCGCAATACTTGTAATGTCTCATATCCTAATACTTTCAAGCTAACCTATACGAAGTTTAACTCTAGTACATAATCAAACGACTCTTAACATGAGTTTTGCTTCACTAAAATATGACAACCAAACTTGACATACCAACGCTTGGTGGGTTCAACCGAGCCATGCTCTAACAGATAGCTTCTGTAGAATCAAGCTTCTTGACAATATTCATTACATATTGCCCCGATCTTTGATGCCACAGAGTAGGAGATGTAAGAATAGAAGTAAGAGACAGCTTATTAGCTAAAGATACAAGATGTTGCTGAGATGAAAGTAAAGGATACAAATTGTCTTTGCATTAATCCCTAGCCAAAACTTGCTTATTGAGAATAGACTTGATTTCATATCCCCATGGAAAGAATTCAAAGAACGATTATTGTCACTTGTAAATTTTGCAATTGATAAAAGATTATTTTTAATGCTAGGAACAAAAGAGACATTATGCATAGTAAAGTTTGTAGATTTAGCAACAGGATTCAAAGTAGCAGTACCAGTCGTGGTAATTAGAAGAAACTTACCATCACCTATCATTACTTTCTCTTCACCATCAAATTATTCTGAAGCAGTCAAGATAGTTGAATCATTAGACATGTAACTTGTTTCACCTGAGTCTAGAATCCAAACAGATGCAGTTTCTTTTGTACTCCATTGCCCACCAGAGTTGAGATTGCAGTAGAAGAATCAGGAGAAGCAGTAGTCTATGGATTAAAAGGTGGAGGATTAACTTCCATCCTAACAAAATCTTTTTGCATAACAACAATAAATATATTTTTGGAAGCAGAATATCTAAACCTGCACCTGCTTTCAAAGTGACCAAGCCTATTACAAATTTACAAGCTATAGTAAAATAGTCTATCTTTTGTTTCTGATTTGACTTAAAATCCCCTTTCTTGAAAGTATGACCATTGCCATGAGAAAAGAGGATTATCCAGGATAAGTCTTGGTACCAGAAATAAAAATATTACCAATAGATTGTCTACATGAATTTATAGCTATTTGCTGGGAATTAACAAACTTCCTAACAAAGAAAGCTGAATTTGAAGGATCTACAGAAAGAGTAGTAAAAGGTTTCTGATCTTGATCTTGATCTTTAAGCCACTGCTTATGATGAATCAATCGATATCTAAGTTCGCAGATAGCTAAAGGAGCTTCTCGATTTTGAATTGTCATAACAAAGTGTGCATATTCTTTTCTAAGACCAGAAAGAGTATACATAACCAAATCTTCATCAGAAATTGGTTCACCAATCTAAGCAAATCAATCAGAAATAGTCTTGATTTGATGGAGAAACTCAAAATTAGAAGAATTACCTCTCCGTATAGAATGTAATTGAGGTCCGAGTTGAAATTTCCTTGCAAAGAATTGTTGTGCAAATCTTTGAGTGATGATTTCACTTCTCTTAAGCTGTAATATCCAAGTATTCTGAAGGAACATAATGCATAATTGTGGCATTGATACAAGATCTAACAAAGTGATCCATCGCCCACCAACCCATATATAATGGATTAACAATCTGAACATTATTCTGATAAAGAAAATGTTGTTGATGTGGAATAGATCCATCAATGAAACTAAACAAATTAGAGTTGATCTCGATCGAGGAGGTTTGATCTCTCTGCACAAGAAAATTTGTTCCATCAAGTTTCACAGATGAAACGGAAACTGAGTGATACGAAAATGAGTATATGGTGGCAGTGGTGGTGGTGATGGCTCTTGATGTTGTGGCAGAGGAGAGAAATTTTGAGAGGTGTTGTCGAGATTAGTGTTGTTCATTGTGTTGTTGGGGTTGTTTGAGTGATTTGCAGGGGAAGAAGATGAATGTGTTGGTGGATCTAGGTATAATTGCTCAACAACAAAGTAGTAGAGGATCGATTGTGGCGGATTTTTATTTTGAAAGTCAGAACTCCATTCTTGATATTTGATACCATGCAAGAACTTTAATGAGTTATATTTAATCAGTTAATGAATTACAGGTTAGGGAGATAGCTTTATATATCAAGAGTACAAAAGGCTGAAGAAACAACTTAAGGAATATGCAACATAAATGAAAAGAGACGGCAACGGTTTCTGTTACAGACAGATATATCGTATAAGCTGACACATGTCAACATATTATTATTAGAAGATACAAATTGAGATTTTAATATGTTCTAATAGCAGTTTTAGCTAAAAGTAGATCCAGGATTTTCGTAAGGGTAAAGTCCATCTCCAAAAAGGAAATAAAAAAATGAAACCACTAGTAAAAATATAGATAGAGAGCAATTTTGAGAGAATCGAAATGCATACGAAAATTACGAAGCTAAGGAAAGTCAGGCGTCCAAAACCGGCAATTCACGTAGACGAGTCCATATCAGGCACCAATAGCTGTTAGACAACCGAATGATGACTCAGAAGCTCTAATATTTGGACATGGGATACACTCCTCAGGTGTTGGGTCCCGCACATCACTTGATAGCAAAGTTACAACACTTGAAATGAGCTCGCCGCTCAATCTTGCTGGTTGAATGAGTTATTAGGTTAGTTGTGTTCAGATCACACGTATTGTTTACCCCAGCATACACGACCAACAGATTTGCTGGCTTGTGAGCATTGACGAGAGTTGTGTCATGTACCTACTATATATGTGAGAGACTGCCCATATCATGCTACTTGTCAGCCTTTAGCCTATTAGTAGTTGATATTATCAGTTGTAACGTGTGGTCTAGATGTGCACATGTGGGCGAGTAATGGTCGTAGATATAAGGAAGACAAACCTAGCTATATAAGTCAGAGAGTCTTGTAATGAACGTTATGAAATTATTAATCAAAGAATCGTTTATTCGATTTAGGCTGCGTTCGTAAGAACCAGAGAGGCTTGATTCTCACGAATCAAAAGAGGTTTATCCTCAAATTATCAACCCAATCTTGTCATTGTACTTAGGTACATGACAATTGTTATCAGAGCAAGTCTTATGCAGTTCCGTACAAAGTCTTATCGAGTTAGCAAAGGTGGGGTTGAAGTCAACACTCTGATCTCACATGCTTATGCGATTCAGTACAAAGAAGATGATGGGAGCGAAATGCTCATGCCATAGTTAAACACTGGAATTATTCCTTGTTGCCATGGAACTATCCACAAGGTTGTTGATGCAAGTCTTGCTTCTACTAGTACCTACCAATCATGAAATTTGATAACCTTTGGGCTTGGTATGACTATCTCCGTGCTTGCTTTTAGGCACTATCAAAGGTATCTCCATTCACACTTCACAATAGGAAGTAAAATAGGAAATACAAGGGTACCCACACAGCTGGAAAGTAATCATGGTATAGAAAAGCAGTGCAGATTGGCAGATGTAATGACCATCCCACACACCCAAGTGCTAATGGTGTTGCGCTCAAAGGAGAAAGAAGGCGGCAACTCCATGTTGTCGACGAGCACATTACCAAGATTTTACAGTTCACATTTCAGATCTGGTCATAGAGTAGGATTTCACATGCTACTCTTGGTGCTAATTTTGAAGATAGCACAGGGCAACATTTCTTATGGTTATCGAGGACACTATTGCAGTACCAGCATCAAAGTTTTCCAATTCAGTGAGCTTATGGTTGAGGACAAGGATGTTTTGAAGGGGAAGGGAATGTCATATACCTATTATATACGTGAGAGAGTGCCCATATCATGCTACTTGTCAGCCTTTAGCCTATTAGTAGTTGCTATTATCAGTTGTAACGTGTGATCTAGATGTGCACATGTGGGCGAGTAATGGTCGTAGATATTAGGAAGACAACCCTAGCTATATAAGTCAGAGAGTCCTGCAATGAACGTTATGAAATTATTAATCAAAGAATCGACCACTAAAGTATTATTAATCGAATAATTATGAAATTATTCGATTTAGGCTATGAAATTATTAATCAAAGAATCGACCACTAAAGTATTATTAATCGAATAATTTCATACTAAAGTATTATTAATCGAATAATTATGAAATTATTCGATTTAGGCTGCGTTCGTAAGAACCAGAGAGGCTTGTTCGATTTAGGCTGCGTTCGTAAGAACCAGAGAGGCTTGATTCTCACAAATCAAGAGAGATCGACCACTAAAGTTAAGGGAACTTTAGAAGTTCCTTGGGTGAGTTGGGTCACATGTTGAAGTGTATATGGACCTTTGTAAGCTGGAAGGGCAAGACCACGGGGTCGAGAAGAAGAACGTTGAGCACTAGAGATGGTAACAAGCAAATAGACAGAAAAGAAAAGCAGAAGAATAAGAAGCCATGATATTTAGAATTTGATAGTGGTAACTATACTAGTGTAATATAGAAGACTGAAGATTTAGTTAGTGGTGAAAGCTAGACATGGGACTTTATACAGAACAAGGTTTGCAGAAGGCCAAGTCCAAAAATCTTCAAAGAGGTGCCGGAGTGGAACAGTTAGTGCCTTGTAAGATAAAAGTCTCGAACTCCTATAATTTACGGTCTATAAGTGGAATGAGTATATGAGATGTCACTGAAGAACCTGAGACTGCCCACCATGACTGTATTTGTCCACTGGCTTGGAGTTGGACCCAAAAAATAAAATTTACACCTAAAAATTCAATGGGTGGGCATTCCTACTTTCATGGGTGCAAACAACAAGATCATGGTAAAGCATAAACACTTCTAGCTGATTAAAAGCGACGAATCAATTCACTCCTGTGAGATTCGATTCACATTAACAAGAGATGTAATGTCGATAAAGCCTTATTTTCAATATATAATAATAGATTTGGGAAACAGCAGTAGTCATCTTGGTGCAACACTATATATAGATATTACTCCCTACTTGACATATTTGGCAAACCATTCCAGCATGTCCTGGTGAGCCTCTTCAGCAGGCTTCACAGCTGCTTCATCTTCATTATTGTATCTCACAGTCCATCCGTGTGAAACCCCAGGGAATATCTTCACAAAGGAATCAACCTACAAATCAGGAAACCAGAAGCTATGAATCAATGATCGTTAAAAGTCAATCACCTAGGCTCGAACAAACTTCAGTTCGCCGAAAGTAACTCATCATCTAACACAATTCCCGAACCATCAATATTTCAACAGATTTCGAGAATGAAAATGATATTGCATTTCCGAGGAAAAACATAAAACTGCAGCAGTTTCAAAAGTGTCTAGCAGCTATCAGTAGGACAAAAAAGGCAGTCTTTACCTCAGTTTTAGTAGATAAAACCTCTTCAAATTGTTTCAAAAGCTCTGGTGGAGACATCTTATCAGTCTCAGCTCCTAGTATAGAAACGGGTACCTTGATCTCTATAAAAGTTACAAGACCATTGTTTGTTAGGTTGATACTCATACACATTAACAACAGTCGAGCGGAAATAAAATTGGAAGTTCAAAACAAATATTCATACCCTTAATGTCATCAACAGTGACAAAGGAAGGATGGGCCATTACAATAGCTTTTAGGTCATCAGACTTTCCCAGTTCCCCAACCACCTTAGCTGAATGAGTCATCAAAACAATATTAATGATATTGAAGTTGAGCAACAAGAAAGAAAAGAAACACCAACAGTTTATTTACAAGTGCGATTTTCAAAAGCTTACCACCCCAGCACATCCCTGCAGCTCCAACTGCAGAAACCCCTTTACTCTTTAGAGCTTCAATAACTGGTTTGGCTTCTTCAGCTCCTTTATCCTGCACAGTTTTCCAATTGTTAATAAAGAAAGCAAATTGCATAGCAGAAAAGAATTTGGGAATAAATCTTAATCCTTGGCAGAGATGTCTGAATTAGGAAAACAAACTGTTCCGTGTGATTTGATCCAGATGGGTAGTGGCTTCTCAGCATTCTCAGGTACATAAGGATCCCCGTGAAGGAAGTCTGGAACTACAACATAGAATCCAGCTGCTGCAACCTTGTCTGCCAGGTTCCTTTAAGTACCAAGGTAGAAGAATATTAATTCGTCCCCAGGTTACAATATACAGTAATATAACTAAGTGCCCGAACTATGAGAAGCTAAGCTAACATCATGCTTTGTTCATAATTGATATGATTGATTAGACATTTCTTGATCAATATAAGTTGCTTAATCCAAACATCAGAATATTCTCAATTTTACACATAGATTACAAATTGAAAAATTATAAAAAGCTTAAAGTTTCAACTGTAAGTCTCAAAATTTTTTTTGAAGACAATAGAATAGATGCTTCAGGTTGAGCATCCCCCAAGTTTAAATATCAAGTTTCATTTAGTAAGTTTCAGGCCGATCAACAGCTGCTTCAAGTTAGGGCAATCTAAAAAGCTAAAGATTTCACTTAAAAGTCCTGAAACAGAAGTTAGATTTTGTAATTCTCTATAGATCAGTCTACAAACAGATAGATGAAAAAAGCGGGCATACCTCAAGTTAGGTGCTTCATATCCTGCAAAACAATAGGTCACAAGCAAAAATTAAGTTAGACTAAACTTGTAATTCTTGAAGGAAAGAAAAAAAACTAAGTAAAACAGAAAAGGGTCAAAGTGGGCATACCAAAAATGTCAGAAACAAGAAGAATTCCAAGTTTGGAATCCAAAGAACCAGTAACATAGGTTTGAAGACCACCAAGTTGTTGAACAAATCCATTTCCTGAACTTGAACTTAGAGTTGGTGGATTCTCGCAACACTGAGCTCCTGACATTTCTAACAGTTCAAAGATCATCAAATTAGCAAGTAGATCCATCTAAATCGATCGATTTCAGTTTCGATTTCATAAAAAATAAAAATAAATAAATTCTCAGATTCCAAATCTATCTCTATTGATTTTATAAATTTCATCCAATTGAAGCTGTTACATTGAACAATCAGATTCGATCAATTGAACAATCAGATTCGATCAATTGCAGTAGCAGAGAATGAATTGCAGTAGCAGGAAATCGGGTGAAGAAGATAAGCTTGCGGATATGTGGCCCGAATACTCGTTCTGCGACTGCACCCCTTATATTTTAAAGTGAAAACAAACAAAATTGTCTAAATTTACCAACAAACCTGAATCCTCTGTTACCAGTGGTGAAGTGCACTCGTTCAACTAAGAATCTAAAAAACCATTTCCATATCCAGCATCTAAAATTTTACTGCTACTACTAGTCTCTATTTACTCAACCTCTCCTTGTTATAATAAATTGACAAGTTTAATAGAAGAAAATCGAAGTTTTGATCTATGGGGTAGTGTTTAAATGCATCAAAAACTAAGATATGTGGAGTTGGGTTATTAATTTCGTCAACATCTCGATGGAAGAAGAAGAAGAAGAAGAAGAAGAAGAAGAAGAAGGAAACTGCCGCATAAGAAGAAGAGAAAAAATGATGGCCATTTTAGGGCTTTGCACTCTATGTGAGATTACCGAAACGTCCTTGATTTGGATATGGGTAGACCATGCATCTTACATGCGGACCGGTGAGGACCAATGTAGTCGATTTCGGCCATTTCGGCCGAGATTTCGCCGGTAATTCCGTTTTCGGCTCTAAGGGTAGCGAAAAATTTGATTCCGCCCAGACGGAATTCAGCCGAAACTCTTAGTTATCTCAGCCAGAATTAGACCGGGATTAGCCGCAATCTCGGTGTCTCCAACCAGAATTTAATTTACAGGGAATATACAAACTTTAAGAAGTTTCAAATCAATTGCTACAATCAATTTGACATAATACAAGGAACAATTTAACATAGGCTGTCCAATCCTCAAATTCCAGACCGATACAATTTCTCCCTGATCGATTATAATTACTCACTACCAAATCCGAAAATTTTACTAAAAACATTTGAGATTAATAACACAATCTCCCGATTACGAAGCAAAATAAACCCCAAATTACCTTTACGAAAACGAAACTGGCTATAAAATAAGGGTTTCTTCAAACACAAAATAAAATTTCAAAATCAATTAAGCTGAACTGAACTTTGAATTTTGATTTCACCACCGAAATACTGATTACGGACTTATAGTACCCCCTTTACGGTGAAGGAGAGTGTGCATGTAATGGTTGCTGTAATGGATGATGGATGGAAAAAAATGGTGTCTGTAATGGAAGAAAAGAATATAACGAAGAAAAAAAGGAAGAGGTAAAGAAAAGAAGAAGATGGGGAGCTGGTTTTGACTTCAGACACGTAAGTGCATAGGTGTCCCATTAAAAATATGCCATCAGTATATTTAATTAAGAGATTTTCAAAACTAAGCACTCCGGAAATCTGTCCGGATATCTCGCCGGCGGTATCTCGGTGTTTCGGACCTGGCCGAGACATCCCGAGACACGAAATTAACTATATTGGTGAGGACTAAGGAGATGAGTACTCTTTGCTATCTTACATAGACTAGTAAAGGGCACGTGCGCTGCACGTGTTGTCGAGTTGAAATACATAAGTATTCTTAGAATCATTTAGAAAATGACTATAACAATATACAAATTAGAAAGGACTTAAAGGCGTAACCATTGATTTGGACCCATTACTAAAACCCCCAATTCCGTCCACTTCCTGACCCATTACCTAAAGTTGTTGGCCGAGCCTTAAAGCCTAGTACATCTTACCAGTAGAGAATGTTGCGTTACTCAATGTCTCTTTCAAACCTGGATGGAACACAGTATTACGAATGTCAAAACTTAGTTTAAGCAAATCTATACTTTCAGCCCACATAATCCTTCATAATTCTGGCGTAAGAATTCCAAAGGAAAGGTCCATGACTTGCACTCTCTATTATGCAATGAGAATAAGATGAAACTTTTTGCACTCGCATTCCATTGCCTGATTGCATTATCGTCATAGGTTAAAGTAAGATGCAGTAGGAGTTAAAATTTGTGGAAGACCAATTTTTTTCAAAGTATGTGCAAGGAAACAATAATAGAAAAGTGGCATATGAGACTCTTAAACAATATAAGAAAGCATATGAGTAAATGGTGAAAAGCTCGATTTCCTGATGAATGTAGAGAAGTGGCATATGACATACATATATATCAAAATTTTAAGAACTAAAAATGTCACTTATTCTAGTTGAACATTACTGAATAAGAATTTAGCAAGTTTCGACTTCATTATACTAAAATCTAAAATCCAATTCTGACTCAAGTTCTACACTAAGTGTTTCAAATATCTGTTATCTTGAATTTGTGTTCAAATATGCACACCTCACATCAATTGAATAGTGATAAGTTGGTAATTTAGCACATCTTTTGTATAGGTTAAAATTCCTCATTTATAAATAGCTCTACTCCTCTCATGTTCACGGCCAATGTATGTTCCATGTGCAAAATAGAAGTTCAGGCATTATATACATGTTGCACCACAACATAATAGAAAGTCCTACCAAATACGGCATTAGCTGCGTCTATTCAAGTTAGAAATCTTCATACCTCCCGATGAAGAACATCAGTGACGCAGACATTCGGAAAATACAATAGGAAAAAAAATTACTTGCATGCTAAGATTTCCTTTGCTTAACAAATTCGCCACTTCTTTTTGCCTGGAGTGTAAAATTAGAACAAAAATCGTTCTTTGTATATGGGCTACTACTTGTAATATAGATACAAGCGCCACGAGATAGCGTTTCATGAGCAAGCAATTCAGTGCAAACATTCAGCATGTATGTCATACATTGGCAGTAATGTAACTGGCTTTTCATTGGGTTGCGCCTACTAAAAAATGCCTACTCCATTTATAATTTTGGATTCTCACAAATTCAATTTTTAACAATTGTAAAGAAGTATCAAAAAATGCAAAGAAATATTGAAAAATAAATTAAACAGCCGAAAGTTGTGAGAGATCTTTACATCTTGCCAGCTTTGGGATGTATAACAGTAGTCACCTTCTGATGTTCACAACCATTATAGTCATCTCCTCCCGAGTTACCACTACTCTACTCTTTCTTACCCACACCACCTTTTCTTTTTGAGCGCCTTTTTGGGTGGAAATACATCAATATCTCTCTTGAATTTTTCTAGCAAAGTACACATTTTCGGATTTTAATAAGCTCAATCAACCATTCTTATCGGATCTTTTTCTTTGCTAATTAACTACGTATATGGATATCAAGAACTTGTATAAACCTCCTTTGTTAGCTTTCGGGTGACAATCTAGAGATATAGATAAGTCCTGAGGCCCCAACATTTTAATATGGAACTTATAAGACATACCTTTTCAATCTTGTAGCTTGCTCAAGCTTTGATTTTTGGTAGGAGGCGGCTTTGTAATGAAGGATCATACCATCCTTGCTAAATGCAAGTTGAACTTGTTGGTGCTATTGTTGCTAATTATAAGTTGTTTACGCAATTTATTGTGCAAAGTCATCGAGACCTCATTAAGAACATATGTTAAATTTACAATGACAAATCGAATTCCCTGCAATCAAAAGTTTTTCTTCTCAACAAATCATCGAACACTTTATATACTTCAATTCACATAAAAACACTGGATTGAAATTAAATTCAGTTGAATATACTTCAACAAATTTAAATTCTCACTCAAATCACAATTACAAAAAACCCATCCTTTTACAAAACCAAACTCATATACAAAAACACCAAACCAACTCATAAAAATCAAATTAGAGAAGGACATAAATTAAAGAAAAAAAAGTAAAAAACATTACCCTATGACTCAATGAGATTAATCTTAAGTGAATGCTCAATTGCATGAAAAGCGCATACATCTAACCAAGTCCTTCGGCATTACCAGTTGATCTCTGTAATAAAAAAATAAATCAAACGAAACAAAAGAGTGTTAAAAACAGGAGATAAAATCCTAATCCTAAAAAAAATATATAACAATCGTTGCGAATCAAAAAATTTAAAAACTCACCTTGTACTGAACAGGGAGACGACCGGATCTGGTTTTAGAAGTGGAAGAGAGCATAAAAGAGAGTCTCCCTGAAGATGAAAAGGGGAGGAACTCGCATTTGCAATTTGAATTTGTTTCTCGAAAGATGGTGATGCAAATGTACATTTCTACCCTTTAGCTAGTACTTTGACAACTATAACCTCGGTTTATTTTTACTTTGATTTTATTTTGAGGGATAATTTTGTAAAAATGGCCTAAATGACCTATTTGCTTAATAATAATAAAGATTTCGTCCCTGACTAAATCCAAAACAATTTTTACTAAACCAATCAGATTAGGGGTGGGGTTGGGGCAAGGTTGCTAATGGGGGACCGGAATTTCCAGGTGGTATTATTTCACATGAGATAAAATAGTTATATCCGATCCTGGCCGTCGGATCACTCAAACGGTACCCCTTCTAATTCTGGTCCCCCCATTAACAGCCATGGGGTTGGGGATCATGTTAGGGCAATGCCCATAGCAGTCACAATGGTATTGGAACACAAAATTAATTTATTGGTTTATATGAAAATTAACGATTATAAATAATTTATTTATTTAATTATCATATATAATAACTTTTCACGATCTCATTATTATTGCTAATCTATCAACGTTCCATGATTTATAGGGGGATACCAGTATTATTTAGGGGTGATATCACTACTTCATAAGACAAATAAATACAGATCATGACCGTCGGATCGCTCAACTGGCATCAACCCGGTTAATAGTGGTATGCTCCTTTATAAATCATGCAAAATTCTACTAGATGCATATCGAGTTTACATGTCGAATTCATAAGCGAAATAAACGTAAGAATTTTTTTTTATATATGTCGGAAAATGTAGAAAACTTTTTTCTTAAAGCTTCCAAAATTATACTACCTCCATCCCACTATTAGGTGACCTGATTTTTAGTATGGAGTATATTTTAAGCAATTTTTCAGTCTGATATTTAATCTGATGTCAATCGTTTTTGTTATCTCTCTCCCACTGCAATGCGATCATCTTTTTGTCAGCCACCACTGCTGCAGCAGTTATCTAGTATAGATTATGATGGGTTTTATATGTGTTTGGTAACCATTATAATAACTGATTATTTTAATCATAATTGGAAAAATCCATTATTTCCATAAATAGAAAAATATTGTTTTGAAAATTTATTATAATCAATTATGTTTTCTAACAAACTCAAATTGATTTTTCTTCTTCTTATTTACTCTAAATATCAAGAGAGAGACAGAAACCAACATAGGACTAAAAAAAGATCCTACATCATTGTTCTTTCCTCTCCTTTTTGAGATCATTATTCTAAGATAATCAATTATTAGAAAAAGTGTTTGGGAAAATTTATTTTATAAATGATTATATCAAAATCATTTATCAATTTATGATTATCTATAATCATAGAAAGATAATCATAAATTTTACCAAACAAGGCCAACATTATTTTTGGACAGGTACTTTACCGACGTGGTTCAGTCGGAGAGGTCGACGTTAATATGGGCTTCATATTTATATTTAAGAATCAAAATCCCTATCATGTGGAACCACCCAATTGCTGCCCTAAGCAATATATTCCATTAAACAACTAGATAGTAACCCGTGCTTCACACCGGGAATTTGTGTTAGGTCAAGAATTTGTTCTTTGTTTAAGACAATGAGCCGATATGGTAAGCTTTCGTAACTCTTAATTAATGCATTATACACACAAATTTAATGCATATATATATACACAAATTTAATAGTTAGCATGAAATACACTTTTTCCAATTTTCATAGCGTCGATGATCAACACAGTTTCTTCTTATTCTTGTAATTGCAATTGCATTATACAAATACCCTGCAGGCCTGCAGATTCATTAACTACACGGATAAGTAAGCATTACAAGTATAAAACAATCAGTTGTCTCAACTTTCAGCCATTCTATGCGTTATTAGTGGGCTACTGGGCTATCATTTATGTTGTACGGAGTTTGATCCATTCACAATGATGTTGGCAGTCACATTTTTCAAACACAAAATTGGTCAAAAAGACCAAAATCAACAATTCCTGGGTGAAAAAGATACTTAGGTTTTGATACTGTTTAAACTAGGATATGACCCGTGCCATAATGGCACGGGGCTATGAGTTGTTTTGGTATTAGTTGTATATTAATTTCTTTTCTTGCGAGAATACCATGAGATGAGTGTGGGAAACTCGGAGAATGATAATCTTTCTTAAATTGAATTCGAAGCTTTGATCGATATTATTGACATCAACGGGATCGGTTTCTTGTTAGATGGTGATTAGGATGTCCATATATGAATATACACAGACATATATACACCAGAGAGTAATTTTTTTGGTTGTAAAGATATCCAATGTAAGTGCGTATCTTTGGAATCGGCATCTAGTTTCATCTATGCTTATTGATAACTATCCATTCACGGTTGTTGCAAACAGAACCAACATACTTGAAAACTAAATTCCTAGTGGAGCTCTAGAAATTCCTTGTTTGAATAGAATCAACTTGTCGATTGCATTCCAAATTACAAATGCAGTGCAACCATCATTTAATTAGATTGTTATTTTGTGCTAAAAAAAATTAGTGCAACTCCGATTACTTATATTATTGCGGATCATACTCCGATTCTACTATCAATTTGTATCATGTATATTACTTTATATCATTAGTTGTTAGTGTGATGGACCTGATGGTCGATCCATCAGCAATGAAATTGGCATGAAACATTTTTCCACCATTGTTTTTATGTTTCTGAAGTTATAATATGTGATGGTCCCATTGCTATACTGCCAAATTATCACTTACCGTTTGTCTACCCATTGCAATCATTCGATGATGCATGTGAGCCTTGATTCAATTACTTCGATTTACTGTAATTTTTTAGTATTCCTACTTATAATTAAAGTGAATCTCCAACATTATTATTATTAATTCGGTTAGAGTGCTAATTCTTATACATTAACCCAGAAAACTCAACTACATATATGTGTCTCCCAGAAAAGAAATCCTGTGGTTGCTCATCTTTTCCCTTCATTCGATTTTAGGCTCCCTTTGTCATTGGTTGGATAGTTCTATCAGTTTTTCCTTTTGGGGTTTCAGTGTAACCTTCGAAGAAAATTAGGGTAGTCTGTTAGATTCTATTAGTCTTTGAGCATTTATTAAACCTAAAACGTGTTCCAATTATGATAGACTTCTTAAATTCCTATCCCGTCTTCGGTCAACCTTGGAGGGATGTAATGTATCTCCATGGTAATTTTTTGGTTCTCTTTTATGTTCTTGGTGTATGGAAATTTTCAATAAATTTTCATTAACCATAACTTTTGCAAGCGATACGTGAAAATCTGATTGATATACCAACAGATTTCAACCAAAGATTGTGAAGTAACACATGAGAGGGTGTTCTATGATCATTCTATTTTAAAATTCTACATGAAGGATGTGCCAATCAAATCCTCATACGGATATTAGTAGGCATAAGATGGTCAATCAATGGTTCTTGATGTTCTACTGCATTTTTTTTTTCATCGAATATAATTGAAAACCAATCACATACTCTTGGAGTCTTAGGAGATAGGAAGGGAAAATATGGATCTTAAAAACGTCTTCTCTTCAGATTTAGTGTTAGAATTTTTTTTGCTTATTGTCAGATTCCTAGATAATAATGCTATATAAATCTAATGCGAAGGCTTCTAACGATCCACGCTATAAAAACTATAACAAAAACCAAAATGGTTGTTTTTCAGAAATGTATTTTTGTCTGACATTTTCCCAATAAAGAAAGAAAAAACATAAAATCTTTAAGATATGCCTGCACCGTATGAAGATATGTAATTTCAAGGTTCATATGATATAAAAAAAAAGAATATTAATTAGGAATCACCAATCCATTTGATACCAACATGTACATGACATAGTCCAATAAGAAATTTGAAACTCTCAAACGAAGTAGCAATCTGATTAAAAAAATATTTAAAAATTCTAAGGGCAATAACAATGGAACCGGGGCTTTGTTTGTTAATTATTTTCACTCCATGAAAATCTTCTTGATTTTGGTCGAAGAAGTCAAAGTTAAATTGGACAACATAAAATAATAAAAGATTAAATGATACGGGTATTAGGAAACCTAATATAAGAGTAAAAATGAATATAATACAATCATATTTGAATATCTTTTAACTGCAATCGAAGAAACAAAATCCAGATCACAAAACACAACATATAGAAACAAAAATAAATCAAATTTCATATATGACCAAAAAATTTAGGCATGAGGCACCACCATTCTTTATATGCTAAAAATGTTGATTTTGATTATGAAAGGGATTAAGTTAAAAGGGAATTTAATTTAGATTACAATAAATGGTTCACATTAAATGGGAAAAGTAACTCCCAAATAAATGACATTAAGAGGGTGGAGAGGAAATGCAAAAACTTATTAAATATGTGGCACAATTTAGATGACTCTTTGTATGTAGATTGAAAATCTTAAATCTGGGGCTTAATCTCAACCATTCTTTATATGATAAAAATGTAGATTGAAAAACTTAAATCTAGACCGTCCTTTATGTGTCCCAAATGTAGATAACCGTCCATATGGGAAAACACCATTGTCCCTTATAATATAGATAGCCAAAAATTAAAAATATACTGTTAAAATGGACAAAAATTTAAAAATAGGCAGGATATAACCAGTTTCATCCTCTCCATTTTCAAATATTTTTTTCTTATTTTTATTTTACCAGGGATGCATCCGGTTTCATCCTTGCTATTTTTAAGTATAAGCTATGATGAATCCAGTTTCATCCTTGCTATTTTTTTTTGGCTATTTCACCCGTACTTTTTTTTACTTGTCCATTTGAACCGTGTTTTAAATTTTTTGGACAAATGACCCATTTTCTCTTTTTCAAATACATCCTGGTCCTCTAAATAATGAATGGTTCCAAGGAAATGAGTGGTACCCTGGTTTCATAACTTCGGTAGAACTAAAAAAAAAAAGATCCAGTTTTTTTTACTAAGTTTGATTTTTTTTCCTTTGTTGGTGGCAGTTATGGCATACTTTCTTTTTGGTTCTCTATAGTGGCAGTTAGCATTGTGCAAGCATTTATAATGCCAAATAGAGAACCAAAAAGAAAAATCAAACACACGAAACTTGCACTTGTTAAATTGTTTAAAGGGCCAATTACAGAATGGTCATACTTTTTGTAATTCGTTCACAAAATGATCATACTTTTTGTAATTCGTTCACAAAATGGTCATACTTTTTGTAATTCGTTCACAAAATGATCATACTTTTGTAATTCGTTCACAAAATGGTCGTACTTCCATCCGATTTAACACTTTTGAATAAAATGGTGTTAACTTTTCCCGAAATACTCCCACAAATAACCCTCCTCATTTAACTAAGTGGTTGAGGTGGTGGTGATGAAGCGGTGGTGGCGGTGGAGGCTTAAAAATCTTCACTAAACTCCGGAGGGGAAGCGATGAACCCTTTGGGTGAATGCGGTGTAACGATCCTGAATGCGTTCTAACGATATGTAAGCGGCGGCACCACCACCAACAAACAAATAGCAAAATCAAAAAATATAATGAAGTCAAAATTTGAAATTGTGTATGAAGGGATAAATAGGAAGGATAAAGAGGTAATTTCATTAACATATTTAACTGTGAGTCACCACTTAACTCTCCACTTAACGGAAGTATGACCATTTTGTTAATAGTTTGTAACAATATGACTGTTTTGTAAATCGGGTCTTAATAGTAGGATTGTTTTGTAGATTTTCCTTGTTTAAACAATCAATTGGGAAACCAAAAGCAATTCCTCCAACAAAAGTGAAAGTTGGTAATTCCTTATTAGCATTGTCAACTTAGCTATACCATTTCTAAGCATAAATATAAGCAAAGCAAAGCATCCCCCAGCCTCTCTACTATTGTCATGATTGTTGTAAGAACCGTTCCACAGTAGGTCATGCACGTCGTTTGCCTTCTTAAATTTGAGCCAGAAAGGTCCTTATGAAGCCTTGATACCAACTTTCATCTGCCATTCTGAAACATCTCAGAATGGAGAGAAATCACATCCATATACTATAAGCACTAAAAACTTTAATTTACCATAAGTTCATAATTCGGATCAGAAAAGCCCTCATTCTTGATCATTCAGTTTTTTATCCCTATCAAACAGGGCTATATAGGACGTTGCCATATACACCCTATGATCACAACACCAAAAATGTTTCTCTGTATCCACTTTCCCGTATCGAGCAGATGATGAGGAACTTTACCCAGATACATGATAATGACTTATGTGAAGTAGAAAAAGTATCTCACAGACAGGGACGGACCCAGAAAATTTTAATGGGTAGGGCTGCATGAATGTTCTCGCAAGGCGGTCGAAGGCCGCCAATTTTTTTTTGCGGCATGTCTATGAGAGTGGGTGTAGTTGGGCGAGAAGGCATAACCAAATTGAAGTCCTTATATATTGGAAAGAACTATCCCCAATCCCAAAAGAACATAACATCCTAGATTCACAAGCTAAAAAAAAAATTGAAAATGGGAATTACTATCAAAGTTTAAGTTCTGCATCAGTTACAATCTTTCTCGAAGAACATGATTTCAATGAACTTAACACATATAGTTTCCGTTTCTAGGCTTATCTGCTGATAGTGATAACATAATTTTTCATGGGCTTAATGATGAGTGCCAAATAGTGCATATTTATATACCTTTTTATTGGCATTTTACCCATTTTTTGCGCTTATAAATCAGATATTTTCCCATATTCTGTATTTTCTTTGTTTTCAAGAATAAATATTTGTATTAATTAATTTTGTGTTTTTAGGTAATAAATAAAGCTTGGAGAATACGAGGAGCCAAAAGAGCGAAGTGGAGTCAAGCATCTATGGAAGCGAGATAGCCAAAGCCGCATGGCGTGCAATCAGTTGCAACCCAACAAGGAAGACATGGGCTAAAGCTACCCACGACCGGATCGAGCCCGTCTCTTCTAGACGTTGAGATTTCTTTCTCCCTCATCCAACGGTATTTGCCTCCACGTGCATCGAAGATCGCTGCTCCCGTGCAACACTAGATCACACCAAAGCCGTCTACATCCCAGGCGTTGAGATCTCCATCGGCTCCATCCTCGCTCGTAGAGTCCTTCCCATCGTCCTCACGATGCTTTCCCTCACACCTGAAGCCCCCATACCTATACACCCCATCGACCTAACCCATTCTCTCCTTTCACTTTCTCTTTCTTCTTCCCTCACTGAGGCACGGAAGCGAGCTCTGCTCTCTCTCTCCATCTCCTTCCCCTCTTACAACCATCATCACCACCATCTTCTCTTTGTCACCATCACCCCCAGCTGACACCCACCAACTACCACCCCTATTCGCCACACCCAAGCTATGTTTATCTCTAAAATAGCTTCTCATAACCCCTAGAAGCTATGTTAAAGATAAACAAGACTAGGGTTTCTCATAAATCAATCAAGGGAGTCGAGAAGCGCACAATCGGTGAAGGGATGAATCGAAAGCATGGGTTTGATTTTATCTTTCATTTTATTTCGATTTTTGAATTAAAGAATTAGGGTTTGAGTAGCTTTATGGTTGCATGTATAAATAGAGGATGAAGAAGATGTTTTTAGACACGCCTGGATTAGCCAGTGCAGTCATTTAGGTTTAATTGTTGTTCTTTGTTGTTTTAGCTTAATTTGCTAGGGTTTCAATGAAACCCTAATTCAAGGTTGTGTTTAAACTCAGTTGAAATGTTCTTGCATGCTTAATATTATTAGATAAAAATTCTAACACCTAATGTTTTCTCTCCCAATGCATACCAAGTATGCATTGTAGTTAATTTATATCTATGTTGAGTGTGTTTACACTTTTGTTTCAATTATTAAATGCTAATTCCTTTGATTAGTTATACTTGATTAGATAACTAATGCTTGGTTAATACCCTTATTTGGTATTTGAAGTTTTACATGGAGAAACTCCTTAGTTAAGTGGCGGAATTGACACCTTGCCCTTAACTACTATAGGAACAAGACATTTAACTTAGTTGAAAGCACAATAGAGGTTAGTGGTGGATTTGCAGACCTTAGCACCCTTTTCTCACTATCTTTTACCTTAGTTTAGGTTCATTCCACTAAAACTCAGCCGTTTCGGCACAAAACATCTGTATTACCATCGTATTTACATTGTCACTTGAAACTCGATGCAGAGCAAGCCTTTGATCAATCAAGCACCACAAGTCCTTGTGGGATCGACCCGTACTTGCCAGCGTCTCCGATAGAGGCCGTGCACTTGCGGATTATAACATGTAGGTCATAAATTTATACATCATTCGAGGCCTACCAAGTTTTGGCGAATTCTTGGGGACTTGGCATGTCTTGAGTCAATCCATTGCTTGCTTTCTTTGAGTTCAGCTATCCCTGTACATACTCATCTTAAAATTCTTTGCTTTTAATCTGTATAACTTAGCTAAAGTTTTTTGTTTTTTTTTTCTTGCATCTTTTCTTTGCACCCTTGCATACGTGTTCTCTACGTAACTTGTAATTTGTTTTAATCACTTGCATTTTTACATATTCCATCGAATTAGAATAACTTAGTTGTCTTGTGTAGTCTATCTGAATTCTCATAACCCATATTTTTGTAGCTTTCACAATTTAAAGCATCTCATTTGCATTTGGCTTTTGATCGAGCTATAAGCATACGTGGCTACTTGACTTAGTATCACTTGTCATTTTGATTTGGTCGGTCAAAAAGCGTGACTAGCACTAGCACTTAGCGGCTTGGAGTTGTCAACAACCCCGACTTCATTGTGACTTTCGAGTGATCATTGTTAAACCCTCATCTAGGTTAGGTTGACTTTGTAATGATTGTTGAGCAAGTCGGGTACTAAAATTTGCTTGTTGAGTTAAGCGAGTGCAAGTGGCAAAAGTGAGCCAACCCAAGGGAAAAGCCAGTTCTTGAGGTAAGCCTAAACTTCCTCTTTGAGCCATTATGCGCCTGTGCTTTGAGAAAACCAGCTCCAGAGCTCCATTTGAAGCTATTGAGCCTCATTTGCAAACCTTGTAGAGACTGTTGACTTGTGTTGTGTGTAACCTGAGACACGAGCATAAGCTTGTGTGAACTATTTTGTGAGTTTGAGCTATAACCATCCCATGAATTTTTGATAGACCAATTGCATTGCTAAATATACATGAAATCTGTGTTTTGGGTGAATTGGTACGTAGTTCGGCCTGTGAATTGTGTGCAGGTTGTGAACTCCATCCCCCAGAAAGTTATTGAGCTTGTCTTTGCTAGTTAGCCTAGGTTAGTTATATGACTTAACCATTGTCAACCTGTTAAACTTGCTTGTGATACCTGTTGTATGTCTTGTCTTTGGTCGGCACTTGTGTGTGTTTGGCATTTGAATGAGGTTGAGTGACTTGAGCAAGCACATTCATACGCCTGTGAGAGCCTAAGATGCAACTCGATCTATTAAGCATAACCACTGAGCCATTGTTTGCCACTGTACCTTGAGTTTTTAGCCTCAAGCAAAATGCAGTGCTTACACAGGCGTAACTTTTAGTCTTCATTGACCCTAAGCACCGACCGACCCGGCCTGTGGTGATTGGTGGAGGTTGCAAACCTTATCGCCTCATACGCTTTTGTGCGATGAGCTTAGTCTGTTGATACTTTGTGGCTCTGCTTTGAGTATTGCTCATCCACTTGATTGTTGTTACGCACTTATAAAAGCGTCTTTGTCTTGTGAACTCAAGTCAACGACATTTGCCCGGTAATTACCGGCCTCTATGTGCTCAGTCTTTGTGAAAGTGTGTCAATTTTGGTGAGGCTTTGCTATTTACGTTGTGCAACAACTAGGCTTTACACACAAACCACTGCACAAGCAACTTTGAAATTTGTGCATTTTGCAAGCCAAGGAAATTTGCTAACTTCATGACCCTAAGCGAAGCCCACATAACCAACTTTATTACCTACTTGGGCCATCCAATAGGCTTGCAAGGTGCACATGTTAACCTAACTTGGGCTTACACCAAAACTCGGCTCAACTCGATCCACTTAAGGCTATACATTTTTCAACTTGAAACAAGTTTGTGCCCTTCTGGAGTAGTGCACTTTCACACCTATCTGGGCTCTTCACTGAGACAAAGCCCACTTAATCGGTAGTCCAACAACCTTGGCTCACGGCATAACTTGGAAATGTGCATTTGCACTTAGACTAAATGAAAAAGGCTTAAACCAAACAGAGCCCACAGTTCCAATGGGTTGTATTTTCCCAACAAACCAAAACCCAAACAAACCAAATCCCAATAAACCAAATTCCCACATAAACCAAAGCCCATTTTCATGTTATATTTGTTAATGTTTGTACATATTTTCTATTGGGTTGACCCTCAAACTCTTTCACTGTTAGTAAATTTTTGTAGGACTTGTTATTTTTTTCTTTCTTGAATCGGTTGAGTCTTCTTGTGCATTTTTTTTGTGCTAATCCGATATGATCTCCGTTGAGAATATTGGATTCTAGCCTTGACGAATGAAGCTCAACCTTGCTCCTCTTAGACATCCGGTAATCTCTTCCCTTTTCTCTTTTCAGCATAGTTCTCTCGGTATGTGACTGTTTAATTTTTTTCTATCTGTCGACACATTGAGGACAATGTTTAATTTAGGTTTGGGGGTGTGCATTTGCATTTAGAGTTTTTAGTTTTTATTTTGCATTTAGAGTTTTTAGTCTTTTATTTTACCTTTTATTTTCAAAAAAAAAAAAAAAAAAATTAAAAACTTCTTTTTGTAAAAACCTCCAACATTTAGAGATTTTAGAGTCACTAGCATGCTTTTAGCTATGTTTACATAGAGATTCCGACCGAAATAACGAGAACTTGGAAGTCTTGGGAGAACACAATCGGGTTTCTTAGTTGATTAGAGCGTTAAAGTTGGATTTAACCATGGGAGGGGCAGAATTAAGTCTTTGTTTAGATATTCGGTAGTAGAATTGTGATCACCCATAGTGGAGACTACCCATTTTACATCAAGTGAGGCACCAACCTTCAATTTTTGCAACTTTCTAGAAAATTTGTTAGAGTGTGTGTCACCTTACGTAAATTAGGGTAGGAATGGTGAGCTACCCAACTTCGCACCATTTTGGCACTACTTTTGATCTCTTGAGTGCTAGTTTTTGTCAATCATGAGGGTGACGTCTAAAGATGAAAACTCCTTCTAAATACCGATTTGTAGTTAGCATCATTCTCTCTCTCAATCGGCCAAGACCCATAGAAACACATCATCGTCACAAACGGAAGCTGACATCGAGAATATTGAAAGAAACATTGATATAGTCCAAGGTTTATGTGCAACAAAGAAAAGAAAATAGGATGAGAATTAATAAAATTTATAAAATCAAGACAATACAAGTTGTGAAAAAAAAATTGAGTGATAAAGTCCTTTGTCCATGGAGTTAGTTGTTTCATTATTTGTATTTTTATTTTCAATTTTTGTAAACCAAAAAAAAAAAAAAAAAAAAAATCAAAAAAATCAAAAAATATTATAGTTTATTTTTGCTACCACCATGGTAAAGAGAATTGAAAAAGAAAAATCCAAACAATTTGAGTAGAAAAGTTAAAAATTGTCAAGTTTTGTGAAGTTTAGAAGTTCGTCATCAACAATTGAAGACCAGAAGCAGAAGATTGAAGGCGTTTCTATGGTTTCTTATGAGAGAGTGATATTAATTGCCGATCGGGTGAGAAGTGAGTGAGTACTCCCACCCTTGCTAATGGTTGATTTCCTTCCTTAGAGATCATCGAGAAAAGATTCTTTTGTCCACACATTGTGGAGTCTCAGATTTTATTTCGGAAGGTTATCCTTCTTACCTACAACGTGTGCGGGATTTCTCTCTTTACTCCTGCTGCACACATGAGAGACTAAAAAAGCGATCTTTTTGAATGCAATTATCATAAAACCCTAATGGTGAGGCGAAGTTGAGGCTTATGATCACTGTCGAATCGAATTCTTTCATATGGTATGGTTACTTCTCGCTCGGCACTTAAGGATGAGAATGCGTTCTTCGATAGTTCTAACCCATTACTAGCATGCGAAACTCTATGTCCTCATAGCTTCTTGGAGGCTTGAGACTCTTTTACACTACGAAGTTGGAGAAGTTTTTGTGGGTACACCTGCGGTAAACCCTCACGAGACTACAACTCGTCCACTAGGGACACCTAGGGGTTTAAAGGCTTAGTGCATACGCTAAATGCATTCGAGAGACTGCGACGGGGTATAGTTAGGATTTCTTAATTCTGTTTCACTTGAGGACAAGTAAAATTCGGGTTTGGGGTATTTGATGAGTGCCAAATAGTGCATATTTATACACCTTTTATTGGCATTTTACCCATCTTTTGCGCTTATAAATCGGATATTATCCTGATTCATGTTTTCTTTGTTTTCAAGAATAAATATTTGTATTAATTAATTTTGTGTTTTTAGGTAATAAATAAAGCTTGGAGAATCCGAGAGCCAAAGAGCGAAAGGTGGAGTCAAGCATCCATGGAGCAGAGAAAGCAAAGCCCGCGCTTGGTCGGTTGCAACCCAACAAGGAAGACATGGGCTAAAGCTACCCACGACCGGATCCGAGCCCGTCTCTTACGAGGCGTTGAGATTTCTTTCTCCCTCATCAGTGTCGCGCCTCCACGTGCATCGAAGATCGCTGCTCCGTGCAACACTAGATCACACCAAAACCATCTACATCCTCGGCGGATTCAGATCTCCATCAACTCCATCCCTACGCTCGCTGAGTCCTTCCCATCGTCCTTGATGCTTGCTCAACACCGAAGCCCCATACTCCTATACACCCCATCGACCTAACCCATTCTCTCCTTTCACTTTCTCTTTCTTCTTCCCTCACCCAGGCACGAGACGAGCTCTGCTCTTCGCCATCTCCTTCCCTCCACAACCATCATCACCACCATCTTCTCTTCTCCACCATCACCCCACACACCACAACAACTACCACCCCTATTAGCCACACCCAAGCTATGTTTATCTCTAAAATAGCTTCTCATAACCCTAGAAAGCTATGTTAAAGATAAACAAGACTAGGGTTTCTCATAAATCAATCAAGGAGTGCGAGAGCGCACAATCGGTGAAGGGATGAATCGAAAGCATGGGTTTGATTTTATCTTTCATTTTATTTCGATTTTTGAATTAAAGAATTAGGGTTTGGTAGCTTTATGGTTGCATGTATAAATAGAGGATGAAGAAGATGTTTTTAGACACGCCTGGATTAGCCAGTGCAGTCATTTAGGTTTAATTGTTGTTCTTTGTTGTTTTAGCTTAATTTGCTAGGGTTTCAATGAAACCCTAATTCAAGGTTGTGTTTAAACTCAGTTGAAATGTTCTTGCATGCTTAATATTATTAGATAACTTCAATTCTAACACCTCGATGTTTTCTCTCACAATGCATGCCAAGTATGCATTGTAGTTAGGATATATCTATGTTGAGTGTGTTGCGACTTTTGTTTCAATTATTAAATGCTAATTCCTTTGATTAGTTATACTTGATTAGATAACTAATGCTGCGGGTTAGTACCCTTAATTTGGTATTTGAAGTTTTACATGGAGAAACTCCTTAGTTAAGTGGCGAGAATTGACACACGCCCTTAGCTACTATAGGAACAAGACATTTAACTTAGTTGAAAGCACAATAGAGGTTAGTGGTGGATTTCAGACCTTAGCACCCTTTTCTCACTATCTTTTACCTTAGTTTAGGTTCATTCCACTAAAACTCAAAGTTTCGGCACAAAACATCTGTATTACCATTTGTGTTACATTTGCTTAATATGGTTGGGCTATTTTCTGTTTACATTTGGGCTACTAGTAAAATTCCACTGGATGGATATATTAAAAAAAATTCCGACCAAATTAAGGGACGGGTTATAGCCCGGGTTATCCCCTTGCTAGGCCCGTCCCTGCTCACAGAGCCTTGGATTATATAAATAGGTTGTAATTACATCAAGTAACATGACAAAACTTCAAGTAACATGACAACTTCCAGACAAAATTTTCAAACCAAATGTACTCTAAGGAAATGAATTTCTTTTTTTTTTGGCCAATCAACATATTTCAATTCATTCAAATCAAAATACTGATTACATGATCGCTTACAAGAATAAAAAAAACATCAAAATAAAAGATGATTAAACCCCTAATACAATTAAAGATACCAATTACAAGTATATCGTGAAGAGAAAGAGCGATAAACTGTAAAGACACCCAATTTTTGTTTATGTAGTAGGGAAAAATGATGGTATTATCCGGAATCAATCCCGACCATTTAATCTGATTTTCTTCTTTTTTGATAAGAGACGCTCCTGAAAGAAAGGAGTACTTTGCCCGTAATCTTGTATACCCAAACGAACCTGGATTCCCTAAATCTCTTATGTTGAAAATAGATTCAAAGCGATACCGTGTTGAATGATTGATGTTTTTGAACCGAGAATAGCAAAGGAAATGAATTTCTAACCTGCGCATCAGGCCACCACACTGCATAGGTGATCGATTACATGCATCGCAACCACATGCCCCTGGAAATCGGGAAAAATAAACTTATGCTTTAAGAGCTGTTTAGTTATGTTATTGACATACATTACTCAGGTGTAAGTTTTGTTTTCCTAATCTGGGACATATTTTTTCCTATCCATTATGGTAGTTCAGAAACATAGGCTATTTTAGTCTTACGTCAAACCACTTATATTAATGTTCAACTACACAGTCACTCAGGTGTAAGTTTTTGTTATCTTGTGCACCCATGCACAAGATAACACCCAATCATTGCATTGGGAATGTGCAAAACCAATTAAAAAAAAATAAGAGAGATGTTTTGAACCTGCATTGAAGAATGAAAATTAACATAGATATACTAAACATGCATTTATTAAGAGTGAAGTTTTACAATATCCAATGCAAGTTAACACATCTCTCTTGTACAATAGTAACCGATGTCAAACTGTCACTCATTTCTAAATAAGAAAACAAAAAGAGAGCAAGTAGGCAATTAATGATGACGCCGTTTAGTCCAAGGCGTTCATACCTTTGGTGTATATGATTTGAAATGTTTTTTTTGATCGGTAAAGAATTTTGGTGCTAGCGAGTTTCGAACTCAGGTCACTGGTATCATCACCTAGTGACTTTACCAATGTACTACAGTGGTACCGGCCTATGATTCAAAATTATATGTTTTCCACCAGTGAAATGATATCTTGACCATCACCATCCTGCCCATAAACAGAGATATCGACATTACAAAAGATGTAAAATTTATTCCATGGTTATCACACATAAACTTCTGCTAGTTATTTATTAGAAATGTATAATAACATTGGTACTACTTTTTTCACATTAATGATTAGTGGATGGTTGCTTATGTAGATCCATACGTCGTTGTTCTAAATCTTCACACTGCAAAAATAAAAAACGTAAAAATTCCTCTCATTCATTTTCTCATTTTAATATCAAACTCACCATGTGTGTAACAATACAAAACCAATTGCAATTTTATACCAAAAATCAGAAAAGAAAATCAAAAATCCACTTTTTCACAGACACAGTTGTACTGCAAACCTTAGTTTATATGACTATACTGAAATCCTTCATTTGTAAGATGAACAAATCAAAGTTAAAATAAAAATTGTGATAGGTTTTTTATCTCAATTACAACTGTATTTGAAAGCCAAATTGGGAAAATTAAATGAGGGAATGATTAGACATGTGTACCTGAATGTCAGAAAGAACAATGCATCCAATTTAGTACTCCCTCCGTCCCATATATATAGGTGGAGAGAGACAATTCTCTTAGATTAAGAAAATTGAATGGGATTCATAATTTTATATGTTTTTTCTTGTTTTACCCTTCGTCTTATCTTCAACACAATTACCTATGTACAATAAATATGGGTATATATGGAAAAATTCATCTTGGAAAGCAAAGTCCGCCTATTTAGTGGGACAAACAAAAACCAAAATTTCGCCTATGTGGGACGGAGGGAGTAATTAGCAATTGTACTGCACATATCAAATGAAAATTTGAGAACCCACAAAAGTATTTGTCCAATGGAACTGAAAAATGTTAATTAAAACTACAATTGGAAGAATCAAGAAACCAAAACCTAGGTATGATGAAGACCTGGCTCGGGGAAGTGTAAGATATTATTGATCTCCAATTCATCGCTGCTCACTGTGAAGACTCAAAAAAACCTTAACAATTTTAACAAAAAAGCAGAAGGAACCATCACAACATAAATACTAAGAAGAAATTCAAATCATACGAATTAGACAGACAGGGAGGCAAAAATATCAGGGTCTTCACAGCAAACAAAAAAAATTAAAGATTAAAAAAAAAACGGAATACATGGATTATGATTTTTCTTCTCTGCATGATTTAGTTTTGATTACCGGTAAAGCTGGGATTAGTTTTGAAATTCTCGATTATAGTGTTTCCTAAACGTAGGAAGTGGTTCAGGAAGTGGGAGACTGGGTTAGTTAAGGTGGGTGGAAACCTGGAAGTGGGTCAAGTTGCGGGTGTAAATAAGGTGTATAAATAGTTTAGTTTTGGTTGTGTGGGGCCACAATCAATGAAATAGCTTTATTTGAGAATACTCATACCATAGTATCAATTATCAATGAAAAAGCTTTTTGTGGGGTCAGAATGAATGAAAATTGAGTATTTAGTTTCAATTATCATCTTGTTGGATTTTGTGGCGGTAACATCTCTTCTTCTAGAATCTGGAAATCTATTCTCTTCGATGGATGTTTCTTTTGTTAACCGTTCCAAATGGTGCTTGAAACACTTTTTGCCGATCATGCAATGTGAATCTTGTTTTGCAGGTCCGCATGGTAAGTGATGCATTGGCTTACAATTTTGAATGATTTTCCACATTAGGTAATATTGCACTTATAATATTATTATTTTTATATCGGTATCATAATTGAGCAATTCTAGACAACATTAAAACAATGGCAGTGCTATTCAACTCCCTATTCCTCACCTTTCTATTTTCCTCCCTACAATCTAAACCTCACTTTAGGGGAATGGTGAACCCCACCTGAACCTGAATGCGGATCTCGACACGGATGTGAGTCTTAGATTATAGGGAGGTGGAGAATAGAGAGCCAACTAACATTTTCGTTAAAACAACCCCCACATGAAGCTAGCAGGGGTCCACTTTTGCGCCCGACAATTAGAAATTATGTGAGAGGGTTGTTTTAGTATTGTTTAAGATATTGTTTGTCGAGAATTTTTGATCATAGTTTGTCACAAAAGTGCATCTCTCCCTATACATTCACGATTGTGAAAATCAATGAAGCCAGTTTGACTGACTCCTTTAGGCAGGGGTTTATGCATCTGACTGCCAACTGCATTTATTTAATTTTGGCTATTTGCTGATCTCTTTTGCCTATTTGTTGATGGCAGACTACACAGTTTGAAGTAAAGAAAAATGTGGAGTCTCAAAGAATATGGATTTGTAAAGAATAATGAAGATCCTTATTAACTAAAAGTTTTGAATTAAGTTCCACGAAGATGATCCTCCGGCATGTAGTATCTCATTTCTTTGTGATTTTCTTTGGCTTAGAAATCAATAAGCACTGCAATCCATTCGAAATGAAGCTATAATATCAGTTGAACAATAGATTTTGAATAAAAATTGTTAAAAAATTGTCCAAAAGCAAGGTTCATAGGAGATTGTAAGTTGATGAAAATTTAACGCAACAGAATTTTTAAAATTTCTTCTAGGAATCCATTATGTACCTTGAAAAATCTTAACTTTACTAAATGCAAAGATAGAGATTACAGTATAAGATCAAACAAACAAAATACAGCAACAAAAATTCCTAACCAATTGGTCCGTTGCCAAACCAAATCAACAGAGGGCACATCCCCCAAACCATTGATGGAAACACTGTAATCTCCTTCTATGGACGACCTTTGTATATCGGGCAAAACCTGTGGTAGAGCAGGTTAGGTGACTAAACAAAGAAATTACAGAAAAAAGGTCCGGCCTCACATCACTAGTTTGATTTTGACTGGCTAGTCCTCCTACTCTTTACACCAACAGGGGTTAGTCCACGAGTGAGTTGGGGGAAGTTTAATGTATCTTGAATCTTGGGGAGTTTGAGGGAGTGTAACAGAGTATAGGGAGTTTGAGAGAGTTTGGTGTTTTGAGTGTAGGGAGTTCGAGAGATTCTCCCAAAATCTCTACTCTTTTGAGAGATTTGGAGTGAGTAAAAAATACACTGTAAACTCCCTAGAACTCCTCAGAACTCCCCAAAAAAAAAACCAACTCCCTAGCATTCGAGTTTTTACCACTAACGGGGAGTTTAAGAGTTTCTTTCAAACTCCCCCGCGATTAACGGGGTTTTCTAGGAAGTTTGGGAGACTCTTCTGAACTCTCCCACGACTAACGAGGATTTTGAGAGACTCCTTCGAACTCCCCCACGACTAACGGGAAAAAACCCAACTACACCAAACTCCCTTGAGGACTAACACCCTGCAAGTCTTTACCAATCCGAATCAAGAGGATTCGCGTAACCCCCATTCGCCCCAATCGCATATCTAGCATACCCCAAGACAACAAGAGACTCAATCTTGTCGTACCAAGGACCGGTTTATTCCAATCATAACCAAGAACATCACCATTAATCACGTACCTATCTATAAATCAAGCACATGTTAAAACCAACATTACTTGAAATCTTCGTCATTTCCAAGTACTCTCATGATTCCGTAGATGTTCAATTCAGCATCATAGTCGAAGATCCGTAGCCATAACAATGAGAAAACAATAGCTCTCAATCATTGTTATACAGTGTCATAGTATTATTACACAACATCAAAGTTCAATTGTATCACAACTTCGACAACAATACTATGGTGATATGTATCACTCCCCCTTAGTCAATACTTTCATCTCAACATGAAAACCACTCCCCCTTACATAATGATCCGAAAACCATATGTATTTGTAGTGTGAACTACACATTAGTTCTCCCCATTTTTGTCAATAAAATTGGCAAAGGTACGAAAACTAGTGGGATCCTAATGAAATTTCCTCGGAGATGCTTCATGACCAAAGAAAAATACATACCAACTAATTTAGATGCAATCATTAAGCCGAAGCTAAATGCATTCATCAAGGAGTTTATAAAGATACAAGATAACCCCTATAATATTCCATAGCCGCACTCCCCAGAAATATATGACAATTAAGCACAAGTTCAAATAGAACTCTCCCCCATAAAATGTCATTCCCGAAAGAACAAAAAGAGCGACCTTACTTTCACAAGAATATAAGGATTTCTTTGGACACCAAAAATCACAAAATAAAATGATTTCGTATCCAAAAATCTCAACTAAACTAACCACAAGTGAACCCATGATTAATTTAATCGGAATACTCAACCAAATTAACCACAAAAGAATACATGATTAATCCAGTCGGACATGCTCACATAAGAAGACTTAAGGAGCAACACGGTATAATCAAAAGAATGGATCAGGGAAGATCAATATTGCGGAATAGACAAAGATTCATTCTATTATCAACCCTATTTGCACAATGACATATAATTGATAGACACATTTTTGTGCCTGATTTGTCCTCAGTGTCTCTATTGTTAGTCTCGATTTTTGTACTAATTTTGGTGTTTTTATGTTTGTTTAGGTGTTATTGGAGAATTACTCTTATGCGGAAAAAAGTTGCTCGAAAAGTGATTTTTGGACCCCGGGAGGACAATTGCTATACGGAACCTCACTTTTGCTAAGGGGCACCCACGGCTAAATATAGCCCATTTATCCATCGCACCCATCTTCACCATTCAAATTTTAGAATTGGCGGGAAAAATAAGTTCTCGCCTGGCAGAACTAGGGTTGCGATTTTGGACTTGATGCAGTGAGATTAAAAGGCTGGAATTGATTGGGTATGTTTCTATGGGCTAAACATAGATGGTAGAGGTGTTAATTCCGATCCACTTTGGCTGGAATTTCTGTGAGAAGAAAACAGGGCAGCACGTACACGAGAGGAGTTTTTCACGGGTTTGCAAAAGTTTTGGAGAATTTGAACGTGTTTTGTGACTCAAGCAACAACCAGGAGCGTGTAAGAATTAAATTTGGAGAGTTTTCATCTGGCAGACGCGTGCAGGAGAAGAAAAAGGGAAGAATATCTTCCCGTATCTGGCAGAGTAAGTGAGAATGATTCCGGATTGATTGTCGAGATTTATTGCCACTGTCAAGTATAAAAGAAGGGCTTGGAGGTCAGAGAAGGGTCACGGAGAGTTTGGAGAGATAACAGAGCAAAGAAATTCAAGTTTCAGAGATCTGCTGCTGCTGCCATTGAAGAGAGCTCGAAGAACATAAGACGCACGAAGGACCGTCGTTTTCACTACAGTGAATGCGACAGTTTTGAAGACAGTCTTATATGCTATAGTGACAACGACACTCTTGTTTTATCGTTCTCTGTAACAGATCGGTTTGTAACAAATATAACTGTTACAAACCCGGTTTTCATTATTTTTCTCCCAATTTCATCATTTGTAAACCACTTTTGAGCATAAATGAAATCAACTTTTGAGCGTGTTTCCATTATGATGAGAGGCTAAATTCTCGCATAATCAAGGCAATATATGAAGCTATTTACACATGAATAATGGATAACTATTTCATTTTCTCTAATTTATAATTTATAATTCACTCAATCACTGCTTTTGCAGAGTTTTTAAATGTTTACATAATTTTCTTAATTACTTATGATTCAATTTGATAGATTATACTTTGTTTAATCAATTGATAGTCTATGCTTAGAGAATACAATTGATATTTGAGAATATGTTCGATTATTTGTGAATTAAGAAATAAAGGATTTAAAGGCTAATTAGAGTTATGAAATATTCGACATCATTCATTCATGTGTAATAGTGGATTCTAGTGTCTTGGTTATTTTTAATATATTGAAATCACTTTTTATATTAAGTTTTGTTTATTTTGAAGTTTTATTAAGTCTAAAATCTATTGCTTTCACAAGTATCAACGAACCTTTTTACTACAACTCAAATGAAAATCACATCAATTTTTGGCGCCGCTGACGCGGACTTGTCTTTAGGCTAGAGTTTTTAGATTTTCTTTTAGGTTTTTATTTATTTGTTCTTCTTTACATTTTTGGGTCTTTTCCTTTCAGATTTTGGGATTTGGAGCGAAAGAAAAATTTGCCAAAGCTTTTGGTGGATACTTAAAGATTTGGAGTTAAAGACAAAGCGAAAGGAGCGAAAGAAGAAGATTTTTTTTTTTATAAAAAAAAAGAGAGAGTTTTTTTTTTTTTTTTTTTTTTTTTTTAAGACTTTCCTTTTCTTTAGTACTTTATTTTTGGACTTTGGACTTGGACATTTGGATATTCTTTTATTTTTAAACCCTACGGAAGGGTAGTATTAAATATTAAACTGTTTGCAGAGAAAGACGGTGATTACGATATCACCTCGGCCCCTCGGGTTCGTACATGACATAGGAGTTTTGGCCCGAGTCGACTACAACGGTTCATCCCCCGTCTGGTACGGGAGGTAAGTTTGTCGAAACACTCGTGAATCCCAAATGATTCTTGTCTTCCTTCGTGTGAATATATGTTGAGAACTTGAAAACGGCTGCTTTAATTTCCTAGTAAAGGGCAAGGACTGGCCATACAAGATAAGGGTTCGGATTTCATCACCGTTCTCTTCTTGCCCGCCTTAGGAAAACGATACTTAACGCGAACCTAAGCTATAAAATTTGGAATAGAACGAGACCGATAGGGTAACGAGCTTAATAGGAAAGTCATTCGAAAAATATTGGTTACTCTTTTAGCATACTTCGAAGTTCATGATGGTTTATGTGAAGTTGAATGCGTGATCTGCGCCGCCTTGTAATAGCGGTGAGGCCTTGGGTATCAAAGCTCCACGGAGCTTCCCTCGCCTTGATTCAACTTACTTTGACTCGGATTGATCCAGAGGGGTTTGCTTAAATTGTAACGAATTCCCTTTCGAACGATTAGAAGCTGGTCTAGAAACAATCTAAGTGGAGCCATCATGCTTTTTGTTTGCTAGATATCATTAGGTTTGCTGTGGTGGAGTCAACCTTATTTGTGTTTGCATAGAACTTCCCTTCCTTTTAGGATTTTTTTTTCTTTTGTTTTTCTAGTGTATGCCCGAGGTCATTAGAGAACGGGATTAGAAAAGAAACACTCTAGGTCGTTTGATTAGTGACAAACCTAGTAGTTCTTCTTGTGAAGGCGGGGAACTCGAAGACTCTTATTTGGAGAGCCCCGTTTTTGGAAACTTCAGTTTTGAGAATCTGTCTCTTCGTGAGGAAAGTACCCTAGTACTTGATTGTGCCCGGCGATGGCAACTTTGAAAGATTACATGTTCCCAACTGGGACCAACCGAAGCCGTGCATTAAATTGCCAAGCCAATACGGCTAACTCCGAGATAAAAGATAGTATTCTTCAGATGATCCCTATATTCTTAGGAAAAGATGATGAGAACCCTTATTTTCATATTAGGGACTTTGAGGAAATTTGTGGGACAGTTAGAATAAAAGACCTTACTGATGAAGTTTTGAAACTTAAGATGTTCCCCTTTTCCTTAAAAGATAAAGACAAGACATGGCTAAACAACCTACCATCTGAATCCATTAAAACATGGCAGGACATATTCTTTGCTTTCTATATGAAATTCTACCCTAAGCATAAAACTGCAGCTGTTAGGCAGAAAATTAGTGCTAGTGTGCAACAAGAGGGAGAGTTTCTTTATAGGTTTTTAGAGAGATTAAATGATCTCCTATCTCAATGTCCTCACCATGGATTTGATAAGATGAAACTTGTAGGGATTATTTATGATGGTTTAGACTATTCGACCAAAGCCATGGTCGAGTCTATGTGTCTTTGGTGAGTTTACTAATAAAAGTGTTGAGGATGCCTTTACCTTCTTAGGAGTTGTTGCTGAGAAATCCCAACAGTGGGAGTCTTGTGTTGAACCCCCTAAAAGACTCTTGGTCAATAGAAGTAGCACCAATGTGGTAGATACAAGCTTCGGGACAGATGCTAAGTTTGCTGCTTTATCTAGAAGGTTAGAAGCTTTGGAATTGAATCAGCCTAAAAATAGGCCCCTTGTTGAACCTAATAGAACCTCTCAAGTATCTAGTTGTGGAATAGAGCCCGATAACTCATTTTGGGAAGGTCAGGTTAGTGAAGAGCAAGCTCACGCTGTCTATAACAATGCTAGGTTTGAGAACTGTCAGAAGTTTGACCCATACTCAGAGACCTACAATCCTTGTTGGAGAAACCATCCTAATTTTTCTTGGTCTAAGGGCCAGAATCAAGGTCAGTCTAGTAATTCTCAGCCTCCCCCAGGTTTTGGTTATGCTAAGAACTCTTCAGGTCAACCCCAGTTCCAGAACCCTTCTGAGAATAGAATGACTAGCTTAGAGGAATCTCTTAGTATACTAAAAAAGAGCCAGGAGATGTTAACACAAAGCCAGGAAATGTTAGTAAAGAGCTAGGGTAATTTTCAAGAGGAAACCAAGCAGAATTTTAAGAATAATTCCCAGTCTCTTGCTAAATTAGAACTTCAAGTCGGCCAAATTGCTAAGTTCCTTAGTGAGAGAGAAGATGGAAGGTTCCCTAGTCATACTGATCCTAACCCTAAAGGAGAGAAATCGTATAATCATGTAAATTCTATTACAACCCTTAGGAGTGGAAAGAAAGTTGACAATAAGGTCGCCATGCCTGAAAGTGAACATGCTGTAGTTCACCCTTCCGAACCAGAAACCGAGGAGACTGATAGAATCTCTAAAGAGACCAATGAGGGTCATATTGAGCCAGGCTTTGTTCCTAGAGCCCCGTTCCCCCAGCTGCTAATTCCAACTAGGAGGGAGTCCAACTTTAATGATATATTGGAGGCTTTTAAGCAGGTTACTATCAACCTTCCATTATTAGATGCGATTAAGCAGATTCCCGATTATGCCAAGTTTCTTAAGGATATGTGTACGCGAAAGCGGAAGCTTAGTGTCCAGAAGAAAGCCTTTCTAGCTAGTCATGTGAGTTCTATTATTCAGAATACCACTACTCCCAAGTATAAAGACCCAGGGTCCCCTACTATTTCTTGCACAATAGGTAAATACCATGTTGAGAAAGCTTTGCTTGACTTAGGAGCCAGTGTGAACTTATTCCCATACCATGTGTACCTTAAGCTAGGACTTGGTGAGATGAAACCTACCCGAGATGACACTCCCGGTTAGGTGATAGGTCCGTTAAAATTCCTCTTGGTGTAATCGAGGATGTTCTTATAGAGGTCGACAAGTTTATATATCAAGTGGATTTTGTTATCCTAGATACCCAACCTGTCCCTGACCCAGAGAACCAGATATCGGTAATTTTAGGTCGCCCGTTTTTAGCTACATCCAATGCGATCATTAACTGTCGGAATGGTATTATGAACTTGTATTTTGGTAATATGACTATTGAGCTGAACATTTTTAATGTTAGTAAGCTACCCTCTGAACTAGATGAATCGAACATAGAAGAGGTGAACATGATAGGAACATTAGTCGAGGAGTCCTTACCAAACACTTTGTTAGAAGATCCATTAGAGAAATGCCTAGCTCACTTTGGGATTGATTTCGATGATGATAATGTGATTAACGAGGTGAATGCTTTGTTAGATTCAACCCCTTTGTTAGACACTAGTAATGGATGGAAACCTAAGTTCGAGCCATTACCAATTTCTAAGTCTACCCTAGTTCTTTCGTTAGAAGAGCCTCATAAGTTGGACCTAAAACCATTGCCAGATACCCCGAAGTATTTGTTTTTAGGCCCTTCTGAGACTTTACCTGTGATTGTTGCTTCCGACTTGGATAGTGATCAGGAAAGTAGGCTAGTAACCGTCCTTTAGAACAACAAGGAAGCTTTAGGGTAGACCATAGCAGACATTAAGGGTATAAGTCCTACTGTTTGTATGCATCAGATTTATTTAGAGGAAGATACCAAACCTTCTAGGGAGATACAACGTCGACTAAACCCCAATATGAAAGAAGTAGTTCGAACCGAGATCCTTAAGTTGTTAGATGCAGGCATTATCTACCCTATTTCGAGATGGCAAGTGGGTCACCCCGTTCAGGTTGTTCCCAAGAAATCATTATTCTTGTAGTCCGAGAATGATAATAATGAGTTAATCCCAACCCTAGTGACCACGGGTTGGCGTGTTTGTATTGACTATATGAAATTGAACAAGGTCACTAGGAAGGACCACTTTCCCTTCCCTTCATCGACCAGATGCTAGAGAGATTAGATGGACATAGTCATTACTGCTTTTTAGATGGCTACTCGCTATAATCGATCGCCCCTTTGAGAAGACCAGGAGAAAACCACTTTTACCTGTCCCTTTGGTACCTTTGCGTATAGACGCATGCCTTTCGGGCTATGTAACGCCCCTGCGACTTTTCAGCGTTGCATGATGAGCATATTTTCAGATATGATAGAACGATTCTTAGAGGTCTTTATGGATGATTTTTCAATGTTTAGTTCATCTTTCGATGAGTGCTTGCATCATTTGTCATTAGTGTTGACTAGGTGTAAGGAAAAAATCTAGTGCTTAATTGGGAGAAATGTCATTTCATGGTTCGATCAGGAATTGTTTTAGGGCATATCGTATCTTCTAAGGGTATAGAGGTAGATAAAGCCAAAGTTGACCTTATCAAGACTTTACAGGTCCCCAAAACCATAAGAGATATTAGGTCATTCTTAGGGCATGCAGGTTTTTATCGTCGATTCATTAAGGATTTTAGCTTGATTTCTAGACCTCTTTGCAATTTGCTTGCAAAAGATGTTAAGTTTGTCTTTGATGATGCTTGTTTAGAGGCTTTTGAGAAGCTTAAGACTTTACTCACTACCGCCCTGTTTGAGTCCAGGCACCCAACTGGAACCTACCCTTTGAGATCATGTGCGATGCTTCAGATTATGCTATTGGTGTTGTGCTAGGTCAGCGAGAAAATAAATTACTTCATGTGATTTACTATGTGTTGATGGTGGATTTTCGTTCAAGGTTAAATTTGTAAAAACCAGAAAAATTATGCGCTGACATCTTGTAAAAGATAAAGACATTTATAAGTGTTGGATATTCCCTCACTTAATTCACCATGAATGGAGCATGTGGCAACAATCCCATTCTATGAATACATGAAATTCCTCCAGGTTGGAGCATGTAGCAACAATCCCTTCTGTGAATTTCATATCAGCCTTGTATTTCCAGTACTCATTATCAGTGTGGCATGACGACTGAGTGTTACTCTTATAGAGTAGCACGAACCTCCAAGTATTATAATGAATCATTATCAGTGTGGCATGACGACTGAGTGTTACTCTTATAGAGTAACACGAACCTCCAAGCACTATAATGAAACCATGTACGAAATACCCGTACGGCCGACTCTCGGTGTGTTATACTAGCCCGAGCCCTCTTGGTGTGTTATACTAGCCCGATTGAGCCCCTCTCGGTGTGTTATATTAGCCCGATTGAGCATCCGGGACTTGATCAGATCGGTCCGGGATATGATCGATCGCAGTCATCCAACTCCATAAGCATGATTGGATGACCACAGATCAATTCCATCACCCCAAGCATGGTATGGAATACCCACGGCCTTGGCTTGCCAAAATAAAACCGTTCATACCAAGCATTATGACGGAAAACCCTAAATTAGGGTTTGCGGCATATTACATGTCTTGAAAAACAGTCTCATCCATCCATCTTCGCAGTGCGGAGGCGAAAGGTGTAGATGTAGACTCAAAGGGCCCAGAGCATGTCAACACGATCACCGTGGGACCGCCCACGCACTTGACCAATCGGTCAAGACCAACAATGTTTGGCCGTGACAAAATCGTCACCCAAACAAGAGGTGGCGCATGGCTTTAAAAGCCAAATTAGGGTTTCAAGCCATCACGCGCGTCCATCTTCTCCGGCATGAATGGAGGGTCCCAGATTAAATTAACCAGGTCCGGTCATAACAGCATGACTACCGTGGGCCCATCTACCTCCTCATGCGGTCGGCCACGGCATATCATGCCCGGCTAATCCAAAACGCCCGCCCAAACATGTGTGGTTACACTTCCTAGAATTGCAAACTAATCTCGACCGCTCAACTTCACCGGATGATTTGAGTGGCTTAGATCACGTTTTCATGGGATAGTCGGGTAGGCGTGAACACCAGCCTACCACCTACATGTTGGAGTGATCGACGGTGAGACATGGCCGACCAAGATTGGTCGTCTCGAAACGCGCTTTGCGGAATGTCATGCGGTTTCCAACTCCTTTGCGGTTCAAATACAAGATTTCTACTTTTCATTGTGTAGAGGGCGAGAAGATAAAGACAAAACCGATCTCAAGCAAAAGCTCCTCTTTCATTTTTAAAGGGCAGGTCAAATTGAGTTGCCTAGATCGCACCTTCATGGGACGGTGAGACATGGCCGTGCATGCCATCAACATGCACGGAATGGTCGGTCCTCTCCAAAATTCTTCCCATGCTTGGTTTCGACCAAGAACTGAAGAGTCATGCTTGCGCTCCTCTTCAAAAACCCTAATATTCCGCGATCAGACGGAGATGAGTGTCTCAAAGATCATCTCATCCGTCCAACTTGCACGGGATTTGATGACGGAAATAATTCTTAAGGAGGGGTGCTCCTTTCCTATTTTTACTAGGTTGTTCTAGGGTTTCACATGATAGGTTCTTCTAAACTCTTTATGATGATTTCCAAAACACAAGTAACTAAGTTTTTATTATTGGTCAAGATGTAGTTGGATTTTGCAACCAAGTTATGATTTTTATGAATTAGGGTTATAATAATTGCATGATTGAAGTATTGCAATATGATTGTATTCCATGGCCTTTTTGTTTATTTTTATGCAACAATTTATGGACAGATGGAGTCAATTTGTAGACAACCAAGCATGGAACAACTTTCATCGACCGAACGTGCATAATAGTATGTTTAGCCCATTTGTGATCGTAATCCTACTTTTCTTTGTCGAATGAGCTTTACAAACAAATGGAACACTATTTTCATTTGGATGAATCACTCCAAGAGCTTTCAAAAAGGTGTTTCCACTTTAAGACAAGGCATTGATGAGTACAAGGAGGAAATGAATAATTATGTTGAACCTTCGGGACTTTTGTTGATATTTGTGTAGTTAACTCAACTCTTGATCGTAATAATGATCATTCACCTATTCAAAAGGATGAGTTAGAGATAAGTAACACTAAATTCAGCGATCAAGTTTTCTCTCAAAAAAGAAAAAAAAAAAAAATTTATGAATAAAGTCACTTTTGGTTCCCTTGTATATGCCAATTGATTGACCTTCAGACAGACATGGGAAACATCACTTCTGTGAATATTCACAACATCTACATCTATATCCATCTTCTTAATCTTTTCATCATGGATTGTGGTTTGTCACTTCCGAGTATCATGGCTTTGTTCGACTATCTAATTAGAGTTTATTTACTAATATATGAATTGAATTTGCAAGGTACCTCTCCGTAGTCAAATTTGATTCGCTCATTGATTTGTCACAAATAAACCAGAGTTGGAAATATAGGTTTTGTAGGTATATCTCTAGTAAACCTTCACGAGACTATAACTGGCCCACTTAGGCAATTTAGGGTTTAAATGCCATGGTGTACTTGTCATTTCACTAGGGGCACCTTTGTCTTCCCTAATTTAACAATACTCGACGGAGGTTTTTGGTTTGGTATGAACGTCCATTGATGGAGTTGATCGCAGGCTAAAGGAGACGGGTTTTGAGCTCGTGGTTGGCAATGAAGCTTAGTCGTCATGGGTGTTGTTGACAAAGTGATCGGGTTTGTGGTCGTGTTGATAATGTTCCCAAATGAGGAAGGATTGGAAATGGTTTTAGTGGGATTGAGTTGTGGCCATCGTGAACTCGAGAGAAAACGGAAAAAAGCGATGGCTCGCCATTATCGATGGAGGAGCTGATGCCATTGGCAAAGCGATGAGAAGGTTGGTCGCACGCCATGAATTTGGCAAAAGATGGTGGAGTCGAGATGATGATGATGTCAATAGAGATGAATGAAGCTCGGTAGCCTGGGGTCATGATGAGGTAACGAAACGGTTCGCAGGAACGAGTGATGCCTGGTGAATGGTGGTGACTGCCGCCGCTACAGGATGCTGTAAGACGAGCTCGTTTATATCCATTGAGCTTGAGCTTGGTAGTGATGATAAACGGCTGAAGAGTTGGAAGCTGCGATCGCGCTGTGGATCAATGGTGGACTATGATTGAGATAATGGACTCGAGGTGGAACCTACATGGAGTTATGGATCCGGACGAGTATGGGGAGGAGCTGTATGCATGGGACGTTTTGGTGCTGCCATTGACAATAGTTCTAAATGGTGTTGTAGGACAAGCAACGCAGGGCCGAAAGCTACGAGAAAGTTTATCGCATCAACGGACAGCTTTTGTTGATAGAACAACCAGTGGAGTGTTGGCTTGCTTTCACGCAGGAGTAGGAATTGAGATATGGACAGGGAATAACGAGAAGAAGTGATGCCGAAGGTGATGCTCGTGAATAATGAATGATAATGGGATGGGCTTCCCTTGCAAGCCCGTTTGTTTATTTCCACCAATTCTATGTGCGAACAGCAAAGGACCGGGCTAGGATCATCCGTAGCGTGAGCCCAATTGTTTTGACTTGAACGCGTTCACCCTTGGCAATGAGTTTTTGGCCGATTTTGGCGCTCACTTTGCACCGGGATTTGATGCACGGGAAATAATTCTTAAGGAGGTGCCCTTTCCTATTTTTACTAGGTTTCCTAGTTTCTTCAAGAGGAGGTTACAAAACTCCATATATAGAGAAGCCTAGGCACAATTTAGAGGAGATATCTTAGACAACGTTTTATTATTATCTCTTCTACTTTGTTCTAGGGTTTCACATGATAGGTTCTTCTAAACTCTTTATGATGATTTCCAAAAACACAAGTAACTAAGTTTTTATTATTGGTTGAAGACGTAATTGGATTTTGCAACCAAGTTATGATTTTTATGAATTAGTTTTCTCTCAATATTATCGCTTGATTTCTACGGTTATATAATATTAATTGCATGATTGAAGTATTGCAATATGATTGAATGTTTGTTTAGTTTAGTCTAGAATTGATTGAACTCACATCCATATCTATAGCTATTTTAGGTTTTCACTCGAGCGATAACCTTGAATACGCAGTAGCATGATATGATTCTAGGTTGTAGTGATACATCCTGTATTCATATGTAGAAATTGACCTTGTTCGAATTGTTTACAATGTATTTCAATTGCATTGATTAGCCTATTTCAAACTTAATGCTCCTAGGAATTGAACTTGATTAGCTGGGGCGTTAGGTTATTCTTGTAGTTATGTGTGTGTTGATAACTTTGGAAATTACAGTATTCTTGCAATAAGGTATTCCATGGCTTTTGATGATGGAGAGATTAAATACTAATTCTATTCATATATTCATGTAAACCTGTTCACAATTGAAGATGAAACCTTTATCCAATATTTTCCCATCCTTGATTTGCATACTTTATTTGCTTTTTGTTTATTTTTATTTACACAATCAAATTCTTCCGGTGTTTTATAGGAAACCATAACAACCGACAAACCAGACCTTCTCGTGGATCGATCCTTTCGCCCTTGCTATATTTATATTTTGAGTAGTAAGAAAGTGTAATTATATTTGTCGGAGTCCTCCTTCCAAAATTCTTCCCATGCTTGGTTTCACCAAGTCAAGAGTCATGCTTGCGCTCCTCTTCAAAAAAAACCCTAATATTCATTAACGGTCGCAGATGAGTGTCTCAAAGATCATCTCATCCGTCCAACTTCACCACTTTTGGTTATACAACCCCGGGTCAGAGTTATTTGGTTAGTGAGGAGTCGTCACCCATCACTTTACCACACCGTAATGCAAAGACTGCATAAAATACACACGATACTTCACAAGTATCGACTTCGAATAACACGGTTATTCAATTCAGATTACATGCTATCTTTCGTGGAGCCACGATCCACACATTCCGGACATCAATCATGTCACAAACGGGGGATACATCTTTGGGGTATTGGTCTGGTGGTTTACGGCGTGCGGCGTGCAACGCGCCATCACAAGAACGTGTCGGAAGTCATGGACGGTTAGAGATGAATAGGAGAAGTGGGCAAGGCGGGTCGTGTGGTACCGAAGCACAACTCCACTACTCCATCACTCCACTTCCTCCACTTCCCACGAGAGACGTGAATGAGGCTCAATGACTTGTATAAATAGGTTCTCCGCCCTATTTCAAACAACAACACAAGTTAAGACGAGACGAGAAAACCAAGTGTTAATACAAAACGTATTCAAACACCCGAGCTTGCTTGCATCAATCACAAGCCTGCTCACCTTTCTTTACAAGTCATAAGAAAGCCAACACCTTCACAATCTCAACACCTTCTTTGCTTCCCTCCCTAAGATCAACCCCATCTCCTTCACTTTGTGACCGAAACAAGTCCGGGAACGACCATTTCTTGGTTTAGGCCGGACTTGCATGAATTGATCTCTCGAATCTACAAGCACTCACCACGCAAAGTGCATTTGTTTAAGGTTTAAATTCATTCCTCATCCACACCCCAAATTACCAAATTCTACAGGAGTAGTTTTCACCCATAAACAATTGGCGACCACAGTGGGATGTTGATCTCTCGGTTGCAAAAAATTGCATTCTCAATTTTTCAATTTTCATCCCACGATGTACCTTCACTCGGAGTCCGCAGGTGGTTCAGATATCATGGGGAGTATAACTAGAATCTTGGAGGATGTCTTGGCAAATCAAAGGTATCACCGGAAAGGCGAGCGAGACATTTCGCCTTTTGAATGATATGGCAGCACAATTACAAGAGGATGCATCCACTCGGAGCAGCGCAAGAAATGTTGAAACTTTAACCAGAATCACACCTTTACCGGTGGAGAAGCAAAAAGGGCGCGTGAAGCAGGAGACTCGGGAAGATGAACAACATGGTCCGGTCAACAATGGAGACCCGATGCAACTCCACGGGAGAAGAGACTTATCCGGACTACTACAATGTCCGCAGATAAAGAAGGGAAACTGCAGCCTGTGGAGCCTTGCTAGAGGATTTATACCTCAAAACTCTTGTCGAAGCCCTAAGACCTGTCTAATCCGAGTCGGCCTTCCAACCAGCGAAGGAATGCTTGAGGAAGGAGAAATCAACCAGGGGATGTATGAATACAGAGAATGGGAGCATTCAATTCGGTCACTCAGCAGTGACATTACGGCACCTTCCACATCCCTCTACCTAGGCAAGCGATCCGCAGATATGATGACACTCGCAAGTCTTCCAACTTCATCTCCTGTTCCACATCAAAGCCACGGAGAGACATCGCAACGCCCGCTAACGCAGGAAAGAGCTACTGGAGACGTGGGCACGAAGTGGAGCTACCCCCGGTACGGCGCCCACCTACTGATCAAGAAGTAATGGACCCGAGGTACTGTCATTACCACCGGTTCCTTCATCACCCCACCAGTGAATGCAACGCTTTGAAGCGCATTGTTCGGGGAGAAGCTTGGTTCGGAGGGATAGTTCGAGAAGATTAGTACGGAGGATTTTCTTGGAGAAGCTACTCCGGTTTGATACAAGGGAGGTTTCAAGAAACAAGTAAGTTTTACTCAACAATTTTACAAGAAAGATAGTTTAGAATTCACTGGGGACTTAGCATCCCGCACGTGGAAAAAGAGGCTCAATGATCAAATGCCATGTTTGTTTCCGTTCGTGCCTCTCTTTTACATAACATTTGAAATTTCATGCGATATGTGCAATCATTCATGACCAAGATGCAAATCCTATTTAAAATAACCCATTTCAGAAAAGTTATCCACAAAACTATCTCAAAATAAACCGAGTTCAATTACCTACTCAAAACCAAGTCAAATTACGAAAGAAAATCCTCACTATCACTCAAAAGAGAAACATCTAAAAGAAGAGGCAAGTATATGGCACGAATCAAGGAAAGTCCTTCAAAGAACAACTCGTCCTTCTGGGCAAGAGCAACTTTCATCCTTTGGAGCACGTCCCGCCCGCCTTCAACTTCAACTCCTCGAGACTGACTTTTCGACCTCTTCTTCCCCGGCGAGCAACACAGTCGCAGAAGGGACTTCATCCCTGTAATTTCGAAGCTCTGAATCTTGGAGAACCCTTCGAAGAACCAAGGGGAATTAAAACCTTATTGCACAAACACGTCTCGATGGCACTTCCAGTCTTCAACCATCTCCTCAGAAACTGTTCGACCGGTCGTGACGCTCATCCCTTGGATAGTAGATAAAGCTTCTTGGACGCGGTTGATATGGCCGTAGCAATATGGCGACTTTTCGTGGTGGTAGCAATATGGCCGTGTTTCTCCCAGATTGTCGTGTACAATTTTTCGAACTGAACCGGCACGCTGAATCCGCCAACCAATACATGACCTGGATGAGGGGTAGTAAAAGGAGGATCGAACAAAGCCCCAGGCTGCATCACCGGTAATTCACCAACCGCAGGAGCCTTGTCAGTTGCAGGAGGCCTTTCAGAGGGAGTCACCACAATAGCCATGTTGTCCGGAACCTGTTCAGGATGGATTTCAATGGGAGCCGTCTCAACTACAGCAGGCACTGTCTCTCTTACATTCCTTCCGGCATCTATTTCGCTCTGGGTGCTGATTTCCATCACGACCCCGTCAACAAGATCACTAAGGGAAGCGCCTTGTTCAACCGAGCTTGCATCATCTCTGTCATGGTCAGAAAAAGGAGCGGTTTCTCCAGACTTCTCAGCATGAAGGTCAGTACCGCCAGACTTCTCAGCATGAAGGTCAAGATCGTGGAATTCTCAAGACGAAGGCCAACATTACCAAACCTTCTCATTTTGAATGCGCGCCAACCTTGTGAAGATATTCTCTTTCGGAATTCCCTGATTTCAAGTAAAGACCGCTTTTTAGAAGAATTTACACTGGGAATAAAGAAATCAACAGAAAGAGATTTAAATACCTGCATATTGGAAGAATTAAGGATCACCGAACCGCACGCTTGCCTCTTAGATCTCCCTCCTACTTGGGGACCGCAATCCTCGCCTTCGGTCCGTTTGGCCGGGAAGTGGCTTCAACCGGAAATACTTCGTCAAGACGTCAGAAGATGGCTCACTACGGGAATTCGTCACAACACTCTCAGAAAATTTCTGGAAAACCAACAGTTATCTCTTCCAAAATTCCTTATACTTATCGGTTACCACTGGGTTTCTCCCAATAGGCCAGAAGGAAGGCACACCCGTTCTAAAAACATACCAGCATTAAGAATATTCGGAAGAGATTCTTTCAGAACCCTTGGTGAACGGATGAATGGGACGCCCTGATCAAACCCCATTTGGCGAGCAGCCCTGTCAATATTGTACGGAGTCACAGAAAATTCTCCGTTAAATAGAGACGGGACGTGTCCTGGAATGCAGCTGCGCAGGTAAACAAGTTCTCCAGATTTCATAGTTTCGACATCGGTACACAACACAGCATCAGGACCGTCAGAAGTGATAGCAAAAGTCTTTGGCTGGACAATGGAATGGTGGACCGGCCCCCATGGACGGAAATCCACAGAAGACACATTGTCAAATACGTTCGCAAGCTTCGCACCGCCTCTGGGGACGCTTTTATTCCAACGGAGTATTCTCGAGCCACCATACAAGTTATTGAGCGAATTTCCGGGAGTAGGAGCGTAACTTTGAAGTGTTCCCATAAGAACGCTGCGTTAAAAGCGAAGTGAATGTGCGACTCCACTTTCTTATACCCGTTAGAAGCATGCATGTCCATTGCTAAAGCGTCCGGATGGGAATACAAGTGATCAAGGAACAATGAGCCTAGAGGAAGAACTTCACCCTTCGCCACTTTATAGCAATCTTGACAAGGTCACTTCTAATGGTCTTCTTTCCGGAACCGTCATCAAATATATCTCTGGACAGCCATAAAGACAGGAACGCGATCAAGCTGAGCTCATTTTCCAATTCTTGACCCGGCTCTGGGTCTACAGGAGACCACTCCGACACCCACCAGGTGTAAAAGCATCTCGCATCTTTTTTCTCCTCTTTCTCCAGATCGTCGAATTCCGCAACCTTATGAAGTATACCAGCATAGTTACTCTTTTCCGTATCGGAGAGTTCGTAAGAAAGACTTCCAAAGAACAGGCGGGTTCATTAATGCATCCACACTCTCCAAAGTAATAGTCATCTCTCCCCATCTAGATACGGTTTGTGTGAGTAGAAATGCGCCACCGAGAAATGAAGGTAATCAAACCCTTCGGCGTCTTTCCTAATTTCGAGGGCAGCAGATGCCATGACCGCATTGAGGATTTGTGCTTTGGTCAAATTGTCCTTAATGCCCTTATTACTCAACATACGTCTCATCCATCCTTCATAAGAACCCAGTGGAGTATGGCAAGTCTTGAAATCAATAGGAGAAGGCGGATATTCGTTTCTATGGAGGAAAAATCTCATCACAAGTGCTGAAGAAGAGAATGGATCAGCGTCCATATTTTCTGAATCGGAAAGCAAGACTATCTTATGAGAAGGATGTCTCCTGATGTTTGGAAAAGGCGAGGTGAACAACTCATCATCGATGTTCGGCATATCTTTGAAGTCATCAACGCTTCCCGACTTGGCACCAAAGATTATCTCTAGAAGACATATCGACAGGAGTTCTTTTCTTTCTACCGCAATGAAATAAAAGACAGGAGTTAGAACTTGTATGAAAGCACGGAAGAAATATAGTCACACACGGCAAGACACAACTCACATCGGAGCATACAATGGCCGGTCCAAACATCATTCAAGTCTGGTATTGATCAAGCTTTGGTATAACTCAAGTTTTCAAGTCTGGCATAAATTTCAAGTCCGGTACAAGTTTCAAGTTCGGTACAAATTTCAGTCAATCGTGTGTGGGTGATACCCACGGTCAATCAAGCATGCACGGCGGACCCACGTTCATTCTCACGCATCATAACATGATTTTCCTTATTCATGGGAATCGTGTATGCGAGATTCAAGCCAAGGATTTTCCTTTTCAAGATACAACCTAAAAGCTAGGTTTTGCATGCAATGGCGGAAAAACTAAGCATATACATGTCTTACAAAAGGTATTTACCTAACAAACTAGGGTTTGACCGTTGGAAAAAAAAAAAAAAAGGAGGCGAAACCTACCTTGGACGGCCGGACGGGAGCAACTCCGGCAATGAACGACGGCGGGTTCCGGCAACAATTCCGACAGCGGAAACAATGGTCGACGGTGGCAGCAAGGTTGCGGACAAGAGCAGCAAACGAAAAAAAAAAAAAAAAATTCGTGAGGAGAAGAAAGGAGTCTTGGTCTCTTTATAGACAAAAATTAGGAGAATCCCAATAGAAGAAGGATTCCTCTTTTATTTGGTTTCCTCTTCTGATTCAAATACCCAAAGAAAGAAACGGCCCCACCAAAAGATTTCATACAAGCATGACGGCGTGGCAACTAGCGATCGGCCAAAGACTCTTCCGGTAAACTCCTTTTATCCTGTCTTTCTCACATATGTATGTCACCATCTCATGCCTACCACACAATAGTGTAACCATTGTGTGCTAGGCAGGGGACTTAATGTTGATGGTGGATTTTCGTTCAAGGTTAAATTTGTAAAAACCAGAAAAATTATGCGCTGACATCTTGTAAAAGATAAAGCCATTTATAAGTGTTGGATATTCCCTCACTTAATTCACCATGAATGGAGCATGTGGCAACAATCCCATTATGTGAATACATGAAATTCCTCCAGGTTGGAGCATGTAGCAACAATCCCTTCCTGTGAATTTCATATCAGCCTTGTATTTCAAATTACTCATTATCAGTGTGGCATGACGACTGAGTGTTACTCTTATAGAGTAGCACGAACCTCCAAGCATTATAATGAATCATTATCAGTGTGGCATGACGACTGAGTGTTACTCTTATAGAGTAACACGAACCTCCAAGCACTATAATGAAACCATGTACGAAATACCCGTACAGGCTGACTCTCGGTGTGTTATACTAGCCCGAGCCCTCTCGGTGTGTTATACTAGCCCGATTGAGCCCCTCTCGGTGTGTTATATTAGCCCGATTGAGCATCCAGGACTTGATCAGTATCAGTTCGGATATGATCTGATCGCAGTCATCCAACTCCATAAGCATGATTGGATGACCCAGATCAATTCCATCACCCCAAGCATGGTATGGAATACCCACGGCCTTAGCTTGCCAAAAGAAAACCGTTCATACCAAGCATTATGACGGAAAACCCTAAATTAGGGTTTGCGGCATATTACATGTGCCGCAAAACAGTCTCATCCATCCATCTTCGCAGGTGCAGACGAAAGGTGTAGATGTAGACTCAAAGGGCCCAGAGCATGTCAACACGATCACCGTGGGACCGCCCACGCACTTGACCAATCGGTCAAGACCAACAATGTTTGGCCGTGACAAAATCGTCACCCAAACAAGAGGTGGCGCACGACTTTGAAAGCCAAATTAGGGTTTCAAGCCATCACGCGCGTCCATCTTCTCCGGCATGAATGGAGGGTCCCAGATTAAATTAAGCAGGTCCGGTCATAACAGCATGACTACCGTGGGCCCATCTACCTCCTCATGCGGTCGGCCAAGGCATATCATGCCCGGCTAATCCAAAACGCCCGCCCAAACATGTGTGGTTACACTTCCCGAATTGCAAACTAATCTCGACCGCTCAACTTCACCGAATGATTTGAGTGGCTTAGATCACGTTTTCATGGGATAGTCAGGTATAGGCGTGAACACCAGCCTACCACCTACATGTTGGAGTGATCGACCGAGACCGACCAAGATTGGTCATCTCGAAACGCGTGCAGGAATGTCATGCGGTTTCCAACTCCTTTGCGGCAAGGATTTCGCCAAACCGATCTCAACGCGCTCCTCTTTGCCGGTCAAATTGAGTGGCCTAGATCGCACCTTCATGGGACGGTGAGACATGGCCGTGTACACCGGCATGCCATCAACATGGACGACCGGTCGGTCCTCTCCAAAATTCTTCCCATGCTTGGTTTCGACCAAGTTTGAAGAGTCATGCTTGCGCTCCTCTTCAAAAACCCTAATATTCATTAACTGTCCGCAGATGAGTGTCTCAAAGATCATCTCATCCGTCCAACTTCACCGACTTGGTTATACAACCCTGGTCGGGAGTTATTTGGTTAGTGAGGAGTCGTCACCCATCACTTTACCACACCGTAATGCAAAGACTCGCATAAAATACACACGATACTTCACAAGTATCGACTTCTTGAATAACTGATTATTCAATTGACATTACATGCTATCTTTCGTGGAGCCACGATCCACACATTCCGGACATCAATCATGTCATAAAATGGGGGGATACATGCGGGTATTGGTCCGGGTGGTTTACGTGCGTGCGGCGTGCAACGCGCCATCACAAGAACGTGTCGAAGTCATGGACGGTTAGAGATGAACAGGAGAAGTGGGCAAGGCGGTAGTGTGGTACCGACGCACAACTCCACTACTCCATCACTCCACTTCCTCCACTTCCCACGAGAGACGTGAATGAGGCTCAATGACTTGTATAAATAGGTTATCCGCCCTATTTCAAACAACAACACAAGTTAAGACGAGACAAAAAACCAAGTGTTAATACAAAACGTATTCAAACACCCGTGAGCTTGCTTGCATCAATCACAAGCCTGCTCACCTTTCATTTTACAAGTCATAAGCAAGCCAACACCTTCACAATCTCAACACCTTCTTTTCTTCCCTCCCTAAGATCAACCCCATCTCCTTCACTTTGTGACCGAAACAAGTCTGGAACGGCCATTTCTTGGTTTAGGCCGGACTTGCACTTGATTGATCTCTCGAATCTACAAGCACTCACCGCGCAGTGCATTTGTTTAAGGTTTAAATTCATTCCTCATCCACACCCCAAATTACCAAATTCTACAGGAGTAGTTTTCACCCATAAACACTATGCTAGCAAAACTCTGAATGATGCCCAGTTGAAATATACCACTACGGAGAAGGAACTGTTAGCCATTGTGTTTGCCTTAGACAAGTTTAGACCCTATCTCTTAGGTTCTAAGGTCATAATCTTCATCGATCATGCTGCTTTGAAGTATCTTCTTTCCAAGAAGGATACTAAACCTAGATTGATTAGATGGATCCTCTTGTTACTGGGAATTTTCCTTAGACATTAGAGACAAAAAAGGTGCGAAAATGTGGTAGAGACTACTTGTCTAGGCTTGTTGTGGATACCCTGATGATTCTCCTCCTGTTAGGGATAGTTTTCCGATGAAAAGCTGTTCTTTGTTACCCAATTACCTTGGTATGTGAATATAGTGAACTATCTTATTCTTTGGTCTAACGCCCCAACATTGGGGTAAACAAGATCGTTCTAGGTTTTTAGCCGAGGTTAAGCACTTCTTTTGGGATGATCCTTATTTGTTTAAGTATTGTCCAGACAGATTATTAGGAGATGTATACACGAGAGTGACCAGTCGGTATTATTTCCTTTTGTCATGATCATGCTTGTGGGGGTCACTTTAGTGCTAAGAAGACTGTTGCTAAGATATTGCAGTGTGGATTATATTGGCCTTCATTGTTTAAAGACTGCCACAGTTACTGTGTTACTTGTGAACGTTGCTAGAAATTAGGAACCATTTCCCGTAGGAACATGATGCCCTTGAACCCTATTTTAATCATTGAGGTCTTTGATATGTGGGGTATTGACTTTATGGGTCCGTTTCCTAATTCTTTTGGTAACTTATATATCCTTGTTGACGTAGACTATGTCTCTAAGTGGATTGAGGAGGTTGCGTGTAAGACCAATGACCATAGGGTTGTGATTGGGTTCTTGAAAAATAGTATACTTACACGTTTTGGTACACCGCGAGCTATAATTAGTGATGGAGGGTCGCACTTTTGTAATGGAACTTTTAAGCTTTTGATGAAGAAATATGGTATTACACATAAGGTAGCCACCCTGTATCATCCGCAGACTAGTGGTCAGGTAGAGGTTTCCAATAGGGAGATAAAAAGTGTATTAGAGAAAACAGTTAATCCTAATCGGAAAGACTGGTCGTCTAGGCTTATTGATGCCTTATGGGCTTACCGTACTGCATTTAAAACCCCCATTGGAATGTCGCCTTATCGGCTTGTTTATGGCAAGGCATGTCATTTACCTGTTGAGTTAGAACATAGAGCTTATTGGGGTGTTAGCGACTAAATTTTCACTTGACAAGGCGAGAGCCCATAGGAGACTCTAGCTCAATGAGTTGGACGAGATTCGTATAGATGCTTACGATAGTGTGAAGGAGTATAAGAACAAAATGAAACTTGTGCATGATAGAAATATTTTACGGAAGTCATTTTCTCCAGGTCAAAAAGTTCTTCTGTATAATACCCGCTTGCATCTTTTCCCTGGGAAGTTACGTTCTCGGTGGACGGGTCCTTTTATTGTTCGCACTGTTTCCTCATGGAGCTGTTGAAATTGAGACACCGGATGGTAGTAGTTCTTCGAAGGTTAATGGTCAGATATTGAAACCCTGTTTAGATCCATTTCCTACAGGTGATGTTGAGGAGGTCCCTCTGGAGGACCATGTTTACCCTTGATTGACCATCGAGGCAGTTGTATGTTGTATATTAGTTTTGATTTTTTCTCTCTTCACCCAGGTACTATCTTTCCAACTTCTCCTCATGTTATTTTATTTTTGTTACTGCTCTTTCACTAGAAACATTGAGGACAATGTTAGATTTAAGTTTATGGGTGGGGAAGAACTTTTTAGTTGCACTTTTGAAACTTCTAGCGTCACATGGTATCCGGTTAGCTAAGTTTACATACTGTTTCTCACCGAAAAGATAGAAATTGGAATGCTAGGGATAACAACCTATTGAGACATTAGAGAAAAAGACATTGATATCCTTGAAATTCAGGAGAGAACTTGTTCCTTTTAGAGGGTAACCGTGATGGACCTAACCATCCATGATGGAAAGGCAAGTAGGTCAGGAAATGCCAGAAAGACAAAGCAACCTCACAATGTAGTCTTAGTTCTGGATTACAACTCTCTTTCAGTATAAACTTATCATCATCAACAAACGGAGCGACATCAAAATCTATAAAGAAAGTGGAAGACGTTTAAGGTTTAGAAGCAACAATAGAAAATCGAATTCAAAAATCAAGGGTTACAAGAAGTTATAAGAGCAAGAAAAATCAAATGATATAAGTTGTTGAAGTTCATGATACTAAGACATTACAAGTTGCGAAGATCCAAGTGTTAAATTCCTTCTGTGATGGCCATGTAAATTTTTGTCTTGTTATTACATCAAAAAAAAAAATTATTTTTAATTTTGGTCAATAAGGCCATAGGGAAGTCGAAATCTATAAGGAAGTTTCAAGTGAGGAATCGAAGAGAAGAGTTAATTGTCAAGGTTCTACGAGGTTCAAGAGTTTATCATCAACAGTTGAAGCCGAAGAAGACGTTGTTTCTACTGAGCACTATGAGAGAGTCGAAGAAAGATACATTTGGTTGTTTTGTTAGTCCGCTTTCAATCTGGAACAAGATCTTTCTAGCACTGGTTTAATTCATCACACGTAATTAGTCCAGCTGTGTAGCAGATGTCCCTCTCATCTTTTTCTCTCTCTTAATCTTATCCATCTATAAATCAGCGGACGCATCTTACAATGCTTATCTAGCTGTGTAGCGGATATCTCTTTATCTAGCAGTGTTACGGATGTGTCTCCCCTTTTCTTCAGTCAGCTTTAGAGTTGGCACCCTTAATTTCTCTGCCATTCTAGTCACTTGGAGATAGGTTGAGAATATGTATGTCCTCATAGCTCTTTGGATACTGGTGACCAATTAGAAGTCAAGGTTTTGTGGGTACACCTCAGTAAACCCCTCCAGGAGACAACACTCGCCACTAGGGCCACCTAGCGGTTTAACGACTTCTTGCACGTGCTAAGTGTAGTCATTTTATTTTCTAGATTAGATTTTCTCGGGACTAGCAAATAATAAGTTTGGGGGTATTTGATAGACACATTTTGTGTCTCGATTTGTCTCGTGTCTCTATTATTAGTCTCGATTTTTGTACTAATTTTGGTGTTTTTATGTTTGTTTAGGTGTTATTGGAGAATTACACTTGTGCGGAAAAAAGTTGCACGAAAAGTGCTTTTTGGACCCCCGGAGGACAATTGCTATACGGACCCTAACTTTTGCTAAGGGGCACCCACGGCTATATATAGCCCATTTATCCATCGCACCCATCTTCACCATTCAAATTTTAGAATTGGCAGGAAAAATAAGTCCTCGCCTGGCAGAACTAGGGTTGCGATTTTGTACTTGATGCAGTGAGATTAAAAGGCTGGAATTGATTGGGTATGTTTCTATGGGCTAAACAGAGATGGTAGAGGTGTTAATTCCGATCCACTTTGGCTGGAATTTTTGTGAGAAGAAAACAGGGCAGCACGTACACGAGAGGAGTTTTTCACGGGTTTGCAAAAGTTTTGGAGAATTTGAACGTGTTTTGTGACTCAAGCAACAACCAGGAGCGTGTAAGAATTAAATTTGGAGAGTTTTCATCTGGCAGACGCGTGCAGGAGAAGAAAAAGGGAAGAATATCTTCCCGTATCTGGCAGAGTAAGTGAGAATGATTCCGGATTGATTGTCGAGATTTATTGCCATTGTCAAGTATAAAAGAAGGGCTTGGAGGTCAGAGAAGGGTCACGGAGAGTTTGGAGAGATAACAGAGCAAAGAAATTCAAGTTTCAGAGACTGTGCCGCCATTGAAGAGAGCTCGAAGAACATAAGACGCACGAAGGACCGTCGTTTTCACTACAGTGAATGCGACAGTTTTGAAGACAGTCTTATATGCTATAGTGACAACGACACTCTTGTTTTATCGTTCTCTGTAACAGATCGGTTTGTAACAAATATAACTGTTACAAACTCGGTTTTCATTATTTTTCTCCTAATTTCATCATTTGTAAACCACTTTTGAGCATAAATGAAATCAACTTTTGAGCGTGTTTCCATCATGATGAGAGGCTAAATTCTCGCATAATCAAGGCAATGGATGAAGCTATTTACACATGAATAATGGGTAACTATTTCATTTTCTCTAATTTATAATTTATAATTCACTCAATCATTGCTTTTGCAGAGTTTTTAAATGTTTACATAATTTTCTTAATTACTTGTGATTCAATTTGATAGATTATACTTTGTTTAATCAATTGATAGTCTATGCTTAGGGAATACAATTGATATTTGAGAATATGTTTGATTGTTTGTGAATTAAGAAATAAAGGATTTAAAGGCTAATTAGAGTTATGAAATATTCGACATCATTCATTCATGTGTAATAGTGGATTCTAGTGTCTTGGTTATTTTTAATATCTTGAAATCACTTTTTATATTAAGTTTTGTTTATTTTGAAGTTTTATTAAGTCTAAAATCTATTGCTTTCACAAGTCTCAACAAACCTTTTTACTACAACTCAATTGAAAATCACATCAATAATATACATAATCTTTGTAAACAAAACTTTATCCTATTTTCCATCAATTATTTGCATAATGACAGGTTCAATTTTTTTAGACAAAATTTTTATCCTATCTTCCATCAATATTTGCATAATGACACAATAGGCTTAACTTTTGTTTGTCAAAAGTTCATCGATCTTTTATCAATACTTGCATATCGACATATGAAGAAGATAACTTTTGACCACGTGTGAGACGATCAAAGTTCACGGACGCAAACACACATATCCCCTAACATATTGCAATATATAAAACCATAAAGATTAATACTGCTAAATCATCTTCCAAATCAACTTTAGAATTTAAATAAATAAATCTAAAAAAATTGCAAGATGAAAACGTTGGACATAGCTATGTGCACTCACAATAATAACTATTTCAAGCCCTAGTTATCCTTCTTAAATAAAAACAAGTATAGAAATTGGGGATTAGTCAAAAGTTTCCTTAAATTAGTAACCGACTCACTTAACTAGATATGTTGTTCTCAAGATACAAGGTGGGAAAAGGTTAGAGTTATTCCTCACATGTGAGACTGTCTCGTTGAGAAATTTTGGTGGACAATCGGAAACATGTACTGATGATGTCCATGCCACTAACATATTATGTGTGTAGTGTTTTTGTTTTTGTTTTGATCAGAGTAATGTAGTTTGGTGTTTAACATATATTTTTTATAGTACTATTTCTCATCTTTGATGTTTTTTTTTGTACCTTGTCTGGATTAAAAGTTGTTTCTGAAATTTGAAGAACGGACTTGGTATAATTTTGGGTAATAATGGTTGGTTTTTTATTTAATAGAGTTAATGCTTTTAAACATATCCGCGACTAATTTAGAGGGGTGCTTTATTTTATATATGGTGGTCAATTCGGTATAGAGGGAGGCATTTCTGTATTCCAGTTGTATTTATGGTTATAAATTTTGCGAATCTATATGGAGACTTTTATGTGTTCATAAAAGTAAATCCGAGAGAGAAAAGAAAATGTAAAAAGAAGTAGATGCAAAAGGTATAAGTGACTGATAGATAAATCAATGATGATATTCTTGAAAATCATCACGAATGAAAAAGATTTTGCAACTGATGGGGATTTGAGAAGTCGAAAAAAAATATGTTGATTTGACTAATCGGGATTTGTTTTGTAGACGAATTATAGATTTGAAACTGGTGTTTGACACCAAAACACAGAACCAGAACATAAATGGGCAAACAAATTAGAAACATATGTAACACATGATTCTAATTTCCATAATTGTGTCAATCTAGTCTCTTTTTCAATCAGAATTGTGTCAATCTAATCTCTTTTTCGATCTTTTTCAAGGGTGTATTCATGGTGCACGTGTTGCATCCCAAGCAAGACACTTGGTAACTCACATTTGTTGCACCAATCTCTTAGAAGGACTGGCTCGTGCTCCTTACTTGCAATTTGCCTGTTATGTTTATTTACAGATGAACAACTATAAAAAGAAATTAAAATTCAAAACTAAAATTCTACTAAAGAATTACTGCCATATTTTCTAAAAAATAAGAACCCCCTTTTGACATATAATAGATCTTTTATCAAGCGTGCTACTTAGCCCTTTCACACAAATCAGAGACATCATAAGGATATATGCAATATGATTTTATTGAAAATTCTATTTGCGAAGAATCGACCCTTCAAGAGCTCTGCGAATCGGCGACGACTCGGCGACAAAATCGATGACGACTCGTTCATTATACTACACCAAATTCAGGGATTAGTAACTAGAAGTCGCAAAAGCTTAGTCCCTGTTGCGAATTTTCAGTTACGAATTTTAGTTGCAAAATTTTTGCAACAGTTCATACAAGTTACAAAACTCGCAACTGTTTGAAACTATGACGATTTGCAACTAAATTGGGTTGTACGCGTGCGACTCATGAATGTGGCTGCACACACATTTAAGCTGACTCGATTTCATCCCATTCAGATGTGAAGCTGACTCAGGTTTAGCCTATTATTATCATCGATCTCTATTCTATCTCATTCTCATCTCTATTTCTCTCTCGTTCTCATCTCTCATTCTCTTCTGTCTCTCATTTGCTTATGTCACGTATGAAATTCATAGGTTTCAGATATCTCAAATTTCAGATCAAGCCAACCTATTTATTTTTCGCCTTAGGGTTTCGAGGCTTACATAAAAAAGTTGTTTCAGGGTTCAATCTCTCTTATGTAGTCTCCAAAAACTCTCAAGAGCAGCAGCACAGAGAAGAAGAAAGGCCCCAAACTTCTCATTTCTTTGTAAGTATAATAAAGTATCTCGCTTGATTTCATCCCTATGTTTGATTTTTGATTTTGGGTTTGATTGAATCTGATTTGTGTGAAATCCCTAAATTTTTAGGGTTTTTGATTTGAGAGATCGTGAAGAGGAATGACGCTTTCCTCGTCAAAGAGTTTGGAAATAGAAATCAAATGGTTCAGTTCAAAAAGAACCTAACAATCTCTACAACGTTAACACCTTCAAACACTTTGGTAAGAAAAACAAAGCTGGTCTTGTACTGTTGACTTCTGATTGGGTTTTGTTTCAATTCCGTTGTTTAGATTTTAGGGTTTTGCTAATGATTTGTTGATGTTGGTGGTAATTTGGTGTATTGTAGTGTTAGCTACTGCAAAGTATATTTCAGTTCAAGCTGGAAAAGATTCAGGTGTTGTTCTGGCTACTATCAAGACTAACAAACAGAAGTACCCTTCAGCTTTGGTGCACAAAACTGTCATGGACTAGGAAACATACCTCTTCTTGAAGTATACTAAAATTCAGGTTTAATAATCATAATTCCTCAACATATTTTTAGCAATTCTAGTCAAATAGTTTGATTTCATTTACTAATTCTAGGCGATTTTTTGGTGTAAAGGAAAATCTGTCTGAAAGAATATTAGAGCTTCTTGCGTTGGCCAGGGATGATGTTCCGCGGCTGCTCCTTGATATTGGTAAGTTCATGTTTGATACTTAAATTTGTGATTTATTAGTAGACGGCTGAAGTTTGGAATTAGTTTTTGATTGTTTACTTTGTGTTTTGTTTTTAGGCCGTGGCTCTAGACTAAGCGGAGAAACATCATCTGAGAGTGGATACCAATGGATTGGTTTACACATATCTGATTCAATGCTAGTGAAACGGTCATTTTTTTTTTGTGTGTGTAAATTTGATTTGCTTGTGCTAGATCTTCATTTGATTAATATAATTCTCGTTTTGATAGTAGATGTTGCGTTGGAGCGGGAAGTAGATGGTGATCTTTTGCTAAGCGATATGGGTCAGGTAATTCTTTTTGTTCCTTTCCTCTTTCTATCAACGTTTATTAACTATTTGATGTTATAAACATTTGTCACTTTTTGGTTTCAGGACTTGGGTTTCATGGATGGAGTTATTAATGGTGCTATTAGCATCTCAGCGGTGCAGGGAATTCTTTTAACCTCTTATGTGAAATGGGCCATGTTTTTGGATCATTTTTATACTCTAGAGCTTAATTGCTTGGTTCAAAATTAGTACAGTATAGTTATGTATTTTGGTGCATGCATGAGTTGGACAATTGTTATTTTTCGAATACTTTACTCACTGACTTTAATCTGTACTTGTTGTTGCTAATCAAACAACGACTTTTCTATGCGGATAGGTCCTCTCATAATCCAAGACTGAGATTGAAGTATGTCTTAATATGGTTCTTTTTAACATTTTATTTAGTTTATCTTTCATGTAGGCCTGTATTGAAATGGCGCAATTTCATTGCAGGGCATTTTTTGGATCACTATATCGGTGTTTACCCTGAAGTATGTCTTAATGCTTTTATATCGTTAGTTTACTTTGAGATTGTGTGAACTTGTATGTCTAAATTATAAAGGGTTAAATTACCCTGCCGGTGATCCTCTTCGAACACCAAGTACATAGCCTATACCTCCTCCGATGCTAAATATGTAGGAGGTGATTCCCGTATTGCGGCTGCTTCACCGGTGTGTATATAAATCTTTTCGTACTTTCAATTGGTTAAGGTTCTTCTTGACCAGTTCTTTATTTTCCTTATATGACGACTGGTAACTCATGTTGCCCTTGCAATTGAAGTTCCCTGGGATTATCTTAACAAGAAGGATGCCATGGCTGCTACTGTACTTCAGGTTCCGCATTTTATCTTGGGACTTTCACACTAGCTTAACTGAAAATAATATTTCCTTTTGGCTTTAGTTATACATTTGCCTCACATGTATCTCGTTGCTTTATCTTTTCACAGTAGTAGTAATGTTGCGGTACTTCCATCACATCGTGTAATAATATATTTTTTTTTATCTCTTAGTCATTTAATTTTCATCATTGCATTCTAAGATTATTTATGATTTGAGGTTTCTATATGGCCTACATTCACAACTGTCCACATTTCTGAATTATTAACCTGTGATCAAAGAATACGAAATATTAGCTTAGTATGCTTCTAGTTAACTGCTTGGTAGGCTCTTAATTGTAGCGGTAGTTACTGTTTTTTGAATAAGTAATTTGAATTCTTACTATCGGTAATGCAGGAGAGAAATGCATATATAGTTCAAGTTAGAAAATTTTCGATTGTTAACCCTCTAATTGTAAACTACGAGCCAAAATATAAGTTCTGAAAACATTCTAGAATAGTTCATGTTTTGGACCGTTAGTGCAGCTGTTTTGTAGTTGAAAGCTACTAGAACTCTAGGAGATATGTCTAAGTGCTTGATAAAATTTTAAGAAACAAGAACTAGGGCGCTACACTTGACCGAGTTCTGTCCATGACTCGCAGTATAATCGAATAGTTATAACTTATATGTCGTCTGTTTTTATATGCCTACTAATCTTCTTGATGAAATATGTTCAGGAATATCGGGAGTGTCACCTCTGTAGCCCTGCACCACTGTCTACTAGGGTGGTGCATTACGACCTGCTGAACTTAATGAACTTTTTTAAACTCCACCAGAAAGGTGATATTCTAAAACTAGCTATTTTTATTATTTTACCGCATCGTTATGATTTCACAACATGTATTATATGCTACACATTTCTGCAAAACCGTCATTTCTACGAACTGGCTAGCAGCCTCAGATCATTTGTTGCTTGCAAGTGAATTATCAGTAGTCTTACTAAATTTCATAACTGCGCATGTGCACATGAACAAAAAAAAGAAGCAAACAGAACAATTTAATTGAAATATATTTTATGAATCAATCTTTATTTGACTGCGTTTCTGAGAATATTTTTATTGCGCTCACTCTCATATGAAACCTAATATTACTTATATCTTGGATTTACAGTCCATGGAGTAAAGATCCACATAAGGAATCTGCAGAGAAGACTGCATTATGAGAGTAATCCTTTGATGGATTCTTGGCGCAGGTATGTGCATTCAGTACTTTTGCTTTGTTTGCTTTCTCAAAGAAATAAAAGATTTTCATTTGCTGGAGTTTATTCTTTTGTTCCTTTTAGGTTTTTCCAGTGTGCTCTCCCTGCTGTGTGTCAGTTTGGAATTTCACTTCTTTAAATGCTATAAATCTGCATGCAGTTGACCCTTATGACATTGTTAGATCCGGTTAAAAGTGTATCCAATTTGGTTTACATCGAATACCAAGGAAACATTGCCTTTGTCCTGCATATAACCAGACGAAGAAGGTTAGATCGTAAGAAGCAACAATCAGATAGAAATGTTTTCCAGTACTTCATCTTTGGACCTAAAAGGTGTTGGAAGTCATCATTTATCAACTCTTTTCTCGGAAGGTATGGTACTTGTTGAAGTTATTGATAAAATAAACTTGCAGAGTGATGTCAAACCTTGTAGAATCGTACTGAATAAGATCCTTATGTTATGAATAAGATCTTTTGATACCACACACAAAATTTGTATGTCCTTAGAACTTTTGTGACGTGTTCTTAATTTTTGTGTATATGGAGTTGATCATAATGTCATGGTGGATAAAATTCTAGAACAAATATTTTTTTTGATAGTTTTTGTTGGATTAAAAACTTGATTTTGACTGGCTTTGATAGTCAAGGAAACTTGGTTCCGTTACAGGGGAGTGTAATTTTGACCTGGTTTTGGCTGGTCAAAACCACTATTTTTTTGATGTTGCAAAAATTTCGCAATTACAATATTCTGTTGCGACCTCCTAATTTCGTAACTGTTTGAAACTGTTGCGACCTCCTAATTCCGCAACTGTTTGAAACTGTTGCGAAAATTTTACACTGCACCAGTCTGAAAATTCGCATTTGCTTATGAGCCGTTGCGAAAGTTTTCAATCGACTTTCGTAACAGATTGAAACTGTTGCAACCCCGCTTTGCAACTGAACTCTGCCGTTACAAATCGCTAAAAATGGTGTAGTGTTAAATTCGTGGAATTCTCGGATTCTGATCAAACTTCCGTATTAATTCAGGTGATTAACCATTAAAATCAGATGATTGGTGTTGAATTTAAAGGTCTTTACTGCTCTTATTATGGCTCAAAATTTAAATTCTAGTGGATGTGGTTTTCGATCTACTTCAAACAATTTGAGTTCTGATTTTGCTTCTTCATCAATGAATCCTGAGGATCCTCCTTCTATGTTTACAAGCTTCTAACCCGGTGCATACGCACCGGCATAACCGAATCATATGATGAGACAAATCTCATTTATTAACTCTCCGATTTAGTTTTAAGTCATCCAGTTGTCTATCCTTAACTAACTCAAGGATTGTTCGGATATTTCAATTGTATTTGTAAGATGGTGCATTTACATGAGTAATTAAAATGCTTGCATCCTTGTCTCACCAACATAATATTTCTGTTTATATCTCCTTTTAAAGAATCAGGTCAAATAGTTTTACCATTCCTCAACAACTTTTAGATTCTCTAACAACTGATGTAAACAAATTGCATGCTTATACTCCATAGATGTTTCCAACGTGGGTATCATTAATGCATCATAACTCACATTCACGTATGTTTTTGTCGACCAAAATGTACATATATAGAGATCATACTCGTGAACTTATCATGCTTGTCTTTTACGTCTTTGATTAATTAAAACGGAAGCTACTCCTTCTGGTGCAGGAAACAATGACGTTTATCAATGTTAAGCCATATTTCAGCCTATGAAACGATCACGGCCTAAATCATACGAAAGAGTAGAAAATTGAAAACTCAATGTAGTTGCGGGATATCCCACACTACACCCCTCACTATATTTTGTAGATCTAAATCTTATTAATCATCTAAATTTCAAATATAAGTGCTAAAAATATAAATTGACACAAGGATTTTTAACGTGGTTCGATCAATGTGATCTACATCCACGATTCTTCACTATGATTGTTGAGGTTACATAAGAATTACATTTACAATCTCCATTAATGGATATTTTGTAGAGCTCTAGATCTAATTATTTGGGGAAGAAGATGATAAAGGAAATAAAATCTTTTCTCTCTAAAAATTATCTCTCTCCAAAATATCTCTCTCTCCTACTAAAACTATCCCCCTTTCTCTCTCCTGATCTCCTCTTTATATAGGTGTTTACATAATGGATGACAAACTCACATACACTCATATTCTCGCGAGCCTTTTAATGATTTCGCAGGCTCTCGCTACCTTCTCTCGAGACATTCTCGAGCCCCTTTAATGATTTCGTAGGCTCTCGCTACCTTCTCTCGAGACATTCTCGAGTCTTGCTACCTTCTCTCGAGACACTCTCTCGAGTCTTGCTACCTTCTCTCGAGACACTCTCTCGAGTCCTCGCTATCTTCTCTCGAGACACTCTCTCGAGTCCTGCTACCTTCTCTCGAGACACTCTTCATACCTTTCTCGTATTTCTGCTGGTGTCGTCTGTTACGTTATTTTTGATGTTAGTCTGCGACGGTTTCGCAGTGTTGCTAATGACAATATCGCGAGTACGTTGTTGTTGCGATATTCTGATCCTACATCTTGCCTCTTTTTTCTTGAATATTGCTTGAAGAGCGATCTTTAAGAAAAAAATCAAGTTGTTGTAGTATCTTTGATATTTGTTGTCAAGGAACGAGCGAAAGAATACTGGACTTGAAAAGTACGTACTTGCCTCTATTCTTTTGCGAAGTTAGAAGCTTTGCGAAGTGAATAAGAAGTATTATCTCTTGAAGTATGCGAAGTATGAAGTATGCGAAGTATGAAGTATCCTTGAAGAAGTATAAGAAGTACTCGATCCTCGAAATATATAAGAAGTATGAAGTATCCTTTGAGAAGTATAAGAAGTACTTAATCCTCGAAATATATAAGAAGTATTGCGAATCCATTATGCGAAACTCTCGCTCCATGTTCTTTGCCTCATGCTATGCTCTATTCTTTTGCGAAGTTCCGAAGCTTTGCGAAGTGAATAAGAAGTATTAACCCTTGAAGTATAAGAAGTATTGCCTCTGTTCATGGGTTATTATTCCATTTTTGGTGAGGATTCTTGTTGTTCATTGATGAATATCTTCTTTGGAAGTGATTCTTGCCGAGAAGATAAAGAACATAAAATGTTTTCTTGGTTATCCATAGTTGCCTCTGTTCTTTATTTATGAGGGTAGAATCCTTAAGAAATGTCGAATGAGCGAGTTGTGTCTTCATTCTCATGTTGCCTCTGTTTCGTGTTTTGTACTCATGCGATAGTATAATCTCTCCAAGTTGCTTATCTTATCTTGTAAAATAATCACATTCTCATGAGATGCTTAATAATTCTTTGAAGTTTTGAATATCTCTGCAAATTTCGAATAATATCTTGAGAGATTCTAAATAATATTCTTTGAGAGATTTTAAATAACACTCTTGAGAGATTATGAATATCACCACTGCGAGATTCAAATATCTTTCTTTGGACACAATGCTTGTGTAATGATTATGTTATGAAATGTGTATGCGATGTTTATGCCATGAAATGCTTATGCGATGCTTTCATGATGCAAGTATGATGCTTGTATGATGAGAATGCTTATCTACCGCAATGTATAGCTAATGTTTGTGTTACTTAGCTCCTTTTACCGCTCTAAAATTGATGTAGCTTTAAATCGCTTCCATTCTTTATTTCTCGATTTTGTTTCTAGTATATGCATTCCTCTTTGCATATTTGTTGTTCCTCGCGAATTCTTTTGCTTGTGCTTCATTCTTCTTATTCCCGCACTATTAGTATCGCATAATAATATGATCATAATATCAAGTATGTGGCATTTGCATTGCCTCGATCTCATTATTATATACGTGTTCGCAAGTTTATCATTTAATCATTTTCTCAAGCTCACAAGCTTATCACGTAATCTTTTTGCGATAAAAGAATCGTATTACCTTCATCCAAATTGTTTATGTTGAACTTTGTCATTGCGACAAGATCGCAGGACGTCTTTACATTTTCACGTAATGACCCATTGATCTTGCCTTATCATTTTTGTGTGGTCTTCCAAGTTAGACCTCCCTAATTAGAGGTCTTCCCCGCCACCTATCATCGCGACAAAATCGCAGGACGTCTTTACACTTGCATGTAAAGACCCATTGATCTTGCCTTATCATTTTCCAAGTATTTTTGCCTCTGCAGATGTTTTAGTTGCGACAATATGACAGGCCTAAATATCCTTGCGAACATGGAGCCCCATGACATTGCGTCTTGCGACGAAATCGCAGACGTCCGTACACTTTCGTGTAAAGACCCATTGATCTCGTCTTACCCTCGCGTTAGTATTATTGCCTCTTCAGATCATTGCACAAATATGACAAACCTAAGTCTCCTTGCGAAAACAAAGCCTCATGACATTTGCGTCTTTTTTGACACTCCCCTAATGGAGAGCGTCGCCCTTATCATCTCCCGGTTGCCCCTTCAAGGAGGCGAAACATCGGCCATACAAGACTAGCTCCTCCCATCCCGGCCTTAACAACAACCAGTTGTTTTCGCAGCCTCTTATCCCTTATACCTATAGGGTTTATGGTTACGAGACCGCACCCTAAGTGGAGTTTTCTTCTGCGAGTGCAACATATGCCAAGACTTGCCAAGAATGGCCAGGGTAGGTTCATCCATCCCGGCACTCGGCTCAACCGTGTACCTCGGCGCCTTGAGCATACACTCGACTCCTAAGAAGAGACCCTCGGTCGCCCAACCAGTGGTATAACCTACATATATAGTTGGGAATCCAAGGTACCTCCTCCAGGATAGGCTTTCATGGGCCCCAAATTTCCATGACTCAGGCTTCAGGAGCGGTGTAACCTTCCCCCTGAGCCATGTCGAGAGATACCCCCTTATATGACGCACTTTAGGTCTTACATTTGCCTCTTACGAAATATCATTCGCGAACTAGGGTGTACGCCATAAAGGTTCGTCCCATTCACTCACTCAATCATTTTTGTCAATTCATTCAATCATTCATTTTTGATTATCTCTTCTCATTATCTTTGCGAAATTATCGCATGTCTTCATTCTTTCATTCATCATTTCTTCATTTCTGTCACTTCCTTCACTTATTCTTTCATTTCTGTCATTTCTTTCATTCATTCTCATAATAGCATATCATTTGCGGTTTTGTCACGTTGTCGTCTCTTGCGAAGTATATGATTTGCTTCATGAAGCTATCATCCTTGAAATGTATAAACGTCGCATAAAATATAATTATCTCGCAAACAAAAAGAATTGTGAGAAGTGAGATTTGAACCCTTGACCTGCCTCTTGCATATTCTCGCACCATACCAATGTTTCTAACCTCATTTGCGAAATTAACTTTAATGGATAATCATCAACTTTCTTCTTTGCGAGATAAGCAATGTCTGTGTGAAATTTTGCATAACAAAAATAAATGTGCGAAAGCAAGAATTGATCCTGCGACCTTCTGCTTGCATTCATGCATCCTGACCAACTGTGCTAGCCCTGCCTCTGTGAAGTGTGTCTGCGAAATAACCACCTACTTTCTTCTTGCGAAATATCCTTACGAAATTATCAAAGACTGTGCGAAGTAAACATTTGCGTGAAGCAAACGAACATCTGCGAAGTGTTCATGCTGCGAACGTTCGCAAGGTAAACATTTGCGAAGTGCAAAAAATTCTTTGCGAATGGGGAGATTCGAACCCTAGACATCAAACTCCTTCCCTTTACTGCTGACCATCTGGGCTAGCTTCAGCTTGCGAAAGAAACACATATTGCCACTCTATTATTCTTTCTTTCTTTTCAGTAGTTCCAAAAAGTGTGAAAAATATTGAGCTTTGCGAGAATTGATCATGCGAACTATAACCCATACTCCTAATCCCTGACCATCTGCACTACTTGTTGTTTGCGAAAGGAACACATAATTTCATAACCTTATTCCATTTCTTCTCATTTGAAAGTTCAAAAAAATATGCGAAAATTCGCGAGGTGTGGGAATTGAACTCGCGACCTCAAGCTCATTGTCTTTGCCTCTGACCAACTTTGCTGGCTTCTGTTTGCGAACTACCTCTGCGAAATAATAACTTACTTTCTTCTGTGTGAAATACCCTTGCGAAATATCCATGCGAAAAATACACGTTCATTGAGATTTGAACTCGCGACCACGAACTCATTAACCTCGCAGGTGACCAATTCTGCCTCTTGTTTGCGAAAGAATGAAACAACCTTACGAGATTATCTATTTTTTTTCCCTCTTTGCGAAGCCAAAAATTCTTTGCGAGGAGGAGGTTCGAACCCGCGACCTCTGGTTTATACTTCGCCAGTGACCAATTGTGCTAGTCTGTGTTTGTGAAAGAAACACACAATACTATAACTTTATTCACTTCTTCGCTCTCGGAAGTTTAAAAATATGTAAAAGGTGGGATTCGAACTCGCAACCCCAAGCTTGTTCTCTTCGCAAACGACCATCCGGGCTACTTGTTGCTTGCAAAGGAAACACACAATGCTATAGCTTTATTCCATTTTTCCCCTCTTGAAAGTTCAAAAATATTTGAAAAAATATGACTGTGGCGAGATTTGATCTTGCGACATCAAGCTTCTTCGCTCCAACTCAAACCATCTCGTGCGAGCTCCTATTTGTGATAAAATTCACAAGCGTTTTGTTCTTATCCTTTTCTTCATTCTTCCTTTATTTCCTTCAACAATTTTCTCTTTTCTTTTTCTCCCGAATATGAAATCTTCCATAAAAAAATTAGCTTTCTTCCTTGAATTTCATCACATCAACCTTTTTTTTTTCTTCCTCTTTTCATGTCCTTGAATTGTTGATTTTGTTTTCTCCCTGAAAGTGTGATTTCTTCCATAAAACTTCCATTTTTGAACCCAAATTTTATAGATCTAAATAAAAAGTATGAACAATAACTACTTTTCATGGAAACTTCTCTTAAAGTTTATAGATCCAATTGAATTCATCACCAACAAGAGTCGTTTTTTCTAAACTTTCTTGAACCAACAAGATTAGGTCCCTGTTTCTAGCGCATATGTAGTTGTGGATATCCCACACTACACCCCTCACTATATTTTGTAGATCTAAATCTTATTAATCATCTAAATTTCAAATATAAGTGCTAAAAATATAAATTGACACAAGGATTTTTAACGTGGTTCGATCAATGTGATCTACATCCACGATTCTTCACTATGATTGTTGAGGTTACATAAGAATTACATTTACAATCTCCATTAATGGATATTTTGTAGAGCTCTAGATCTAATTATTTGGGGAAGAAGATGATAAAGGAAATAAAATCTTTTTCTCTAAAATTATCTCTCTCCAAAATATCTCTCTCCTACTAAAACTATCCCTCCTTTCTCTCTCCCGATCTCCTCTTTATATAGGTGTTTACATAATGGATGACAAACTCACATACACCTCATATTCTCGCGAGCCTTTTAATGATTTCGCAGTGCTCTCGCTACCTTCTCTCGAGACATTCTCGCGGCCCCTTTAATGATTTCGTAGGCTCTCGCTACCTTCTCTCGAGACACTCTCTCGAGTCTTGCTACCTTCTCTCGAGACACTCTCTCGAGTCTTGCTACCTTCTCTCGAGACACTCTCTCGAGTCCTGCTATCTTCTCTCGAGACACTCTCTCGAGTCCTGCTACCTTCTCTCGAGACACTCTTCATACCTTTTCTCGTATTTCTGCTGGTGTCGTCTGTTACGTTATTTTTGATGTTAGTCTGCGACGGTTTCGCAGTGTTGCTAATGACAATATCGCGAGTACGTTGTTGTTGCGATATTCTGATCCTACACTCAAAGTTTCTCTCGGTTCAGATATTGAAACTAACCCCCTCAGTTTCCCCCCTGGATCATTCAGTTGGAATTTAAAAGGCATTCATGTCGAATTGGTAGTATTGAAGATTACAATTCAAAACCATACGATCAATTCTAAGGTAATTCTAACGAAACCCTAGACCAAATGTTCGGATACCATTATGGTATTGCATCTAACTGAGGAGTAGTATGCATCGTCATTAAATTAATAATACCCTCCTCTTTGTCTTCATCCAGTAAACCTATATCAAAACATGTATCTCTAAATGTTGGATGAATGAATCCATTCACAGCCTTAATTTCACAAAGCTACATGCATGGTCCACTTGACCTAACTTATACTATGTTGGACTACAGCCTCATATCCCTTTTGGTTCAAAGATCCCAACTTGGTATTTCTGATATATGATTATATCAATGTACGAAGGAGACTTCGATTTATCCATCTCGATGCGGAACAACAAAACATGCACATGAGGAAGCCATCACTTTTGAAATTCAATGGTGTAAATTGATGAAATGAAAAAGTAGGTTAACATATATCTACCAACGGACATGCACGTATCCAAAATTTCGGATTTGAAGTTTTCTGGCTCTTATCGTTTCTTTCTTCAAACCATCTCATAGCTCCACAATCCAAACATATTTTATTGGATGGTTGAAAACTGAAAATTTCATCATCATGATTTCCTTTTCAAATATCAAAAAATTCATTATTTCCTTCTTGGGTTCTCTTTATTGTATTAGAAAAAGTGTAAAATAAGCGTAGTGCATTTTTACACCTATTAGAGAAGAAGAGAAGTTTTCCCTGTTTTCCCAGCTTATGTACGAACCTTTATGTGTAACCTAACCGGTTTTTTTATCAATTTCCATATCGTCATCACAAACTCGGTTGATATGTGTTGTGTTGGGTAATTGTCGAGTTCTCGTGATGTAGTTTTTCTGTAACCATTCTATTGTCTTGAACAATTTGATACGAAAGTATGTGATGCATGTTTCCTTATGTTGCGCCCCTTCTTTTTGCTGATAGTGTTATCCTCGAGACCCATTCTTTTGCAACATATTCGTGATTTCTTGTTTCTGTTTGAACTGTTACACCACAAAATATAAGTGTTATATAAATTTTATGTTGATGTAGTACTGTAAATTTCGTCAAAAATCATTACCTGAGGGGTTGAAATCATCGTTTTTTTTTGTCGTTCCATCCAAAGTAGTGTCTATTTTTCCGGCACAAGTCTTATCGATGCACTCAACATGACCGAGAATTTTTCCAATCGTCGGTGGGTGTTTTCTCTTATGTTTAATACAATGTATTGGAAGTTGCATGGTGACGATGGTTAAATAGGGCAATATTTTTCCTAGTGACGCAACTGTTGGTCAATCATTGTGTTGTATATTAAAAATCCCATCTTTTGAATATTCGAGACACCGGAAAATGGTTTTTTCTAATGACGTAACTGATGGCCAATGGAATGATGTGTGACCTTTGAAGTAGACAAACAAATTATTTCCGAGGTACGTGACTGTTGGCCTAATGGGTTTTGTCTCAAACTAGAGTGACTCTTTGATTAGCGAATCGAATGCGATGACCTTAAACCTATTGTCGATGTGGAATCACCACATTCAAGAGTGATTGTGGTTTCGCCATGTGGCGATTTTGGGGTCTCTTATTATAAAGAAAGATTCTGATGAGTTTATTGAAGAAAGTTTAAATGAATGAAAATTTAGCTTGATTGGGAGACTCGATTTTGTAAAACTGAAGATAAATATTGCAGCTAACTCGTTAAAACAACAGTGGGCTATTAAGGATCTCTGCAATTTATGCCTCTGGGAAAAGGTTTTTTTATCATCAAGTTAGATAATGAAGAAGATAGAAACCTTATTTGGCAGGGTTTATGGATGGTGGAAGAACAAACTTTGAAACTCCGCCCATGGGAACCTAATTTCAATCCTGAATCACAAAAAACTTCTTTAGATTTTGTATAGGTTACATTTCCTAGTTTAAGTATTGAATATTGGAAAGAAAGTATTCTCCTACAGATGGGTAATAAATTGGGGAGAGCTATCAAGGTAAATGAAGTCACTTTAAAGAGAGAAATTGGACATTATGCCGGTGTTTTAGTTGAAGTTGATTTTTCAAAGTATATTCCAAGTAAAGTGGTTGTTGAATACAAGTATGGGAAATTTGAACAAGCAATCCAAATTTTGAAGAAGCCTAAATTTTGTAATCATTGCTCAATAGTGGGTCACTAAACTGCTGAATGCAGAGTCAAAAGAAGTGAATGTTTTGAAAAACAAAATGAAGTTATGATTGAGAAGCCAAAGAAACAATGGAGGAAAAAGGCTGTTCAAAATCAAAATGGGTTTGATATATGTTTTCCTCAAGCTGAGAAAGAAGTAGAGCATATAATTGATCATATTAAGGATCATATCTTAAGTGATAATGATGCAGCTGATGCAGTAATTCCTCCAGTTCAAGGTGATACTTCATCAAGAAGATTTCATATTTTGCAAAACCAGCCTGAGAAATTAAGGGGTTCTATTAATTCACATGAAGAATTTCCAAATCTGTCAGTGGATAAAATAATTACAATGGTTTCAAGTGCACCACCAATAAAAAATGTGGTAAATGTTCAACCCCCTATTTGATCTCCAGTAATACAACTTATAATGTTGCTTGAAATGTTAATTCAAAAGAAAATGAAGACTGTGTTCATGAGAAGCATACTGATTCTGCATCACTTCATTCTAATAATTCTACAACAAATACTTCTGATTCTAAGAATGGAGATGATTTTATTCAAGCAATACCAAAAGTTGGAAAAAAAAGCCAAATGTGACTATAAAAAATCAGGCTGCCAATTTAAATGCAAATTTTAGTAAAAATGGACAAGGTAAGAGAAGTACCTTATCTTCTCACCCTTCTTCTAAATGAAAGTTCTATATTGGAACTTAAGGGGCCTGAGGAGAACAAAGGAAAAAGACAAATTAAGAAACATGTAGTGATCTATACTACAATAGGAATTTCAGAGATAACTTTACAGGATCTACTCTGTAAAAGTTAGAGAAAACCTCAGAGAGGCGGAAGAGATAACTCTATTTTCATCAAATTTTCATTCGTTTCTTCATTAGGTTTTCGACCAACAAAAAGGAAAAGGAAAAGGAAAACTCACACATGCCTAGCACACGAAAAATTATTAAAGGCACCAAGATAAGGGTAGCCGTAAACAATTATCAAGCCAAATACCAAGGGATGTGACAAATTCCACACTGCAGCCTAATCCTTGTCCTCAAGGATGAACTTTGGAAAGGCAGACTTGATGAATGCAGTATCCTCCCAAGTAACAATCACCTTATGCCATATGATACCATTGAATTTGAACTTGTGGAATGTGTTGGCGACCTTTGAGAAGAATCTTGGATTTTAAGACCCGAACTAGTTTCACTTTGAATAAGCACAGCATCCATTTGTAGGAAGTAATGTCTGTGGGAATAAGTCTGTCCCAAGCTTTTTTTTTTAATTGTGACACATGAAAGACATTGTGAATACGCGATGAGGTCGGGTTGGAGACGATAAGCAATAACACCCACTTTCTCCAATACCTGGTATGGACAAAGAACTTGGTCAGCAAGTTTAAGATTTCGATGAAGTTGGAAAGAAGTCTCTGTCGATAAGGTTACGGACGCAAGTACACCCAATCACCCTTTGAAAAAGACCATTCGACTCGTTTCTTATCTCTGTTGTTTAATGCGGTGATGGGTATCAAGGAGATTCTGTCTCAATACATCCGTCATAATTCCTCGATGGTGTAGATAGTCCTCTACCACTTCATGATTGACTGCACTGACATGATGAAGTACAAATTGTGGTGGAGAGTAGCCATAGAGAGCTTGGAATGGTGTAAGCTTGAGGCTAGTGTGGTATGTGGTATTAAACCACCATTCGTGCAAGGGATAACCAAGAAACTCACTTACTGTGCCTATAAATCGCACATACAACGCAGATAAGACTCAGACACGCATTCACACATTCCGTCTCGACCATCCACTGAGAGATGATACGCCGTGCTCGGGGATGGAGTGAAGTACCCACAGCCTTGAATAAGGCTTGCCAAAAAGCCACTCAAAAAGACCGTCTCGATCGACACAATGGTTGCGGGGAGACCGTGAGGCTTGAGAATAATGTCAATGAATATTTTGGCCACAGACGAGCAAGTATAAGGGTGAGTAAGAGCTATAAAGTGAGAATACTTCGTAAAGCGATCAACAATGACTAGTATTACCTCTCTGCCTTCTGATTTGGGTAGTGATAGACGCATTTATGTGTCTAATTTGTTCTCAATGTTTTCGCATTGTTAGTACTCGTTTTTGTCCATATTATGGTGTTTTGTGTGTTTGTAGGTATTTTTTGGAAATAAAGATTGTTGGAAAATTCGGCTCGAAAAGTTGCTCGGAACACCCCCCGGAGGACATTTTATATTCGGACTCCCGCTTTGGATAAGGGGTAACCCAATTACTAAGGGGCACCTCGGTTGGGCACCGCATTCGAGAACGGGATAAGGGGAAACCCTTTCTTCTTCGTTTGAAAACAGATTTTGGCGGGAAAACTTATTTCTCACTGCCGATTTTTTGTTCGAGAATTCAAGGCATTTTGAGAGACTTCAATGTTGGGTTTGCAAGGGAAGACTTCACGGACATTAACAGGGATGGTATGGGTCTTCTTTTCGGTTAGAATTACTGGAATGTCGAGATGAAGAAAAACGAGGGGAGCACGGTTACTGGAGAGAAATACACGGATTACGCGTGATTCGACGAGTTTTGCTCGTGTTTGGTCACTTCAAAAGCGTGTAGGAGTTAAGTAAGGAAGATTCAACAACGTATTTCTGACATCGGCCGAGTGTAGAAGTAAAAAAAAAGGAAACAAAATATTTTCTTTAAACACCGAAAGTGATAGGAGGATTATATGCAATTATATTGTGATATCTCGCGACTGTTTTGACTATAAATAGGTCTTTGGTATATGGTGAGAGGATCTGAGAGAGTTTGGGAGGTTTTAGAACGCTAGAAGAGCCAAAAATCGAAGTTGCAGAGACTACCATTTCGCTGCCGCATCTCTCGAAGAACGTGAAGAACAGACTTTTGAAGACAAATCGTTTTCAACGGTGAAAAACGACTACCAAACGTGGGTCGCAGAACTACGAGAAACGGAAGCACTTATTCTCTATCGCAGTTTGTAATAAAGTGTTTGCAAATAACTATAATGTTGCAAACCCGGTTTTCATCATTTCTCCTTTGTTCATCATTTGTAAACCATTTTGAGCAATAATAATGAATTTTGAGCGTGTTTCCAACATGATGAGCGGCTAATTCTCCCACAACCAAGGCAATGAGGAAGCTATTTACTTATGAATAATTGGTAACCATTTTATTTTCTCTAATTTATAATTTATAATTCACTCAATCAACTTGCTTTTTGAAGTTTTAAATTTTCGCAAAATTCTTTTCATTAGTTGTGGTTCAATTAGATAGGTTATGCTTTGTATTAAGATAATGTATGCTTAGGGATACAATTAATTTTTGAGAATTTGTCGATTATTTGTGAATTAAGAAACAAGGGATTTAAAAGATAATTAGAGTTTTGGGTTATTTTGTTATTCATTCATGTGTTATAGTGGAATCGGTGTCTTGGTTATTCTCTCATATCTTGAATCAATTTTGTGTTAAGTTTTTTCTTTATTATTAATTTTTATAAGTCTAAAATCTTTTGCTTTCACAAGTCTCAACGAACTTTTACTACAACATTATTGAGTCACATCAATTTTTGGCGCTTCGACGCAGGCTTGTCTTTAGGCTAGAGTTTTTAGATTTTCTTTTAGGTTTTTATTTATTTGTTCTTCTTTACGTTTTTGGGTTTTTGTCTTTTCCTTTCATATTTTGGGATTTGGAGCGAAAGAAAAATTTGCCAAAGCTTTTGGTGGATACTTAAAGATTTGGAGTTAAAGACAAAGCGAAAGGAGCGAAAAGAAGAAGATTTTTTTATATTTTATAAAGAGAGAAAAAAAGAGAGGCATTTTTATTTTTTTTTATTTTTTTTAGACTTTCCTTTTCTTTTGCGTTTTACTTTTTGGACTTGGACTTTGGACTTGGACATTCTTTTATTTTTAAACACTACGGAAGGGTAGTATTAAATATCAAACTGATTGCAGAGAAGGACGGTGATTACGATATCACCTCGGCCCCTCGGGTTCGCACATGACATAGGAGTCGTGGCCCGAGTCGACTACAACGGTTCATCCCCCATCTGGTACAGGAGGTAAGTTTGTCGAAACACTCGCGAATGCCCTGCTAGCGAGTTACTGTCTTCCTTCGTGTGAATATATGCTGAGGACTTGAAAACGGCTGTTTTTAATTTCCTAGTAAAGGGCAAGGACTGGCCATATAAGATAAGGGTTCGGATTTCATCACCGTTCTCTTCTTGCCCGCCTTAGGAAAACGATACTTAACGCGAACCTAAGATTTAAAATTTGGAATAGAACGAGACCGATAGGGTAACGAGCTTAGTAGGAAAGTCTCTCGAAAAATACTGGTTATTCTTTTAGCATACTTCGAAGTTCATGATGGTTTCGTGAAGTTGAATGCGTGATCGCGCCGCCTTGCAATAGCGGTGAGGCCTTGGGTATCAAAGCTCCACCGAGCTTCCTCGCCTTGATTCAACTTACTTTAACTCGGATTGATCCAGAGGGGTTTGCTTAAATTGTAACGAATTCCCTTTCGAACGATTAGAAGCGGGTCTAGAAAACAATCTAAGTGGAGCCATCATGCTTTTTGTTTGCTAGATATCATTAGGTTTCTTTGTGGTGGAGTCGGCCCTTGTTTGTGTTTGCATAGAACTTCCCTTCCTTTTAGGGTTTTCTTTTGTTTTGTTTTTCTAGTGTATGCCCGAGGTCATTAAAGAACGGGCTTGGAAAAGAAACACTCTAGGTCGTTTGATTAGTGACAAACCTAGTAGTTCTTCTTGTGAAGGCGGGAACTCGAAGACTCTTCTTTTGAGAGCCCCGCTTTTTGGAAACTTCAGTTTTGAAAATCTGTCTCTTAGTGAGGAAAGTACCCCTAGTACTGGGCTTGTGCCAACGATGGCAACTTTGAAAGATTACATGTTCCCAACCGGGACCAACCGAGCTTCATGCATTAAATTGCCACCAATACGGCTAACTTCGAGATAAAAGCTAGTATCCTTCGGATGATCCCTATATTCTTAGGAAAAGAGGATGAGAACCCTTATTTTCATATTAGGGACTTTGAGGAAATTTGTGGGACAATTAGAATAAAAGACCTTACCGATGAAGTTTTGAAACTTAAGATGTTCCCATTTTCCTTAAAAGATAAAGCCAAGACTCGGCTAAACAACCTACCATCCGGATCCATTGAAACATGGCAGAACTTATTGTCGCTTTCTATATGAAATTCTACCCTAAGCATAAACCGCAAAATGTTAGGAAGAAAATTAGTGCTAGTGTGCAACAAGAGGGAGAGTCACTTTATAGGTTTTTAGAGAGATTCAATGATCTCCTATCTCGTTGTCCTCACCATGGATTTGATAAGATGAAACTTGTAGGGATTATTTATGATGGTTTAGACTATTCGACCAAAGCCATGGTCGAGTCTATGTGTGCTGGTGAGTTTACTAATAAAAGTGCTGAGGATGCCTTTACCTTCTTAGGAGTTGTTGAGAAATCCCAACAAAGTGGGAGTCTTGTGTTGAACCCCTAAAAGACTCTTGGTTAATAAGTAGCACCAATATGGTAGATACAAGCTTCGGGTCGATGCTAAGTTTGCTTCTTTGTCCGTATAAGGTTAGAAGCTTTGGAAATGGGTCGGGTCTAAAAATAGGTCCTTGGTGAACCTAATAGAACCTCTCAAGTATCTAGTTGTGGAATAGAGCCCGATAACTCATTTTGGGAAGGTCGTGTTAGTGAAGAGCAAGCTCATGTCCGTCTATAACAATGCTAGGTTTGAGAACCCGTCAAAAGTATGACCCATACTCAGAGACCTACAACCCCGGTTGGAGAAACCATCCTAACTTTTCTTGGTCTAAGGGCGAGTAATCAAGGTCGATCTAGTAATTCTCGGCCTCCCCAAATTTTGGTTATGCAAAGAACCCTTCAGTCAAACCTGGGTTCTTTAACCCTTCTGATAAAAAGATCACAAGTTTAGAGGATACTCGCCTCATTTATTAAAAAAAGCTCAAAAGATCAACCAAATGGTTGCGCAAGGGATAGAAGAAAGTAAGAGTATAGGTTATGCTAACTCTCGTGCTATTTCCGAGTTGAAAACCCAAAGTTAGTCGATAAATGAGTCTTTGAGGGAAAAAGGTAAGTTTCCTAGTCAAACTCACCCCAATCCTAGAGGAGTTCATCAAGTAGGTGAAGGACCATCCCATCATGTGAATGCTATTAAAACCCTTAGGAGTGGTAGAGTGGTAGACAACAAGGTAACCATGCCCGATAGTGAACATGTCAGAGTTCACCCCGCCGAGCCGCAAAATGATGAGGAGATTGATAGAGTCTCTAATGAGACCAATGAGGGTCATATTGAACCAGGCTTTGTACCTAGAGCCCCATTCCCACAGCTGATAGTTCCAACTAAGAGGGAGTCCAACTTTAATGATATATTGGAGGTTTTTAAGCAGGTTACTATCAACCTCCAATTGTTGGATGCGATTAAGTGCATTCCCGCTTATGCCAAGTTTCTTAAGGACTTGTGTACACGAAAGCGTAAGCTTAGTGTTCAAAAGAAAGCCTTCCTAGCTAGTCACGTGAGTTCTATTATTCAAAATACCACTACTCCTAAATACAAGGACCTGTGGTCCCCTACTATTTCTTGCACAATAGGTAAATACCGTGTTGAGAAAGCTTTGCTTGACTTAGGAGCCAAGGTGAACTTACTCCCATACCATGTGTACCTTAAGCTAGGACTTGGTGAGATGAAACCTACCCAGTGATGACTCGCCAGCTTCGACAGGTCCGTTAAAATTCCTCGGGGTGTGATCGAGGATGTTCTCATAGAGGTCGACAAGTTTATTTATCAGGTGGATTTTGTTATCCTAGATACCCAACCTGTCCCTGACCCAGAGAACCAGATACCGGTAATTTTAGGTCACCCGTTTTTAGCTACATCCAATGCGATCATTAACTGTCGAACTGGTATTATGAATTTGTCTTTTGGTAATATGACTATTGAGTGAACGTCTTTCATATTAGTAAGCTACCCTCCAACTAGATGACTCGAGCATAGAAGAGGTGAACATGATAGGAACATTAGTCGAGGAGTCATTACCAAACACTTTGTTAGAAGATCCATTAGAGAAATGCCTAGCTCACTTTGGGATTGATTTTGATGATGATGATGTGATTAATGAGGTGAATGCTTTGTTAGATTCAACCCTTTGTTAGACACTAGTAATGGATGGAAACCTAAGTTCAACCACTACCAGTTTCTAAGTCTACCCTAGTTCCTTCGTTAGAAGAGCCTCCTAAGTTGGACCTAAAACCATTGCTGAGACACTCAAGTATGTGTTTTTAGGACCATCTAAAACTTTACCTGTGATTGTTGCTTCCGACTTGGATAGTGATAAGGAAAATAGGCTAGTGACCGTCCTTCAAAACAACAAGGAAGCTTTAGGGTGGACCATAAAGGACATTAAGGGTATAAGTCCTACTGTTTGTATGCATCGATCTATTTAGAGGAAGATACCAAACCTTCTAGGGAGATGCAACGAAGACTAAACCCCAATATGAAAGAAGTAGTTCAACCGAGATCCTTAAGTGTTAGATGCAGGCATTATCTACCCCATTTCGCATAAAGAAGTGGGTCACCCTGTTCAAAGTTGTTCCCAAGAAATCCTAGATATCAGTAGTCGAGAATGATAACAATGAGTTAATCCCTACCCGAGTGACCACGGGTTGGCGTGTTTGTATTGACTATAGGAAATTGAACAAGGTCACTAGGAAGGACCACTTTCCCCTTCCCTTCATCGACCGGATGCTAGAGAGATTAGTCGGACATAGTCATTACCGCTTTTTAGATGGCTACTCCGGCTATAATCAGATCGTTATCGCCCCGTAAGATCGGAGAAAACCACTTTTACCCGTCCCTTTGGTACCTTTGCGTATAGACGCATGCCTTTCGGGCTATGTAATGCCCCTACGAACTTTTCGGCGTTGCATGATGAGCATATTTTTAGATATGGTAGAACGGTTCTTGGAGGTCTTTATGGATGATTTTTCAATGTTTGGTTCGCTCTTTCGATGAGTGCTTGCATCATTTGTCATTAGTGTTGACTAGATGTAAGGAAAAGAATCTAGTGCTTAATTGGGAGAAATGTCATTTCATGGTTCAATCAGAATTGTTTTAGGGCATATCGTATCTTCTAAGGGTATAGAGGTAGATAAAGCCAAAGTTGACCTTATTAAGACTTTACATGTCCCAAAAACCGTAAAAGATATTAGGTCATTCTTAGGGCATGCGGTTTTTATCTCGATTCATTAAGGATTTTAGCTTGATTTCTAGACCTCTTTGCAATTTGCTTGCAAAAGATGTTAAGTTTGTCTTTGATGATGCTTGTTTAGAGGCTTTTGAGAAGCTTAAGACTTTACTCACTACCGCCCCCATAGTCCAGTGCACCTAACTGGAACCTACCCTTTGAGATCATGTGCGATGCTTCGATTATGCTATTGGTGTTGTGCTAGGTCAGCGAGAAAACAAATTACTTCATGTGATTTACTATGCTAGCAAAACTCGAATGATGCCCAGCTTGAACTATACCACTACAGAGAAGGAACTATTGGCCATTGTGTTTGCCTTAGACAAATTTAGACCCATCTCTTAGGTTCTAAGATCGTAATCTATACCGATCATGCCGCTTTGAAATACCTTTTGTCTAAGAAGGATACCAAACCTAGATTGATTAGATGGATCCTTTTATTACAAGAATTTTGTCCAGGACATTAGAGACAAAAAGGGTGAGAAAATGTAGTGGAAGACCACTTGTCTAGGCTAGTTGTTAGTTCCCTAATGATTCCATTCATATAAGGGATAGCTTTCCCGATGAACAATTGTTCTCTGTGTCCCAATCACCTTGGTATGCAAATATAGTGAATTATCTTGTTATCGGGTCGAATGCCCCAACATTGGGGTAAACAAGATCATTCTAGATTTTTAGCCGAGGTTAAACACTTCTTTGGGATGATCCTTATTTATTTAAGTATTGTCCGACTGCATTATTAGGAGATGTATACCCGAGAGTGACCAGTCCAAAGATTATTTCCTTTTGTCATGATCATGCTTGTGGGGGTCACTTTAGTGCTAAGAAGACCGCCGCTAAGATATTGCAAGTGTGGATTCTACCGGCCTTCGTTGTTTAAAGACTCCCACAAAGTTACTTGTGTTACTTGTGAATGTTGCGTAAATTAGGAACCATTTCCCGTAGGAACATGATGCCCTTGAACCCTATTTTAATCGTTGAGGTCTTTGATGTGTGGGGTATTGACTTTATGGGTCCGTTTCCTAATTCCTTTGGTAACCTATACATCCTTGTCGCCGTAGACTATGTCTCTAAGTGGATTGAGGCGGTTGCGTGTAAAACCAATGACCATAGGGTTGTGATTGAGTTCTTGAAAAATAATATACTTACACGTTTTGGTACACCGCGAGCTATAATTAGTGATGGAGGGTCGCACTTTTGTAATGGACCTTTTAGGATTCTGATGAAGAAATATGGTATTACACATAAGGTAGCTACCCCATATCATCCCAGAGACTAGTGGTCGCAGAGGTTTCTAATAGGGAGATAAAACGATATTAGAGAAAACAGTTAATCCTAATCGAAAGACCGGTCGTATAGGCTTATCGATGCCTTATGGGCTTACCGTCATCGCGTTAAAAACCCCTATTGGAATGTCGCCTTATCGGCTTGTTTATGGCAAGGCATGTCATTTACCCGTTGAGTTAGAACATAGAGCTTATTGGGTCTTAAGCAGCCTAAATTTTTCACTTGACAAGGCAGAGCCCATAGGAAACTCCACCAATGAGTTGGACGAGATTCGTATAGATGCTTACGATAGTGCGAAGGAGTATAAGAACAAAATGAAACTTGTGCATGATAGAAATATTTTACGAAAGTCATTTTTCTTGGTCAAAAAGTTCTTCTCGTATGATACCCGCTGCATCTTTTCCCCGGGAAATTACGTTCTCGGTGGACGGGTCCTTTTATTGTTCGTGACCGTATTTCCTCATGGAGCCGTTGAGATCGAGACACCGGATGGTAGTAGTTCTTCGAAGGTTAACGGTCGAGATTGAAACCCTTTTAGAGCCCTTTCCTACGGTGATGTTGAGGAGGTCCCTCCAGGGAGGACCCTGTTTACCCTTGATTGACCATCGAGGCGATTGTATGTTGTATATTAGTTTTTGATTTCTCTCTTCACCCAGTGTGCTATCTTTCCGACTTCTCTCTTTACCGATTCCTCATGTTACTTTACTTTTTGGTATTGCTCTTTTTCATTAGAAACATTGAGGACAATGTTAGATTTAAGTTTGGGGGTGGGGGAAGAAACTTCTTGTTAGTTTTTAGTTGCAATAAATAAACTCCAGAGCCTAGAAATTTATGTTTATTAAGGATGGCACTAACCAATCTAAGTGGATGGAAGCATTTTGATTGTAGGAGTTGAGGAACCAATCTGATTAGATGGAAACATCTAAAGAGTCTATTCATAAAATCACAGAGCTCAGGTGTTAGAAAAAGAAAACATGTTAGTTTCGCCATATCCTCGTGATGGAAACATCGAAAGAATCCCCGATCACTTCTATTATTTTTCTCTTTACCATTGCTAGGTGAAATAGAGGACCGAGATACCCAAAAAAAAAAAAAAAAAAAAAGAATTTTTTTTCGAGATAGACTCACTAGACCAACCGGAATAAATACAATAAAGTCGATCACCGGGTACCCTTGTATATGCCAGTGAGTTGACCTAGAGTTAGGATTATCGATCACTGGGTCCCCTTGTATATGCCAAAGTGTGTTGATATTAGTCCGCACTCAAGATCTCAGTCCATTAAGATAGGTTCACCTTAGTCAACATCATCCACGTTTTTCTACATCCATCTTCTTAATCTTTCCATGTGATTGGTTGACTCCGGTTTATGATGTCCAGAAACTATCTGAGTAGAGCTCTGTCACTTTACATGAATTTTAGTATGCTTGAGTGCAAACTCGTGTACAACAATTGGAATTTCAGCATCGGTACTTCCTCCCGTAGTCAATAAGTATGCCAACCAAAGAGATTCTTTAGTGCCTTCCAAGGTTCTCGCGTAGATAGCTAGGGTATGGAGTAAAGGTTTTGTGGGTACACCTCTGGTAAACCCTCAGGAGATAACACTCCTCCACTAGGGCCACCTAGGGGTTCAAATGATTTTTATTTTCTAGAATAAATTTGCTCGAGGACTAGCAAATAATAAGTTTGGGGGTATTTGACAGACACATTTATGTGTCTAATTTGTTCTCAAGGTTTCGCATTGTTAGTACTCGTTTTTGTCCTTATTATGGTGTTTTGTGTGTTTGTAGGTATTTTTTGGAAATAAAGATTGTTGGAAAATTCGGCTTGAAAAGTTGCTCTGAACACCCCGGAGGACATTTGATATTCGGACTCCCGCTTTGGATAAGGGGTAACCCAATTACTAAGGGGCACCTCGGTTGGGCACCTGCTATTCGCACTATTATCCGGGATAAGGGGAAACCCTTTCTTCTTCGTTTGAAAACAGTTTTGGCGGGAAAACTTATTTCTCACTGCCGATTTTTTGTTCGAGAATTCAAGGCATTTTGGAGAGACTCAATGGTTTGGGTTTGCAAGGGAAGACTTCACGGACATTAGATGGCTGGTATGGGTCTTCTTTTCGGTTAGAATTGGTGGAATGTCGAGATGAAGCAAAACAGGGGAGCACGGTTACGGGAGAGAAATACACGGATTACGGCGTGATTAGACGAGTTTTGCTCGTTTTTGGTCACTTCAAAAGCGTGTAGGAGTTAAGTAAAGGAAGATTGACACGTATTTCTGACATCGATCAAACCGTGTAGAAGTAAAAAAGGAAACAAAATATTTTCTTTAAACACCGAGTGATGGGAGGATTATATGCAATTATATTGTGATATATCGCTAGGGATTTGTTTGACTATAAATAGGTCTTTTGGTATATCGGTGAGAGGATAAGGGAGAGAGTTTGGGAGGTTTTAGAACGCTAGAAGAGCCAAAAAATCGAAGTTGCAGAGACTACCATTTCTGCTGCTGCATCTCTGAAGAACGTGAAGAACAGACTTTTGAAGACAGTCGTTTTTCAACAATGAAAACGACTACCGAACGTGGTCGCGACTACGAAATGAAGCACTTATTCTCTATCGCGAGTTTGTAATGAGTGTTTGCAACAACTATAATCGTTGCAAACCCGGTTTTCATCATTTCTCCTTTGTTCATCATTTGTAAACCATTTTTGAGCAATAATAATGAATTTTGAGCGTGTTTCCAACATGATGAGCGGTTAATTCTCCCACAACCAAGGCAATGAGGAAGCTATTTACGCATGAATAAGCGGTAACCATTTTATTTGCTCTAATTTATAATTTATAATTCACTCAATCTTGCTTTTGCAGAGTTTTAAATTTTTCATAAAATTCTTTTCATTAGTTGTGGTTCAATTAGATAGGTTATGCTTTGTATTAAGATAATCTATGCTTAGGGATACAATTAATTTTGAGATTTTGTCTCGATTATTTGTGAATTAAGAAACAAGGGATTTAAAAGATAATTAGAGTTTCTCGGTTATTTACCGTTATTCATTCATGTGTTATAGTGGAATCGATGTCTTGGTTATTCTCTCATAACTTGAATCAATTTTGTGTTAATTTTTCTTTATTATTAATTTTTATAAGTCTAAAATCTTTTGCTTTCACAAGTCTCAACGAACTTTTTACTACAACATTATTGAGTCACATCAGGTAGCCCAGTTATAAAGTCCATACTCACATGCTTCCAAGCCTGATCAGGCACAGGTAAGGGTTGGAGTAACCCTGCAGGCAGATGGTGGTCGATTTTGTGTTGTTGGCATATGTTGCATTGCTGGATGAATTGAATCAGCTCCTTCTTGAGACCTGGCCATTGGAAGTAAGACTTGGCACGCTGGTAACTGGCTTGCATCCCAGAATGGCCACCAATGGCAGATGAATGAATAGCTGTGAGAATGTTATGTCTAGCAGCACCAGTTTGCCAACATATATTGCCATCGCAACTTGAGAATTCCATTAGTGTACGTATAACCATCAGCATTAATAGGAGAAATAAGGAGTTGAGGGATCCAAGATGAGGCAATTGGATCATCTTCATATCTGGCTATTACTTCTGCAAGCCGTTTTGGTTCAACTGCTGATAGTGATGAACATGTAACACGAGATAAAGCGTCAGCTATGCGGTTCTTGGAGACTTTCTTATAATAAAGGGTATAATCATAACCTAGCAACTTAGTGAGCCATTTCTGCTGAAGAATGGTGTGTAGTTGTTGCTCCATAAAGTACTTCAGACTTTGATGGTCCGTAAAAATTTTGAAATGGTTCCCGAGTAAGTAAGATATCCATTTGTTGACTGCAAGCACAATGCCTAACAACTCCTTCTCATTTGTAGAGAGAGCTCTGTACTGAATGCCCATGCATTTGATAAAGAAGGCAATAGGTCGACTCTCCTGCATTAAGACTGCGCCCACACCACAATCACTAGCATCCGATTCTACCTCAAAGGGCTTAGTGAAGTCAGGCAAAACAAGAATAGGAGTAGTAGTGACCATCTTTTTGAGTTGCTCAAAAGCAGCTTCATCAGCATCATTCCAAGAAAAACACCCTTTCTTGAGTAATTGAGTTAGTGGTTGACAGATCAATGCATAGTTGCGAACAAACTTGTGATAATAGCCCGTTAGTCCGAGGAAACCACGTAAACCTTTAAGAGTAGAAGGTCGAGGCCAATTAACCATACATTCTATCTTGGCTGGGTCAGCTGCGACACCATGCTCAACTAATGATATAACCTAGATATTCTATCAGGGGTTGGCCAAAAGAACACTTGGTGCGTTTAACAAACAATGAATGGTGTTACAGAATAAAGAAGGATAAATGGAGATGTTTATAGTGTGAATCAAGGTAGGACTATACACCGGTATGTCATAAAAAAAACTAAAATGAATTTCCGAAGATAGGGTCCAAAAATACCATTCATGAGTGATTGAAAAGTGGCCGGGGCATTGGTAAGCCCAAAGGGCATTACTCGAAATTCAAAGTGCATGTGATGCATACGAAAAGTAGTTTTTTCAATATCATCTATGTGAAACCTAATCTGGTGGTATCCGTATGAAGATCTAATTTGGAGAATATAGTTAAACCGAGATAATTAAAGTAGTTTATCAATGACGGGGATCGATACTTATCTTTACGGTGATGGCATTTAACTTGCGGTAGTCGACAAAAAATCTCCAATCACCGTCTTTCTTTTTGACCAAGATTATGGGGGATGAATACGGAGACCGTGACTTGGTTGAATGACTCCTGCCTGTAACATTTCGTGCACTAGCTTCTCAATCACCTCCTTTTGTATAAATGGCACTCTGTAAGGACGTGAATTCGGAGGAGAAGCATTTAGAGTAAGATTGATGTGATGGTCATGAGCTCGTGCTGGGGGCAGTGATGTTGGAGTCTGAAAGATTGTAGGGAATTGACCCAATACTGCAGCAATCTGTGGTTGAATGTCCCCGGTGGTGTGGTAGCAGATAAGGAAAAAATATGTCCAATAAAACCTTTCTTGCGTTTCTTGAGGAGTTTGCGTGATTCGGGGTGCACGACATCTGTGGAAAGAGCAGCTTCTTCCTTATGTCCTACTAGTTCAATCTCCCCGCCTTGGTGTTGGAATTTCACTAGCAACTTCTTGAAGTCAAAAACCATAGGACTCTTTTCGCGCATCCAGTCCACACCTAGGACCATGTCACACCCACCAAGTTCTAAGATATGTAAGTCGTGGGAAAAATTATATCCCCGCATACTCAACCGAACTCAAGCATATTTGGCTTGTGAGCAATTTATTACCATTGACCATAGTAACCTTTGTAGAGTTGGGGTAGGAGTGAAGCAGACAACCACTTCTCGGAAGCATTTGCAGGGTCCCAGAAAGTCCATGAGTCTGCCCTTTGTCGATTAAGATGGTGAGGCCATGCTTCTTTACAAATCCTTTAATCTTGATAGTGGTAGGATAAATGTTACCGGCCCGAGTGCATGCACGGAGATCTCCATGTCTTCCTCTAACTCCACAATTTGAGGGCTAGAACCTGCTCCCAATTCCGCATAATGAACTTCCCTCGTCATCTTGACTACTATCATATAGATTCATTGTTTATTACATTTGTGACCCTGTGTGTACAACTCATCGCAATTGTAGCAAAGTCCCTTCTCCCTCTTTGCACGCATCTCAGCATAATTGAGTTTCTTCACAGGTTGTATCTTAGGACTTGTGGTGGGACTAGTAATAGTAGGGGTAGTGACTAATGGAGGAAAAACTGAAGGTTTGCTAGGAACAGTTAATGTCTTACCTGTAGAAGTAAATCTGGGAGAAAATTTTGGCTGGTTCTTAGCAGCCCTGTCCAGGATACACTCCTGTCTTCTAGCTAGAAATAAAGTCTGCTGTAAGGTTGAAGGAGTAAATATTTGCACCACTAATCGGATATCCTCCTTTAATCCACTAATAAAACTTTGGATGAAGTAATCTTCGGGGAAGAGATGGGTATTTAGCTAGCATTAAGGCCTTTAGTTCCTCAAACTTGCTATTGATACTCCATGACTTGTATTAGTTTGTTCTAGCTTATTAAACTCCCATACAACACTATCATGACCTATTTCCTGAAACCTAGTGCAAACATCAATAATAAAATCTTCCCAATACAAAATACCCTTACCTATTTGGTAATCCCGGGACCAAGTATCGATTTTCCATCCAAGTATAGGGTAGCCATGTGTACCATACGCTCATCATTCATTTGATGAAGAAAAAGTATTTCTTACACTTCCTAATCAAGCTCTAGGATTAGTACCATCAAAACGAGGAAAGTCCACTTTAGGTTTGTAATTGGAAAACTAACCTTCACCCAACTAATGAGTAGAATGATTCGCTGGCGAGGAATCGATTGATAACCCCTGAAAGGTGTTGTGATTAGAAGGATCACAATCTCCCCGGGAGGAGTAATATGATCATCTGATTATTCCCGAGAGAAAGCTTGACCGATCGAGAAGCAATTGAAACTTCGTATCTAAAGATTGAAGGAGTTCAAATTGATTACCGATATATGTCTTCATTGTCTACCCATCGGTTTTAACAGATCGGAACGACTGTACTTCTTCACGTAATCTTTGCAATTCCAGACTCAAATTCTTGGTGAATTCGTCCAATGTAACCTAGTACCCTCTGCCATGAGAACTTCCAAGGAAATACCTAAACTGATACCACTTGTAGTGATCTACACTACAATAGGAATTTCAGAGATAACTTTACATGATCTACTCTGTAAAAGTTAGAGAAAACCTCAGAGAGGCGGAAGAGATAACTCTATTTTCATCAAATTTTCATTCGTTTCTTCATTAGGTTTTCGACCAACAAAAAGGAAAAGGAAAACTTACACGTGCCTAGCACACGCAAATTATTAAAGGCACCAGTACAAGGGTAGCCTGTAAATAATTATCAAGACAAATACTAAGGGATGTGCCAAAACATAGTTAAAACTTTTTGTCCTTCTTTAGTTATTTTAGCTGAACCAAAAGTATAGGCTTCTTCAGAATTCATCAAAAAACTATGACTTCATGGTATGCATTATAATCTTATTCATAATTCTTGTGATGGTAATAAAGGAAATATTTGGATTCTATGGAGCTCTTCTATATATACTCCAAAGATTTTATCAAGTACTAAACAAGCAATAACAATGGAAGTTGGTGATGATGTAATTCGGGTGTTCATCTTTTACACTCACAATAAACAGAAGACAACTCTAGCAAGAAATGTAAAGTGTAAGTACCATTAATAAACCACGGCTTGTCATTGGTGATTTTAACACAATAACAAGTGTAGAAAAAAAAGGAGGTCTCAGTCCCTCGAAAATATCCATGAGAGAATTCAATGATTGTTTTGAATAATTGTGGACACACTCAAGCTCCAAAATCTGTTTTGGAGTACTCTTGGTGCAATAACGAGGAAGCGGGGAAAAAGAGAAATCTTTGTGCAACCTAGATAGAGCGAGTTTTTAATGATAAATGGCTGGAAGTATATCCTAGTTGGGGGTACAAAGTTGGAGTAAGAAGCATCTCGAGATCATGGAATACTTTATGGAGCAAATCTTTGAAATTCCAAAACCTAAGAATACTCCTTTTAGAGCTTTAAAGGTTTGGAAATCTCATCCTGACTTCTTACATCAATTTCAAGCTTCTTGGAATACAATGATTAGAGGTAATCCAATTTTTATCTTCATGAGTAAATTAAAAATATTAAAGAAAGATATACACATTTGAAATTGGAACACCTTTGGGGATGTTAACAAAAAAATGAAGCAAGCTGAAGAACAAGTATTGCAAGCTACATTGTTGTTTGACAAAAATCCTGAGAATAATATTCTTTTGAATAATCTAGTTACAACAAGAGGAAAGCAGGAGATTCTAGTTGAGCAACAAAAAGAAATAAACCAACAAAAATCAAGAGTTAAGTGGTTGAAAGAAGGAGCTTCAAATTCAAATTTCTTTCATATAAATATAAAACTAAGACAAACTCAGAATGCAATAGTTGAATTGGAAGATGAAAATGGTAATATTGTAGGCGATCAACAAAAGATTGCGAGATATTCTAATCAACCATTTTGAAGATTAGTTTAAACTCAAGAGGTAAGGTATAATCATGCAATCTTTCAAGACATACCATAATTGGTAAGTGAAGAAGTGTTAGAGCATTCTTTGTTCGAACTCGCATGCGTTGCTATCTCAAGCATGTTTGTCAATGTTAGTGATAAAAACTATAAGTCTTGATTTCTAGCCTACTATAGCTAAAGGTCTCGGACTAGGATAAAAAGTGAAGTTGAGCTCAAGACTCCATGGCAATCATCATACAAGACGAAGGACTACTCAAGGAACTAGTAAAACTTCATCGACTAAAAGGTATGTGGAGACTTGAACTTATCTCACTCAAAAGTCTATTTACTCTATCTCCTATATTCTTGAGACAAAAGTCATTTTGATATATAGACCTTCATTATATACATTGATATTTGAAGTCGAGTTTATCTCGCCTATCTATATCTCGAAATATGTGTTGGTAAGCTTTCTCTTTGTAAAAATTCATGTTTACCTAGTGACGAAAGTCATGTTATGTTTAAATCACTTTAATTGCTCTGACGAAAAATGGTATGTGAATAACGGCTATATAACGTTCTTTGAGAATGTTTCAATGATTGAAATGAGAGTTTAGATTACATAACCATTGGTAGGATATAAGCATTGTTGTGGAAACATATATATGTATAAGTCCTTATTCCTTGAACCAAAGTTTGCGAACTTTGTTGATCAAGAGAAACGGAATGTGGCGTGAGCCAAGTCTTGGGCGAAGTTCTCGGCGAGAATTTGCTAGAGTTTGTGAACTCCTTCCGTGAGTTTAAGTCCGCGAAACCAGTCCGAAAACTTGAGCAGGTTATATCTAAAACCTGTTGTTCTTGAACTCATGTTTATATAAACTAAGGAATGATTTTGCAAACCGTGGCTATAAAATTCATGAACCGATTCGAATGAATCAAACCGTTTTTGCTTCGATTGTAAGCTGTGTAGTTACATAAGAGCTAAGAAGTTGAACAACTCTCTAACTAGTTCATTTGAACTAGTTATGGTGAAGAAGAATATGGTTGATATTAAAGCGATCATATGACTAACCATTTGGTTAACTATTGTTGAACCAACAAATGTTAATGTTTGGGAACGGTTACATAAACCCAAAATTGAACATTTCATTTGTGTGTAACAAGCTAAGTTTTTGATCCAACGGTTGAGAAATATTAGCTTGAATCTAATCAGGTTTTCATCTAACGGTGAATGTTGAATGTTTTGTTACCAAGATAACATTGATTACAAACCCTGATTTGTAAGACTATATAAGGGAGAACTCTAGCAACCTGGAAACCTAATCCCCACACCTTACATGTGATACTAGTTGTGTAAGCTAGAGTTGATTCTCCTTTAACCTTGGGTTTTCTTCTCTAAACCAAAGTTAACGACTTAAAGACTTCATTGGGATTGTGAAGCGGACCGATATTAGTTTTCTTGTAGTTGTGTGATATGATCTTGTTGTTTCTATAAATGCGAGTACAATTGGAATAAGCGGCTTGAGATTTATATCTCCGATAGGCAAGATAAAAAAGAAATCACAAACACTTCGTCTCATCGTTTGTGATTCCGCAATATCTTTTTTCGTTGCGTCGATTAAGATTATTGTGAGGTGATTGATAATATTAGGCTGTTCTTCGGGAATATAAGTCCGGGTTATCAATTGGTTTTATTCACCTTGCTTTATCAAAAGATGGAACAGAACTCGTAGGTATATTCGTGGGTGACGGATTTATCTATTACGGTAGACTTTTTCGCATGTTTCCTCGTTAACAAAATTATGGTATTATCTGTGTTATTTCTATTCCGCATTATATTTGTTTATATAATTGAAATATCACAGGTTGTACGTTGTTCAATCAATTAGAATATACGACCTTTTGGGTTGTTGATTTAAATTGATTGATACTTGGATATTGGTCTTTGGTACCATCCAAGTTATCTCTCTAGTATTTGATAAAGACTCGCAGATTTCTATTTGCTTGAGTATATATCAAATCGAGAGATTGAGATATAAACTCTTTGATATACTTTTCTCTAGATTAAATCTGGCTGTCTAGTTGATTCTCTAAAAAGTATATTGGAGTTTGTCCCTATAGATTGATAAGAGAAATATTGGGTGTGGTTGTTGTACCCCCGCTTTTTCAATTGGTATC